>JAWNNV010000463.1:0-600000 GCA_035044485.1 Scaptomyza reducta
TTTCTGTTTTTTCGCTATCGGTGGTACTCCTGTGTGTTTCTGAGGGTTATGTCTTTTATTTTGTGTTGTCATGTCTTGTTTCTGTATTTTTTCGCTATCGGCATTCGATCCTCTGCCATATAGCTTAATTTGTATTGCTGGTGTTTGTTTAGTTGTAATTTGTGTTCGGCATCTTCGTTTGTGGGAGTGGTGGGGGTTGGGTGGTAATGCTGTTGTGTTTTTCGGGTTGTATTTGTTTATCTGTCGTCATGGTCTTTTTTCTGATTTTTTGCTATCGGCTTTCGATCCTCTGCCATATAGCTTAATTTGTATTGCTGGTATTTGTCTAGTTGTTATTTGTGGGCGGCATCTTCGTTTGTAGGAGTGGTGGGGGTTGGGTGGCAATGCTGGTGTTTTCTGCTGGTCGTGTTTGAAGTCTGAAGTCATCGTCTTTTTTCTGTATTTTTCGCTATCGGCATTCGATCCTCTGCCAGATAGCTTAATTTGCCATTTAGCGGTGCCATTTAGCGAGTTACACCATCCGTCTGCGTCTCTTATAAACGGCTGCGTTTTAATTTAACCAGCTCTTTTTTTCTTTTTTTCACCACCGGCATTTGAACCTGCGCCACTTGGTTCGTTTTGCCATGTCACAGCGATTTAGTGTGCTGCACCACCGAGCTTTTGAGTGGACGGCCGGCTAGTTGCGATTACATTTAGCAGCTGAGGCGCAGTTATCGTCTCTGCGCAATTGGGAGCATTTTAACATTACAGCAGCTGCAATGTTAACAGGCGTAATGTTATGCTCTTTTAGTACTGTAATGTTATGCTCTTTTTGTACTGTTAGGCGGCCATTTTGATTCCTGTTGGTTGTTGTCTTTGCTAATGTGCAGCTGCTAATAAGAGACGCTAGAGCGTGTTAGCTAAGACTTTTTATACTTTTAGGCGGCCATTTTGATTTCTGTTGGATGTTGTCTTTGGTAATGTGCAGCTGCTAATAAGAGACGCTAGAGCGTGTCAGCTAAGACTTCAACCTGTTTGTTATATAGTTTCTTTTGTATATTACCGTAGTCTACCACCATTTCGCCATACTTATAATTAATTTAGTGAATACTAATACCATTTATACTGTTTTTGTTGTGTGTGTGTTGCTTCTACTGTTTTTGTTGTGTGTGTGTTACTGTTTTTATTATATGTTGTCATGTCTTTTTTCTGTTTTTTCGCTATGTTGTTGTTATGTTGTCATATTTGGGTGGCATCATTGTTGGTAGTTGGCATCATTTGTTGAGGGCGGCATCTTTATTTGTGGGTGTGGTGGTGGTTTGACGGTATTCCTGTGTCTTCTGCGGGTTCTGTCTGTTATTCTGTGTTGTCATGTCTTTTTTCTGTTTTTTCGCTATGTTGTTGTTATGTTGTCATATTTGGGTGGCATCATTGTTGGTAGTTGGCATCATTTGTTGAGGGCGGCATCTTTATTTGTGGGTGTGGTGGTGGTTTGACGGTATTCCTGTGTCTTCTGCGGGTTCTGTCTGTTATTCTGTGTTGTCATGTCTTTTTTCTGTTTTTTCGCTATGTTGTTGTTATGTTGTCATATTTGGGTGGCATCATTGTTGGTAGTTGGCATCATTTGTTGAGGGCGGCATCTTTATTTGTGGGTGTGGTGGTGGTTTGACGGTATTCCTGTGTCTTCTGCGGGTTCTGTCTGTTATTCTGTGTTGTCATGTCTTTTTTCTGTTTTTTCGCTATCGGTGGTACTCCTGTGTGTTTCTGAGGGTTGTGTCTTTTATTTTGTGCTGTCATGTCTTGTTTCTGTATTTTTTCGCTATCGGCATTCGATCCTCTGCCATATAGCTTAATTTGTATTGCTGGTGTTTGTTTAGTTGTAATTTGTGTTCGGCATCTTTTGAGTGGACGTCCGGCTAGTTGCGTTTACATTAAGCAACTGTGGCGCAGAGATCGTCTCGGCGCAATTGAGAGCATTTTTAACATTACAGCAGCTGCAATGTAAACAGGCGTAATGTTATGCTCTTTTATTACCGTTAAACGGCTATTTTCATTACTGTTGGATGTTGTCTTTGCTAATGTGCAGCTTCTAATTAAAGTGACCGTAAAGCATATTAGCTAAGATGTCAACATTTTTACTATTCAGTTGGAATAAAACATTTTACGCAAAGTCTGCTACCATTTTGCTATACAAGCCCCACAAAACATTTTAGCAAAGACCACAACAATTTTTGTATACAGTGCATTCCAAACCCCTTAGCGAATACTCCAACCAAGTTAATATACAATGACTTAAACCTCTTAGCACATACCACAACCAGTTTTTTATACAGTGAGTCTCAAACTTTCTAGCATATATTACAACCGTTTAGCGGAGAGTACAAGCACGATGTTGTACACTTCACAAACATCATAGCGACGTCTACAAACATATCATTATACAGTTCCCCTCAAACATCTTAGCGAAGACTACAATTATTGTTAACTTACAGCTGGTAATTTATAGCTGTTATTTTACATATGTTAACTTTGCTGTCAATTTACACAAACTTAATGTAAGTGAAAGGTTACTATTTAATACAATTTATGCGAAAATATATAAATATATAAACAAAAACCGAATCCCGCGATCTATCCAACGGAAAATGAGAGTGGACAGAGGAAAGAAAAAATCACTGCTGTGTCCAAATCTCCAAATAGAAAAGGAGTCCTAACCATGGATGACCTGGAATGCTATCGACAGGATACACTGATGCAGGATAGGTAGGACTTTGAGGATCCGGATCTAACAATTGTAAATGGGAATGAGTACATGGAGTTAACATCCCATATGCCACCGGGTTGTGAGCGCGCTATGCTATCGCTCACCAACCACTTCGCCGCAAAACCAAACTCAAACTAACAATCAAACCAAAGCTAAGCAAGCAATAACAACGACAATAACGCCATTACTAATACAAATACAACGACGACGAGTGACAATTGCACTCAACAGCAACAGCTGCAGAGACAACAAGAACAAGAACGCATTAACACAATAAAAACAACTCTTATACAGCGACGAAAAATGAATGTCGAGGAGCATGAACTAATTAGAAATGCTGCAATTAATATTAATAAGAAAAATATTAACAAGTAAGAAGGCTCTGGTCCAGAAATCCCGACTAGACTATACCACCCTGAACCCTATTCTTTACGCATACAGTCAGTGCTAGCACGTATGTGTGTGTATGTGTACGCGTAAAGTGCATACTCTATTAACTCCAATACTCAATGTCTCCAGTGTTTCTCAACCGATTTCAATAAAATTTTCATAGATTGTCATTATTTAGTCTTATCATTTCAAACTGCATCAAAAGGTTTTCCAAATTGAAGATTTTGTTTCACTATCTCTTATAGTCTCTGAGATCGACGCGTTCATACATACGGATGGACATTGCTTTATCTACTCGGCTGCTGATGCTGATCAAGAATATATATACTTTATGGGGTCGGAGATGCTTCCTTCTGCCTGTTACATACTTTTGCACAAAAACATTATACCCTTTTCCAATGGGTTCAGGGTATAAAAATATAGGAACATTAAAGTTTTTAAAACAACTCGGCTTATTTAGTACCTCACGGTAGTATCAGAAGCAATTAATTCAAGTTTAGCAAGCCCCATACCACTCTGACAAAGCTAAACCCAGTTGTGAATTACAAGGCAGGGGAAGTCAAAAATTGATTTCTTAACTTCAATACACAATATCTCTAGTGTTTCTCAACCGATTTCAATAAAATTTTCACTTTTCTATATTTTCAAATATCTTCTATTAAAAACTCAATTCAATTAAAAAAAAAATATTAATAAATTTAATCTTATTGATTTCCACTTTATGTATTCAGGGATATATTTTTTTGTTATACAGTTATTGTAAGTTTTATTTTATTCAATGTTAAATTTTCTAGAATTTTACATATATATATAGAGAACATTTTTATTTGATTCATATAAAGCACTATAATTCTTTAATTTGCATTTTTATTTGTCAGCAAAAATAATATCAAATATTTTAGTTAAATACATTTTTTTTATATAGTATGAATTTAGACGGGATTTATTTTAATTCATTGCATAGCACTGAAGGCATTTACGTGATTTCAGTAGCATACTTTTAGGCAGATGGCTTATTGCTTATTAAAAGCATAACACATGCACGAGTTTTACATATATGTATATGTATAGAGAATATATTATATATATTCTTTTTTCCTTATTGATTCATATAAAGCACTACAATTCTTTAATATTTGAACTTTTATTTGTCAGCAAAAATAATATCAGAGATTTTAGTTAAAATCATTTAATTTTTTTTATATAGTATAAATTCCGCCGGGATTATTTATTTTAATTCATTGCATAGCATTCTAGGCGATTACGTGATTTCGCTAGCATTCTTTTAGGATGGCTTATTCTTACTTTTTAGAAGCATAACACATGGACGCACATGGAAGCTGCGACGCGCAAGGTCTTTTTTCTTTTATTTTTATTTTTTTGAGAGCCGCTTTGCACGTTTTAGCACAGGCAAAATAAATGGATAATTATATATTATCTTTCTTTTGTTTTTATTTTTCTAGCACCGTATCACTTGCTGAAAAAAAAATTAGGAGAAAAATAATGAATGCAAAATACTACACGACGGCTTGATGTAGAAGAGATCGATGCAACGACCATCCTCGGGGATAAGGCCCTATCTCGGCAATCGAGTTCGTCTTCGAGAATTTACAAGAGTTGCATTTTTTCCTAATCACTAGTGCACAACTTATTCAGCTGCATAAATATAGAGGGCGCCAGCCAAATGCGAAACTATGCTCGAATAACATCATTGCATAATTTGCGGCATATTTTTTATAAAAATATTTTGGGACAAGCGCACTACAGTCTTGATTAGTATCGGGGAACTGTTTGCTTTGAATAAGGTCTCACTGAATAACAGCTCACTTAACAATGCTCACCAAAATTAATTTAAACCTTTTAAATATTTTAATAGTAAGATTATTCAATTTAGCGGTACACAGGAGGAGCTGCTGCTTCTGTTGTTGCTACTAGCAATACAAGAGCACAAAATCGTGCTATTAAATACTGCTCGCGCTAATTATCAACACAATGGTCAGCCGCAGGTGAGTTACTATCGAAAACAAATTGTGCGCCACCGTTTATACTGCTTCTGCATAATTAGTAATAAAATATAAATGCTTTTCGATAAGTCATTCATCAATTTTAAATAATTTAATTCCTTATGTAATTCGTTTTTGTCATCTTTGTGTAGCAGTCACAAACCAAATCCTTATTTTAATTAATTATTTTATTTAGTCCCAACCAGTTGTAATAGAAAAGAAATAGAAAATGTCAAAAGAGTAAAAATAAAAGTGTCGCGATGTCTGACGGTAAAACCATTAGTTTAATGACATGGATTTGACTAGTACCTACTGCAGGTTCTGTAAATGTATCATCGTGGATAAAGTGTCAGACATCAATATAATTGTTCAACTCCTTATAACCCAAAAATACTACTAGTTCAGCTGAATGCCCCGTTCCGCGTTCAATGCTGTTCATCTTTCTTATCGGTTTGTTAACTCTGCCATTGCTTTTCCTAAGCTGAAAGAACATTTCGAAACATCAGCAGCAAGCAATATGGCCAATATTGGGTAATTTTACTTTTATTAGTAATGTAATGTATATTCTGTATATATCATTTCAAGACTTGGTACAATGAAGGAGGCGCTCTGTCTGCTTTATTGAAAATTTGACACATATTGACTCAGGAAATCTACAATCAAATTTAAAATCGCTCCTTACCATGTCCGATATGGCACCCAGTGTCACGGGGCGATAGTGGAAACAATTTCAACTTACCTATTACACCGCAAAATTAATTCATGTATAATCTAATGTCTTGTGAGAACCAGGAGGCTTGTAGAGAGCAAAAAATAAAATAAAAAGCTGCAATGCATTTGATTTAAAGGTCAGCATTTTTTTGGATTACATGTATTTGAGTACGCTTTGTTTAAATACAAGTTTGGGGTTATATGGGGGTCAGCGCGCAAACCTATGAAACGATATAATGTATACATCATAATATTTAAAATATTAATGTTATCCACTGTCGGTTACGTACGAATGCAACGTTTTACTTATTGTTTTATATTGTTGGAGCTACAAGTATGCTCTGGAATATCTTTTCCATATGGTATTTGGACGAAAAGTTCAGCTTGCTGTATGTAAGTATCTATATGTAAGAACGCAAAAGTTTCAGTCATTAGCATTATGTGACACATAGAATCATCAAATTTGGTGAGACAGCATGACGGACATTACACAAAACCAATATACTCTTAACGTATCAGAGCATTAAATCTAAACCGAGCCGACCAAGTGGTAGAGATATACAATTATATAAAATAAGTGATATCGCTGGAATCTCGCTTAAAAGTGACAAAAGGTTTAATGTTTAAATTCGAGTTTAAAAGTGCCAAATGTTATGCACCATATTTGAATGTAGCTATAAAATAAGAGATTCGCCTTTAGGATATTAACTATGAAATAAAAACCGAAACACAGTTCAATATCTCCGAAGTTTCTTAACCGATTTCTTTGAAAAGTTTTCAGCTTTTCATGACTTTAACCATTGTTTCTCAAATTTTTTTTCATTTTTTTCAAATTTAAGATTTTATTGTAATCAATTACATGTGTACATCGAAATCGGGAAGAGTTATCGATTAAGTTCTTCTGCCTAGGGCTTGGGCGAGCTTTTGTTGAACATCTGGAGTCCCTAGCTCTCATCGTTTATGAGATCATCGCTTTTATACATACAGACTTTCGGACAAACGAATACGGCTATACCAATATATCGGCTGTTGATGTTGATCAAGAATATTTATGTATTATGGGGTCGGAGATGCTTCTCTCTGTCTGTTGCATATTTTTGCACAAATGATAACTATTTACAATTCTGAAGTGATTGCACCCGCCCGATTTATAGTTGTCCTAATGCTTTAATTCAGTTTTTTTATTCGAGAGTGTTAAAATGGCGAAATGCCAGATAAATTACAATTTTATTGGTTGACAGTGCATAAAATCTGTTTTTCAGTAATTCATGATTACTTGTGTACGTATACACACAGAATTCAGCATGAGCTTTCTTAAAAGCCTAATAGGTTCCATTATCAATAATTACATTACGAGTACAAAGTGAATTCGATGTACACACAAGCAATAAAATACATTTTTTTATTATCATAATAAGAGTATATCTGCATATAAATAATATTAAATAAACTATAATATCTAAATGTCTTTATTTCAATTATTGCATTTCCGTTCAATATTACTTCAACTCGTAAGGAATTTTTCGGAGTTGTTGATTTGTTTGTAGCAAAGCGTATATTGAAAAACTTATGTTAAATACATGGGGGTTGATTTAAAAATCTTTAAAATTTTGTTTTTCAATTACGAGCCTAACAGAAAGAATAATACCTATATATAACCATTAAAATAATACTCGCAAGTAAATAATCAGTATGTACAATCCCAGCAGATATATGTACAATTAAAACATACACAAATAGATAGATACAGTTAAGTATTATGCTTAGCTTACGTATAAATAGCTATATATAAATAAATAAATCAAATCATAATTTAAAACTTGTATGGTTAGTTTTTGGTTAAGTTTCCCTTAGTACAAATTTTGGTTTCAATGTTTTTCTTATAAGGTAATTTAATATTTTGTATTTAATAAGCAAGCTGCAAAATATTGCATCTAGCCACGAAACAATTTTGCCATTTTTGTTCCACCTTAATTCATACAAACATAGCTCTCAAACAAGAAAAGGGTAATTTTTTTTATTTAATAATGATATCAAGAGTTGTCCTGCGTCCTACATGGGTACATAAGCGGCGACATAAGAGAGCAGTTTCGTTTTTTATTAAAATAGTTTTACTTGTAAAGTTGAACAAAATTTAAAAATTCTTAAGAGCTCTTATATGTATTTACATACCAATCGAATATTAAATGCAAATTAACTAATTGTATGAGAATTATTCTCGTTGAGTTCAGTTCGTCTTAATATATCAGATAAAATAACAACTGCTACGTCAAACAATAAGCTCAACTTCTTAGCGTTCTCTATCGATTGTTGTTTAACATTTCTTAAGAGCTTGAACATATAATTTAATTTATATCTTCCGATGAATTCTTAAAATTATTTGGTTTTTTTTTCTGTTTAGCCTCGACAACGTCAGTTCTACGAATTGTGGACTATTATAAATGTTGGTCTGTGAAGTATTAGTAAATGCACTACACGAGAAATATGTCGGAAGTTTCCGATTTTGTGCACGCACTACCAGTTGGCGAGGCTGCAGAGACAAGCGAGTTGGCTCTTGTTGCAGCAAGGGGTGATCGCAAATCTTGGTTCAGGGACGTTTGACTTTGACCGCTTTCATAATAGTATGATGAATCTGTAATACAACGAGATTGGCGTTAAAACTTGTCAAATTGGATTTATATATAACACGTACTTAAAAGACCACTACTTGTACCATAACTGTACGATCCATAAGCGCCACCATACTGTGTATATGCAGGACTATAGGTGTAATCCGCACTGGGAACTACTGATCCGCATGCTAAAAAAAAAGAACGTTTTTCTTTTGTTTAGAGCCAAAGTAATATATTATATTCGAAGAAAAATAATAATGTTAAAAGATATTAGCTAACTACAACAAAATGGAACAAATATATATGTGTTCAGTATATCTTAGCACTTTTCTGAATACATTTTCTTTCTGTAACTTAAACTCTATTAAATTATATTTCAAAAGATTTTGACTGAACGTGCCTTCACCAAGTGTAGTGCGAAAGTTTTTATGCCAGAACAGAGCTAGCAGTGAGCGACGAGTGCAAGACTTGAATGAGCAACTTGCCTGAAGAGTAGTGGCTAAAACTTGGAAGCATTGTGGGCGTGGCATAAATAGCCGTGCTATTGGTAGCAATGGAATCGACATCAGACCGTCTGTCGACCGAGGAGCAATTGGCGCTGGACTGTAGGAGTATTAGAGATGGGGTATTAGCCGCTGTTAGTATGTTGCTGTTGCTTGACATCTGTTGCTGTTGTTGATCCTGGACGGTTTCGGCCATAAGGTGATTTATGGGGATGATATCGATACCTCGATGATTTTCCAAATCATTTCGTTGACTCTTATTGTTAGCATTTTCGTCTCTTCCCAAATTGTTGGTGGACTTTTTAAGATGATGGTTGGTACTATCAATGTTTTGTTCATTCCGTTCAACAAGGGAATCATTAGATGTAACTAAGCTTGGTGAATTAGTACAGCTCTCAGCGCTTGCGTCAATAGCACTAGCAATCATAGAACTATTGTTGTTTTCCAAGCTTGTTATTGTGGGATAGTTACCATTTTCAAGGGCAATTGCTGATTGAAGTCATTAAGAGTATTGTTTTAGTGGTATACATACATATGTATCTTTGTTTTTTATATTTTAATATTTTGCTTAGTGGCCAAAAAAATATACTTATTTAAAGTTGTGAAAATATAATCTACGTAAAGTCAGAGACACAAAAAAAAACTAAGCCCACTTGGACAGCTCTATTTGTTTCAGAATCTCATATGATTCTGAACGTAAAAATTGGGTATATTCTTACCTGTATAAAAGGGAGAGATAGTTTGTTCCTGTATATTTGCATTAAATTTCATGTCTTGCAAACTTATGGGCACTAGGGGCGTCAACGAACTGCTGCCTAGTATTTGTTCACAAAATGGTGCAGTTTCATATAAAATTTAAATGATAAATAAAAAAAATCATATGCACAAAAATAATATGTTCACTATTTTAATGTAAGTTACTACTAAAAGTAGCAAACACAATACTCATTTTTAACGTCTACTAACCAATTGGGGCTCCTATAGGCGGTGTATATAGGGTGCTCTGGCTCTGCGATATTGTAGCAATACTATCATATAACATGGACGAGTCGTTGCCGGCAGCACTGCCCACACCAGCACAAGCAATTGTGTTTGTTGGAAATCCATTGGGTACTTCGTAGTAAGGGGGAGCGTTACTACCATTATTCGTTGTCAAATTACCAAGCTCCGAAAGCAATTTGTGCTCATCCTTGATGCACCACTTACCCGACCAAATCTAATGTTGATTGATAGAGAAACAAATTGATTAATATTCCAAGTTTAGCGCCTTTATATATATTATTGGTGTAAAAAATGTATGGTCCATAAATTGAAAGCACCCGATTTGCTTACGTTTTTGGGAAGTTATGGAAAGCCCTTCCGGGTAAATGATAAAAAATAAGTTTATTTTGCCCATACAAACATGATGTAAATGTGAGCAAAAGCAAACAGGCTGTGGAAACTTGATCAAAAATTTAGCAGACCTCATTGCGAACAAAAGTTGTTCATTTTATTATGTATTCTGTATATACAAACAACATGACTTACTTCAGCCTAAGCACATGCATTTACAAAAGCTTGGTAAAAAAAAAAAAAAAAAAAAAAAATTAATAAGCTAAACATAAACGTAGTATATTGAATGTTTCTAATGTCAAGCTTCAAAAGTGTTGTATATTGTTGTTAACTTCAGTTCCAGAGTTTTAATGTTAAACTAATTTTAAGATAAGTTTTATATATCATGCGTCTTACATTTGGGTATATTTGATCTCCACCGTACGCCAAGCGCTGTCGCTTAACATCGTCTTCAGAATGCATATTAACATCGCGGTTTTCATCTGAAAAAAATTGAATATGTAATCAAATTACGCTCTTTACTATTATATATCACATTTACATTTGAAGTTATTTTCTTTAGTACTCGCCAATATGTCGGTGTATAAAAACTGTATATTCATTTTGTCATGAAATGTGTTAAACATAGAAGGAATTAAATCCGATTTAATAAAGTATATATATCTTTATAAGCATCGCAAGCTGGGTCGGAATAGCCATTTCCATCGGTCGTGAGCTACCGAGTTAAAAATTTTGGTCAAGGTTTTCTTTTTGTTGCAGTTAGATCATTTATCTATGGGTCAGATCGTACCACTATATCATAAAACTGTCATACAAATGCCTGATCTCTAAAAAGATTTTACTATGAAGAACAGTAGGCTTTTAAGTGTCTATATTAGACGGCAAGCCGAAGATAGCTTCTTTATTTGGTTATTATTTGGTATTGGAGCAACTTACACTAGTAACTTGACTTTACTGGTCTTAATATAAACCCTCTCTTTGCAATGTTAATTCAATTATTGTTGCTACATTTACGTACTGCTGTCTTGACTGAAGTGCACGCCACGTGCCTCGTTAAGTGCTTTTGCGTATTGAACAGAACATGACAAAAATGTAAACAAATATGTCAGTGTATTATAAGTTGCCTTTTTCGGTTAAGCAGACTACGTCAATTTAAGTGTTATAAACGAAATTATTGTAATAGTCTCAACATTGTGTTTACAAATGCCACCAAACTCAAACCCTATGTACCATATGTATTTATAAAATTAAAATCAACAAATGCACGTGGAACAGTAAAGAATATGAGAACCATATTGTATTATTATGCCCTGAACTCTTTCAGGGTACATTGAATGTGCGATTAATACATCCCCAAGCGCATAGTTTATATTTTGTTATTACGAGAAATCTGAAGTCTTTATCTCTTACAGTGTCCAAGATGTATGCTTCAATACAGACATGGCCATACTGAATCGGCTGATCCTGGTCAAGAATATATATATATATATATATATATTCTGTATATACAAACAACATGACTTACTTCAGGCTAAGCAGATGCATTTAAGAAAGCTTGGTAAAAAAAAATTAATAAGATAAACATAAACGTAGTATATTGAATGTTTCTAATGTAAAGCTTCAAAAGTGTTGTATATTGTTGTTAACTTCGGTTCCAGATATATATATATATATACATTTTGGACAGAACCCTTTTTCGAAATTTTTTGGGTTCAGGGCGTTTTATACTTACTCATCAACTAGCTGAAGGTTGCTTTAAGTTTACAAATCACAAATGAAGAAAGAAGACACAGATGTTCAATCTGATTTGCTGTAATCGTATTTGGAGGGTGAAGCATAATGGTGACACCAATTTTTCATCCCTTAATGTAAGATAATAAAACATTGACCAAACATTTGGTTCATTCTGTCGGGCGAAAATCGAAGTGATTTGAACAAATTTGCCGCAAATTCTAGCCTCAGTGCTACATTCACTTTGACAACTGCATCAGTACTCCATAGGGAATCGATAAAGTATCTGAAGAAAATGAACAAATATGCGCAACAAGAGGCGGTCTGGGATGAGTTTGGATCTGGTCTTTTGGTCTTTTATTGCCCGAGAGTACAATTGTCAGAAGCATAATGATTGTTTCATACTGTTTATTTTTATTATGGTTTCAGATATCGATAAGATATGGAAAACCGACAACAACAACGGTACAAAAAACGTAAAAAAATATTTTATGGATTCAGTCTCGTCACTTTCTGTCCGGTGAAAGTCAGGGATGCGATTTCAAGTCGCTATGTGGGATGAAAATTGAAAATGACAAGTGAGAGTTCAATTATAATTGTTTAATGGTCTTCTTTACCCCTCATAATAAAGCACTGGCACAGAGTGCTGATTTTTTCACTGATGTTTATCTGTATTGTATCACTTCATCTCAACATCACATAATTTAGATAATATCTTTTTACGCAAATTTTTGGGGTTTGACTTCATCGCCGCAGGCTGCGACGACGACGGCTGCGGTTTTAGAATACCACTAATATAGCCACCAAGCATTTCGCGACAGTTCAACGCAATCGTTTGAAATACCCATCCAATAGATTTAACGATATGCAAATCGACAGCTGTAGCCACTGGCTTTTATGAGGCGCTTTTAGATTAAAATGATTAGGACGGACGTACGGACGAACGGACATGGCTATATCGACTCAATTGTTGATGCTTATCAAGAATATATATACTTTATGGGGTCGGAGGTTCTTCCTTCTGCCTGTTACATACTTTTCCACAAAACCATTATACCATTATATAATTAATAAGTGGTGCAATTGTTTTTTAATTTAAAACTGATTGACAACTACTAAGATTTTTGAGAAATTAATAACCTCTCATCTTCAACATCTTTGAAAGTCTTTGATTTCACCGTACCAGCACGGATTCATGAAACAAAAATCTACCACTACTAAATTGCTAGAATTCACATCATTTGTTATTAAGGGCTTTGAAGATAAAATGCAAACTGATGTTATTTACACAGATTTCAGTAAGGCTATCTCTAGACTCTGTAAATCACTCCCTTTTAATTCATAAACTTAGACTTTTGGGCTTTCCAAACAATCTTATCCTTTGGATTAAAGATTACTTAATTTTCAGAACTCAGAGGGTTCAGGTCACTTCTGGTGTTCCTCAAGGAAGTCACCTTGGACCGTTATTATTTACACTTATTTTTTAACGTTCCGTCTGTTATAAATCACTCTCGGGTGATAATGTATGCTGATGATGTAAAATTATGCGCATCAGCTGCAACTCTTCTGTCTTGTCATAAGCTACAAAGTGACAATTTTCAAACTTGGTGTAGAGTAAATTTATTAAAACTTAATTGCAGTAAATGCAAAGTAATCTCTTTTTACAGACGAATGCCATTTTTTAACATCTATATTCTGGATAAGAAACCACTTGATCGGATTGAATGGGTTGAGGATTTGGGTATTCTAATGGACCCAAATCTTAAATTTGACAAGCATATCTCTGCCATTGCAAAGCGAACATCAAGTGCCTTGGGGTTCATTAGGCGCTGGTGGAAGGAATTCGACGACCCCTACATAACAACAACTTTTTATATTTCTCTAGTACGAGCGATTCTTGAATATGGATCTTGTATATGGTTTCCCAAATACAGGATTCATCAAGATAGAATAGAATCGGTGCAAAAACAATTTCTGCTCTTTGCTCTTCAGGCTCTTAACTGGGATAATAACATTAATTTACCTTCTTATCATAGTAGACTTTTACTAATAAATCTTCCTTCTCTTTCTAATCGTAGAACAATGCTTGGAATAACTTTTTTCCACAAACTAATTAATGGGGAAATTGATTCATCTGAATTAATAAACCAAATTAGCTTTGCTGTTCCGATCAGAAATACTAGGAATTTCTTACCTATATCTCTTCAAACTTGTCATTCTAATTATGCTATCCATAACCCATTATGTGCTTTATATAACGATCTTTCCTACTTAATACATAGTGCAACGCCTACTTGCTCACTAAAAAAACAAGTCTTTTGTCATCTTTCTACATGTTCGCGACCTTCGTAACCGCACTCTACGCGGTGCGCCCCTTGGTCGGTTGGGAAGAGGGTGGGTTGCTTTATGTTTGGGTCCGCGCGTAAACAAGCCGGTGCTTGGTATCGTTGGGCCACTTGACTCTACTGTCTTTAGTACATCTACTTCCAATACATATCGCAGTGCTATTTTTTTGCAGCTTTATATGCCTAATGGGGTCTAGTAGGCTTTACATTTCATGAACACATAATGCACTCTTTTATGTGTATAATAATAAGCAGTATTTTCGGCACGCCGAAGACGTTATACTTTTTATACCCTGAACCCATTGAAAATGGGTAAAAAGGGTATAATGCTTTTGTGCAAAAGTATGTAACAGGCAGAAGGAAGCATCTCCGACCCCATAAACTATATATATTCTTGATCAGCATCAACAGCCGAGTCGATATAGCCATGTCCGTCTGTCCGTCCGTCCGTCCATCCGTATGTATGAACGCGTCGATCTCAGAGACTAAAAGAGCTAGAGACTACAGATTTGGTACATAAGCTCGCTAATCCCTAGGCAGTACAAGTTTGTTTTAAATTTTCGATAACTCTTCCCGTTTCCGATATACACATGTGATCGATAACAACAAAATCTTGAATTTGGAAAACTTTTTGATGCAGTTTCAAAGATTAAACCAAATAATGACAATCTGTTTAATTTTATTGAAATCAGTTGAGAAACACTAGAGATATGGAGTATTGAAGTTAAGAATGTATGCACTATACGCGTATGCATACACACACACATACATACGTGCAAGCACTGACTGTATGCGTAAAGTATATGGTTCAGGGTATAGTCTAGTCGGGATTTCTCGACTAGAGCCTTCTTACTTGTTCAAGATTGTATCTACTTAAATGTTATAATTCTAAATTAAACCTGTTATCTGCGCACAAAAAAAAAAAGAAGTATCAACGGCCGAGTCGATATTGCCATGTCCGACAGTCTCCCTGTATGAATGCGTCGAACTCAGAGACTATGAGACTCCAGATATGGAACCTAAGCTCGCCTAACCCCTAAGAGTACAAGTTTGTTTTCCAAATTTTTGATAACTCATCCCGTTTCGGATATACACATGGAATCGATAAAAATAAAATAATGAATTTAAAAAAAATATGAAATGGCATTTGAAACTATAGACAACATAAATAATTACAAAATCTTCAAGTTCTTTTACTGTACGTGCTTATTATAGGGTTCAGTGTATCTTCTAGCCGTGATTTTCCTACTTTTTTTGTTGTTATCGATCACTTGTGTATATCGGGAACGGAGATTTGAGACAAACTTGTACTGCCTAGGGATTAGGCAAGCTTATGTTCCAAATGTGGAGTCTCTAGCTCTTACAGTTTTGGAGATCGACGCGTTCATACCTACGGCCAGACAGACAGACGGACATGGCTATATCGACTTGGCTGCTGTTGCTGATAAAGATATATATACTTTAGGGGGTCGGAGATGCTTCCTTCTGACTGTTAGAAACTTTTGCACAAAACCCAACCGACTGTGGAATACTCTGATACCAGTATAAAAACGGGTGGTGACAGAGTCAGCTTGACAAGGAAAAGATATGGCGATTACCGAAGGCGGGCGGAATGGGTGGCCGTGGGATCCAATCATTATGTATGCAGGTCTTTGGAATATGAATACTAGCTATATTTTAACCAATTTTGGTGACGCTAGCTTATAAACTGTGGAACATATGGAGATTTTCGATGTTAAAAGGCAGGCGGTAATCGTGGGCGTGGCATCTAATCACTAGCCATCTCACATTTAGTGAGTCTAGCTCATAAACTGTGGAAGGTTCGGGCATCCCTGTTTTAAAAAGGCGGGGAACTGGGAGCGGTTGGGGTGGGAGTGGTATCCAGACTTTTGATGCAAATTTTTGGGGTTAACTCTCACCAAATTTGGTGAAACTAGCTGTTCAAATCTGGGATATACGTGTGTTTTATCGGTTTTCGCATCGATGTGTAACGACTTGTTGTCGACTTAACAGTCCACAGTTGAAGTAGCTCCCCAATTTTAGCACTTTATCTAACAAACACATGGATCCACATATTGGCAAGTCTCCATGGCTGTCGATAAAAGTTGTATTCATACAGACGGACGCACAGCATGACGGATATTGCCCAAAATTAATATAGCTTACCTTTGGTATCAGAAATTATAACTTGCCAGAAACCAACTGATTCTAATTTCCGAGTGTTCACTGTATTAGAATGTCTAATGTATCATGATTAATTAATACACTTACCATGCACTTCATTTCGCTTGCGCTTGCAATTTGTATCTGATGTATTGTTGTTATTATTGTTTGTGCTATTATTGTTGTTGTTGAGATGATGGCCATGCTGTAGACCCAAAATGCCATTTATGCTGTATCCTGATCCTGACGATCTCTGATCAGCACCCTGTGGACTCGGTGATGTCGCATGGCCATTACTGCTGCTGTTGTGCGAACTACTATTGCCGACGGTAGCGACAACTTCTTGCGCAGAACCTGGCCCCGATCCCGGCGTATGTGCAATGACTGTGGCCGAAGTATTAGCGTTATTATTGCTGGCGGTTGTGGCGGGTTGCTCACTGCCTGCGCCTGTACTGCTATCCAGACTCTCAGTGGCATTGTGCCCGTTACTCAGACTCGGGGGCATTGGGTGCTGTTGGTGATGGTGTACGTGTTTTGCTTTCTCTGCTGCCTTGTTTCGAACGATTCTGCAAATATTAAATACGCTTACTTAGAAGAATTTAAAACAAATGTCATATATACATGTTATTGATAACAATAAAACCTTGAATTTGCATTTTTTTATACTTCCTATAAAAACTCTCACATAATGTTTGTAATATATAAAATTCATACAAATCGGTTGAGAAACACCGGAATTATTAGATAAAAGTTTAGTCATTATTTAGTAGCACAGCAGGCATTTTCTGTATACGTGCGGCACACAAAAACATACGTGCATAGCGTAGCTCATCAAATAACAAACTAATTACCTTAGTTTTCCGAGACATCAAGAAACTGCTTGATACTTGTGTTTGTTCAGTCTTGTTATACCCTGATCCCATTGAAAATGGTTAAAAAGGGTATGATAGTTTTATGCAAAAGTATCTAATAGAATTAAAGTTAATTGATTGCGTTTTAAACATACGTTTTTTTCTGCACTGAACTCATGAAATGGGTAAAAGCTATAATGGTTTTCTGCAAAAGTATGCAGCAGACAAAAAAAGCATCGCCGACCCCATAAAGAATATATATTCTTGATCAACATCAACAGTACAAGTTTATTTTAAATTATCGAGAACTTTACCTGTTACCGATATAAACATGTGATCCATAACAATGAAACTATAGACAAAATAATGAAAATGTGTGAAATGTTTATTAAAGTAGGTTGAGAATCACCGGAGGCTTGGACCATTAAAGTTAAGTCCCGATTTCTCAACTAGAGCCTTCTTATTTGTCTAGTTTTAGAAATATAAGTTAAAGTGTGCACAGTGGTTACATATGTGGACAAAGTTTTTTTTAAACCCTGAGCCCATTGAAAATGGGTAAAAAGGCTATAATGGTTGTGTGCAAGAGTAGTCCATCTGTCCTCCTATCCGACTACAAGACTATAAGAGCTAGAGACTTCAGATTTGGAACATAAGCTCTCCTTAGACACAGACTGATCAAGTTTGTACTTTGGAACAATAAATTATAATAATAATAACAATAATAATAATAATAATAATAAATTAAAAATATTAACAATAAAATCTTGAATTTGAAAAATGTTAAATTTTTTCTGAAACAATTAACAACATAATGAAAGCCTGTGAAATTCGTATTGAAATCGGTTGAGAAACACCGTAAGAAATTAAACATTGAAGTTAAGTCAAGAATGCAGTGTCCGCGTAATCACAAACACACATACTTGCAAGCCCTCACTTGATCCTAATAATAGGGTTTAGGGTATCTTCTAGTCGGAATTTCTAGACTAGAGTCTTTTTACTTTTTTTAATATTTTTTGTGATATTTTTGATTTCTATAAGTATGTTTTAATTTTGTAAAGACTGCTCTTGTTTTTACATATGTACTTAATTTGGACGACACTTTACCTCCACTTCATCCCAGAGGAATTCGGATTGAGCTGGCAACTCAAGCGGAATCCAATTAAATTATGTATTTCAAAAGGACAATCTTACTCGGTAGAGTATACATTTGAAGGGAGTGTTAGGATGAGTTCTGGGTAGTTGGGCAGTGCACACAATCGGGACATATGTTTGGGATGCGCGTTCTTATGCATTGCTTTCATATTTCGATTTGTTGGTTTGGAAAAGAGGGGTGGAGATTGGCTTATGTTGAGTGCTGCAAAAGTCACTCTATAAGTGCTACTCTCTTGGGATTGGGATGAAGTGGGAATAAAAACTGGACTACCATGCATCTATTACTTGTTGTATGTAAAAATTTACTTGCACGAATATGTGACGAAGTAAGCACACATGTTCATGGCTTAATCTGCGCCCTAATCATCGCTCGAGTGCTATTCAATCACATATAGTCGCGTTAAGGGCAGGTTAATGCTGATTATCCCTTGAAATACTCATCGCATTGGTCTTATTTTGTGCTCTAATACTAACGCTATGCATATTCCCAGTCGTAATTCGCAGCGAATTGATTCAGAATGGGTGCACGTGCAGCGTGTGGTTGAAGCAGTCAATGCTAAGTAACGTGTTTTGTTAAGTGGGTGTCTGGTGTGAGAATAGGCGTGTTTGTGGAGTGTAGTCCTAGTCCTATGAGAACAAGTGCGGAATACTTTCACGCGCAACTTTAGTCGCTTTCCGACGCGTCGCCGCGTCGTAGCTTTTATGATTGTCAACCGCTCAAATTGCAAATGTTGTAGTGCACAGCTAATTTATGATATTCGTATAGCTGCGGGTCTCAAACTTTGAACAGCTGTCTGCCAGCAGTATCCTTGCCCAAATAAAATGAATTATGGTCAAAAAGGAAGTGCGTTCATTACAATGACGTAGAACGATGTCTACGACGACGATGATGATGAGGATGATGCCAAAAATGTTGCTCCGGAACACGAAAAGGAAACTGGATTTTGTGGTGGTCGTGTGTCAAGCATTGTGCCGCAATTATGAACGCTAAAAACTACTTCGATATTTTTATTGGCCGTGTGCTTTACATGCCAGTGTAACCGAGCTGCACCCATCAACAAAGACTTTGTCGGAAGCGGATTCGGAAGTAAGCTGCATGACAGCGTGCAAACATTGCAACACTAACACATTATGGTAACAAACTCCAAACAGCTGTATCGTTAAGGGTGCCCCTCTCTTTTTTTTTTATATATATAAGTACACAAACATATACATTATAAATATAATTTTTATACACAACCAATTTTTTTTAAATTCACGTGTAGAAATATATGTGCTGTTATGCATGCTTGACTAAATTTCAATCTTCACCTGTGTTTTTCAACCGAAGAATTTGTGCAATATCTTACCGGTTTATAGAGGACACGCTAGGGACATTATCTTGGGAGCAAATTCCTTCTGCCAGCAGCCGATCGCGAATCTCCCAAGCAAACATTGTAGGATTCTCTCGCTTATAGTTCGCGATTGCGTCGACCACTGGTGGAGTGGCAACCTTTGGCTTGGAGCCACCTATGACGCCGGCTTTAAAGCTACCAGTCTCGTAATATCTGAAAAAGGTGCATTATAATTTTAATTTATTTTTATTTTTTATATTTTTGATCAATAATTTGTATACCACGAACACATATAACGGGAAGAAGGCTCTAGTCGAGAAATCTCGAGTAGGAGATACGTAGATCATGTATGTGTGTGTGTGTGTACGCGTAAACAAAAAATGCATGCATGTGTGCATGACTTAAGTCTAATCTACTACTGTATTTAGCATTTTTAATATTTTCACACATTTAAACAGAACAAGTAAGAAGGCTCTAGTCGAGAAGTCCCGACTAGACTATACCCTTAACCCGATACTTTACGCATACAGTCAGTGCTTGCAAGTATGTGTGAGTGTGTGTATGTATACGCGTATAGTGCATACCTTCTTAATTTCAATACTCCATATCTCCAGTGTTTCTCAACCGATTTCAATAAAATTTTCACAGATTGTCATTATTTAGTCTAATCTTTCAAACTGTTTCAAAAAGTTTTCCAAATTGAAGATTTTGTTGTTATCGATTACATGTGTATATCGGAAACGGGAAGAGTTATCGAAAATCTAAAACAAACTTGTACTGCCTAGGGATTAGGCGAGCTTATGTACCAAATCTGGAGTCTCCAGCTCTTATAGTCTCTGAGATCGACGCGTTCTTACATACGGACGGACAGACGGACGGACGGACGGACGGACAGACGGACGGACGGACAGACGGACATGGCTATATCGACTCGGCTGTTGATGCTGATCAAGAATATATATACTTTATAGGGTCGGAGATGCTTCCTTCTGCCTGTTACATACTTTTGCACAAATCCATTATACCCTTTTTACCCATTTTCAATGGGTTAAGGGTATAAAAACGGACATTGTTTAATCGGCGCGGATGTTGTTATATATATATATTTATGAAAATGAATGTAACATGCAGAAGTAAGCATCTCCGACCTTATAGAGCATATAAATTCTTGAAGAAGAAGGTTCAATAACTCATCTCGTTTTAGATATGCACATGTTATCAATAACAATGAAAAGTTAAATTCTAAGATTAACGTTAGGTTCAGCTTACTCGTGCACATACCAACATATAAGGTCTGAAGTTCGTTTAGGCTATTTTAGATACTTCTTGATATCTTAGTATCTTATCTATATTATTATTATGTATTATCTGTAAATCTAGTTTATTAAAAAACGACTTACCTTGATAAAATTTTTGAAACGCAGCCGTGACTAACCCGTAACTGGCGAGATATGTCACACGGTCGTACGCCATTATGTGCTAACTCCACTATGCGCTGACGCACTACGTCAGGGAGTGGACGACCGTTAACAAAAACGCCACCTAATTGATTAACGCCGCCGTGACCTGTTTTAAAATCAACACAATTCAACAAATTAATAGGTTACTGGCTTAAAATAAAAAAATTTCTTATTCTTATTTAAACAAGAAAGAAGGATCTTCTTAAGAAAATTCGACCCTAAACCCTATATTTAACGCGTGTATGTATGTATGTGAGTGTGTCAGTACACGTATACTACATACTTGACATAAATTCAATGTTCCGGTTTTTCTCAACCGCATTCAATAAAAATTTCACAGGTTTTAATTATTTCATGTATGTATTTCGTGTATATCGAAAACGAGAAGAGTTATCGAAAATTTAGGTGTTTC
This sequence comes from Scaptomyza reducta, assembly GCA_035044485.1. Classification (NCBI taxonomy): domain Eukaryota; kingdom Metazoa; phylum Arthropoda; class Insecta; order Diptera; family Drosophilidae; genus Scaptomyza; species Scaptomyza reducta. Next base: position 21,743 of record JAWNNV010000463.1, read on the forward strand.
CGAATTTTATTGCGGAGAGGCTGTGGGTGGAAGTATTGGGCGTGCCATCTATCTTCTCACTAAATTGGGAAATTATATAAACCTTTTTAATGTATGAAATATATAGTTTTTATTGATTTTCAGTTATCCATTTTATTTCCCAGCCTCCCAGTGGACTTAGCAACCCAATATGGACACTTCAAATGTCTCGCTATTAATCAGATTTTCAAAGTGCGTTCAAACGGAAGGACAGAAAGGCAGACGGACAGACAGCATGACCAACATTGCACAAAATGAATATACCATTTACCTTCAGTATCAGAGAATAAAAAAAGTTATTACATACTAAGAGTAATACTAATTTTTTTTTGCAAAGAGAGCATGTTATAGTGCATTTAAGTTTTTAAAAGACACTTAAATCAGACTATAAAATTTTCATATATTTTATCAGCGAATATGTTTAAATTATTTGTTAGTCGACCCCAACACCCTTCATGATAATTCATCACTTACGTTGACTCCCTTCAATAGTGATACTCTTGTTCTGCGCGGTAATTTATTTACATTCGTAGTGTACTCCTAATTATTTTGCTTGCATCCCAAAACAGACAGCATCAAGAGTCATGCACGGGCAACCACAAAAAGAGACCGCACTTAACTGATCTGAAGAAATCTGTCCTAATTATAAACATACAGTCAAGTTGGGAGTCGTTTACACATCATTAAATTTTTTGCACTTGTATATACAATATATGCTTTTATATTAAATTGCTAATTATGTATGGGCTTTATGCAAAATCTGTGTAATTATTTAAAGCAAGTTTAGGCACGAAAAACAAATCACTTTGATAAATATAGTAAATGGCCCGCCAACTTAATTACAAAATATTTTCATTTGAAGGATATTTTAATTTTGATTTTCTAAACCGATTTCAATATATCAATGCAAGCCAGGAAATGTTACACTATTCGCGAGCCTTTATGATATTTTTGACAAAGGTATGTGCAAAGAAAAGTACGTATATTGAATAATATTCCAGGGGTTACTGGAATTTTATGCTGCGCTGCGGGATACGAGCTGTATTAATAAACTAGACAATGGGCTCTTTGAATGCATGACAGAATGCCAAATGGCCAATGCGATTGTCATTTAATGAACTATATATTGACTTTCAATAGATATTCGCATAAATGCGTAGATCAATACTCTTAGCAAACAGATATTGTTTTCATTAACAGACATACATTAAAAACATAAACATGTACTTTTATAAATGTGTATGTTACGGAACATCGAGCGATACATGGCTGCATACCACACCCTCATCTCAACGTTATTTTGTGTTCTCTATTGTTGCACAATTGCACCTTTTCATTTATTATCCTTACTGTCTTGTAAACCGAAAATAAACAATTAAGAAGGCTCTAGTCGAGAAATACCGACTAGACTATACCCTGAACCATATACTGTACGCATACAGTCAGTGCTTGGAAGTATGTGTGTATACGCGTATAGTGCATACTTTCTTAATTTCAATACTCCATATCTCCAGTGTTTCTCAACCGATTTCAATACAAATTTCAAAGATTATCATTATTTAGGCTAATCTTTCAAACTGCATCATTTCCAAATTCAAGATTTTGTTTTTATCGCTCACATGTATATATCGGAAACGGGCAGAGTTATCGAAAATTTAAAACAAACTTGTACTGCGAGGGGATTAGGCGAGCTTATGTACCAAATCTGGAGTCTATAGCTCTTATAGAGCAGTCGGACAGACGGCTATATGGACATGGCTATATCGGCTCGGCTGTTGATGCTGATCAAGAATATATATACTTTAAAGGGTCAGAGATGCTTCCTTCTGCCTGTTACATACTTTTGCACAAAACCATTATACCCTTTTTACCCATTTTCAATGGGTTCAGGGTATAAAAAGTAAGCAGTACCCTGCTCCCTAGACATTAATCAATGTTATGTGGAAGTTTTTAAATAATGCTCCAAGCAGGCAGAAATTTTTTAATTATATATTATATATATCGCGAATCTGAAGATCTCCCAATCACAAATCTTATGTCTTTAGATTTTTCACTTAAGTCTGTAACATTACGCGTGCAAAAATCGCGTATTCATACGGACAGACGGACATTACCAAAACCAATGTAGTATTTAAATTCCGTATCAGAACACCCAAAAAATAAAAGCAAAAAGTTTAAACAACGTGGATAGAATCGGCCGAGACGATTTTAAAGTTAAGGTACCTCAACTACTGGAACGCGTCAACAAACCCGATTGCTACAATAAGACAAATATAGCAATTAAGAGGGCTTTAGTCGGGATATCCCGACTAATACTTAACGCGAACAGTCAGTGCCTGCAAGTATTATTTACTTCAATGTTTTACATCTCCGGTGTTTCTTCACCGATTTCAATAAAAAAAGTTCACAGATTTGCATTATTTTGTATCAAACACCATTTTTAAGTTTTTTCCAATTCAAGATCTAATTGTTATCGATCAAATGGGTCAAGAAACGGGAAGAGTTATCAAAAATTTGAGACAACCCGGTAATGCCTAAGGATTAGGCGAGCTGATGTTTCATATCTAGGGTCGCTAGCTCTTATAGTCTCTGAGATCGGCGCATTCATACAGACAGACGGTAATTGCTATATCGACTCGGTTTTTGATGCTGATCAAGTATTGTGCCAAGAACACAAATTCGCTCTCCCCAGTTTAAATTCAAAAACAATCGTTGACAATTTTCTGCCAGCACCACATTTACTTAATTCAAGACAGATATTATTAAAGACCTATCGTTGCCGAACATGTTTCATATGCAGTTTAGTCTAATGTTAACCGAACAAACTTTGGCTGAGCTTCGGGTGGTAACCGCGTTCCCAACTTGCATTCATCCAAGACACTCTTTACCTACGGTATCAGAGTATAAACATATGTTGCCTTTTACGGTATGATTTATCAATATATATATATGTATAGCAGAGCATAGATGAGTCAAATTTGTTTCAAGACAATGCTTTACTTCAATTTAATATTACTAGAAACTTTAAATATTTGACTGATAATTTACATGTGTAATATTCCATCATGTTTTGATTGTAACGATACGCCGTTGAGAGATCCATGTTGTCAATTCTGTTGTTAATCTTTTACCACTAGCTTCGTTTAAAGTATATATTTGAGAAAACAAGTATAACATAGATATATTTGAAACGGAATCCAAGGATTAAAAAAGGCACTACACAGACACACACACAATAAACACAGATTTACTTAGTAGTGGCACAGATTCAAACGTTGATTATTTACAATCTTCAAGTTTAGATAAGTGCACACGGCTGCCAATGCCAACAACGATATCGTAAAGTGCCACAGGTATAGGTTATTATTCCGGGAAAACTGTCCGACCGCTACTGCAACACAGATAAGCGAATCCGTGAAGCCAACCGATACTAGAATTTGTATTGACATCAGAAGTTAACTAATACAGATTTCAAAATTTACAATTCACAGCACTGAAAAGTAGCAAGGCGCTTGGCTATGCAGAGTATTCGCTCGCTCGCTGTCTGTACATGTGTATTGCATTCGTGTAAACGCGAAACGACTAAACTTTCTTCTATATATTTTTGCTCTCCGTCGTCGCTGTTGTTTTACTTATAAAACATTTTTTTGTTTCGTTTTCTGTGCCGTGAAATATTTCTTGCCATTTTTTCCGGACTGTTTGGTGTCAGCCGCAGAGATCCTGCGCACGTTTTGTTTCTTATCTCTTTCTATGCGTGTGGGTCGTACGTGTTTGTTTGTGCCTGTGTGGGCGCTTGCTATTGCAGCTCGTGTACGCTGCGTGCATATCGTGTCCTTGGTCCTTGTTTCGCCACCGTACCGCACCGCCCAACCACATCGGGTTGCGCATACTTCACGATTGCCCGACTCCGACTTACTGAAGCGAGCCAATGAAGACGAGCCAAAACCGACAGTCAGCCACACCGGAGCGTTATTCGCTTTCTATTCTTGTACTAAGCATCGGTGCTGCTGCTGTATTGCTCGTGGGTAAAGTAAAAGGTGGGTAAAGGCGGTCTTAATGGTGTTGATAGTGGCGTTGTCGCCAGTTGATTTTGGATTGGCGCTAAATGTCTTAGCCCACGGCTTACGGTCAGCCATCGTTTTTGTCGGTATATATTTAGATGAGAAAGCAGCACCATTTGAGTTATGTCCTTTGTTTTTGACCTTGACTAATTTCAGTAATTATTCAAATATTTTTTTTAATTGTGTTATTTTAAGATTTTGATCACATTAATATATTATTTTATATCATATCATATTTATAAGTGACATAAAATAAATATTTATTGAAAGTCGTTTGAACACACTTCTCTCAATAGCGATTTTAGCTACATACAAACACATACACAACAGTTATGAACTCTATACAACTTAATTATTTTCGGGATGAAGTTAGAGATTTCGGTCCATACATACGCTCACTGTACGATTGAGAGGGAGAGCAAGAAAGTGAAAGGGAAACGCATTAAGCACTCAGTGGAATTTCCGCCAATCAGCACAAAGGCCAAGATGTGCTTAGCACCAATCACAGCGGGCAGATGTCGTTTCTCGTTTCTACCACTTTGTAGCTCTCTTTATCTCTTTTTCTTGATGTATGTGTCTCGCTTACACAAACTGCTTAGTCTTTCTTGTTGTGACTGTTGTATAACTCTGTTGCTGCTCGCTGGAAAATGTTCAATTTTGTATTGTATGGTCATGTATGATGATGACAACATCTAGATGTCACATAAAGACAAAGTAATTATGTTAGCGACAAAAATATTAACAAGCGGTTTTATCGTACTTTCAGACGCACTCGAATGTATACAAATCTATGTAGAAGAAGAGCATGTGTGTGATGTATAATATTTACAATTGATATTGATGCGGAAAATACCAAAATTACTAAAATTAAAAATCTTAAATTTACAATTTAATAACTGAAATTTGAATACCTTAAAATCACAAGAATTTTAACAAAATCGCTTACGCCGCTATTTTAAACATTTAACAAAAAGTGCAATTTAAATTTCGTTTTTACCAGCAGCAGTTTAGCTAAACAAAAATAACCATTTACTTACTAAATGCTTTTTCCATATCTATGGCTACGACAGGAGCTAAAAAAATTCAGAGCTTTATTTCAACAAGTCCATTTTAAATATTAAACTTTTATACACTGAACCCTAAAAGGGGTAAAAAGTGTATAGTGGTTTTAAGAAAAAGTATGGAACAGAGAGAAGCATCAACAGCCGCGTTGATATATTCATGTCCGTGCACGTTTGCTTAAATATTTTACTTGTCTTAATTTTGATTATCCAGGTGTCATTTGACAAGTATGTCACCATGAGATTCAAAATTTTTTTGTTTTGTTTTTTCCCTAAAACTGACATATTATCTTATGAACCGGCCCACCTACCAAAATTCGAATAACATTTTGTAAATTAGTCAATAATTCAATCTGAATAGATTATCGCAGCAAATTTTCAATATAGTTTATATTGCTAGTCGCCTTTCGCACACTTCTTGATACTAGCAAGTAATGCTAAGTTTTCACATTATTATAATTATATAATAAAAACAATTAAGCGATATGTGAAGACACATGGGACTTGTTAAAGGTCACTACTGGCTTCACCCCCGTTCGCTCACAGCCTGGCCAACTGTCGCTTTTCTTAATAATGCGAACTGTTTATATTTTTGAATTCCCAAGTGTATGTTCAACTGTTATTTAAATACAAAATTCTAAACAGGGCCCTATGATAAAATAACAGTTCTAAATAAGTAGTTTTAGCTGTTTCGTGCGTTGGTTGAATTGTCTCTTTTAATTAGACAAATAGCTTTGGTTGCTTTTTTTTTGACTTTTCGAATAATATCCCTAAGGAATTTTTTTTATATTAATTGCATTGCTTTGACTTTTGTTTATTGTTTGCATTGCAATAAAAGAATACTTTGCTTTGGTCTGTGTATTGCTATACAATGAAACATACACTTTGCCCAATTTACCTAAATTTAAACGTCAAGTATATATAATTTTTGCTATAACATTACTTTTTATACCATGAAACCCATGGAATGGGGAAAAAGGGTGTAATTGTTTTGTGCAAGAGTATGTAATAGACAGAAGGAAGCATTTCAGACCCCGTTAAGATTTGGGATTTAAGTTCACTTATTGATTTACATGTAGTCGAAAACCATAAAATCTTGAATTTGGAAATTGTGAATTGTAGACTGTGCATAAAAAATTGAAATTTTCATCGAATCGGTAAATAACCACCGGAGATAGCAGACATTAAAGTTTAGTCATTAACCATTGGTGCAGTAATGACCGGTTCAGAGTATTTATTAGACGCTTATTAGCTTACTCGACTAGAACCTCCTTGTTTTATTTTAAATTTATTTTTTTTAAATTTGTATCTATTCTTTAAACAAGTTTTCTACTCCTTTTAGTGGCAATTTAATCCTGTTTTACACGCTTCACATTCACGTGGTATTGGCTTGGCCTGTAAGTTGGCAATACTAGAAACATCGATTTATACCTTAAAGAACAAACCTAAAATGTAATAAACACCATTATCTGAGTGACCAGTGGGCCTTTGTTTTTTCACTTGGTAGACATGTGAAGGTTTACAATACCCGCAATCCACAACCGGCGGATACGAATACGCCGAACCATACGTTAGATACAAAACAAGAAATCTCGGCAATCCGAGATGAATAGTGGAGAAACCTAAAACTGTTTGTGGTTGCATTGCGTTTTTTTCAATTAAACACGTAGTCACTTGAGACATGTCTCACTAAACCACAACAGCTTGACCGCTCGGTTGCCTCTTTGTTCCGACTAGCCGACTTCCTATAGAATGATCTCTGCTGCATGTTTGTCACACGGGATCTGATGATCAATACCCTACATAAATCAATATTCTTTTGGTGGGAATATTAGAAATTGATTCGACTATTACTTAAAATAAATAAAAGCTGAATGTGAATCGTTTATTTGCTTACCATCTCCCGAAATACTGCCTTGCGAACTGCGCGAGTCTTCTGTAATTTAAGAAAGAGTTTAAAGAAAATTTTTTCATTACCTTCTATTAGTTACACATTTCATGACAAAAAATTTTAAACCTAAATGTTTGATTTTGATTCAAAGATAACAAAAGTGATTGTGCAAATTTTTTCCTTGCTTTACATCTCTTTGATGGCCTCTGACGGCTCCAAATTTTATATTGTACCTGTATTGTTATGAACATCGTTCATGGCTGTTATCCATTCAACTCCACTCCCTTGTGATTGGCCTAGAAAACTGTTTCCAAGTACAGTGGACGGCTCATGGGTATCCGTAGTTGTTATACCGCGCACTAAACCATTTGAATAGTCGTCAAACTTTTGGTCTGAAAATAGATGTATTTATATGAAATACTTTTTTGTTTACATCATCAAAGTTTGCTATGAATAAATATGCAAGCAAGTTTTTTTGGCGGCGGGATTACTCGCAACGTAGACCACTAACGTACAGGAATTATATAATAAATAAATTTAAAAGTGACAAATACTATCAAGCAAATGATAAACACACAAATGTATAACAACCCTTCAGTTTGGCTTGTAGCGATCGCTTTTAATTCAAGCGTTAGTCACCCCTGAATTGCAGTGCCACTTTCGATTTCTTTGAAATAACGCTAACAAATCAGTTTGAAAGTGACACAAATACTATCAAATAAATAAGTAATTAATCTATTTTGGCATACCGAATTTTGTAAACACTTCGAATTAGGTAAAACAGTGTTGAGTTTTTAAGCAGATTGATATAAAATATATTCTTACTTGATTTATTGATTCATTTATTCTAAGATCAAGTAGTTCAGGATTAAATTAAAATTTAATTGAGCCCCGCCTTTTTCAAAGGGGAATGCCTGTATCTTCCACTGTTTTTGAGGTAAAGTAGAGAGATAACATCCCTTTTAGATCTACAACAGAATTTTAAGCGCCACGTCCACCCACCTTATAAAGTGCAATCAACATGCAATCGATAACATCAAAATCTCTAATGTTTGATGAAGTTTGAAAGATTTGACTAAATAATGACAATCTGTGAAAATTTTATTGAAATCGGTTGAGAAACACTTGAGATATGGAGTATTAAAATGAAGAAGGTATGCCTATACGCGTATACATACACACACTCACACATCCTTGCAAGCACTGACTGTATGTGTAAATTATAGGGTTAAGGGTATAGTTTAGTCGGGATTTCTCGACTAGAGCCTTCTTACTTGTTTTTTTCTGCTAATGCACACTTTTTTGACTAATCACATTTTCTTGCACTGATCTTCTGACCTCTCTGGAATCGAAACTTAAAGAAGTCGAATAACTCTATTGTATTTAATTTAACAAGTAAACATTATATTGCGATAAAAGTATTACCATAAAAGCGGCATAGTGCACCTTTAATACTGTTGTTTACGCGAATTATTGCATACAGTTAATGAATGATGCGCTGGAAATTTAAAATGTCATATACTTATGTTTATATATCTTGCACTTACATTCGAGCGTAATCACGTATAACTGCACTTTTCACTCCATTTATTTGATGCCTGTTCGCTCACGATATACTCGGTCGCACAATATTTAGTCATTATATTTTGTCGTAGTATTCTATTTAATTCAATACACTTTCACATTTTATATTCGCATATAATTTTTTTGCCTTTCAAGCTTACTGTTGTTAAATGTTTTTCAATGGGTATGGGATAATATCGAATTGTGCAATGTACTGCTCATTTGAATATTTAGGTAACAAAATACATGTGTTCTGTGTTATTTCGCAAAATGAATAACCTTTCAAGATAAATGTTCTTAACAAATGAATATAGACTTAAATAGTATTAATGCTTGTTGCAAGTGTTTAAAAATTCACTCATGTAGCGCTGCTTAAGGTTTGGAAATAAAACAATAGAAAACACGAAGCTATTGAAAAGAAAGAATTGATAATATGCATAGCTGGTCGAAAATAGTTAAAATATGAAGATGTATGACCTCGCCTTTAAATAAAATTGGCGTCAAATCTGGCCTTAGAACAAGGTCATTTAACTCTTTGGGCGAAGAAAGCAGAAGTCGCATTTATACTTCAAACATAAGTGATGTATAAAATAATTAATAATAATAATAATAATTTACCCTGAACCCATTGATAATTGTTTAAAAATGTCTTATGCATCTCCGACTCCATAAAGTATATATATTCTTGATCAGCATCAACAGCCGATATATATTGGTTGAAGATGTGGAAGATTGAAGTTTAGTCATCAAGCATTTTTGTATCCGGGTATCTGCTAGACGGGCTTTCTCGACTAGAGCCTTCTTACTTGTTTTTATACCCTTAACCCATTGAAAATGGGTAAAAAGGGTATAATGGTTTTGTGCAAAAGTATGTAACAGGCAGAAAGAAGCATCTCCGACCCCATAAACTATATATATTCTTGATCAGCATCAACAACCGAGTCGATATAGCCATGTCCGTCTGTCCGTCCGTCTGTCCGTCCGTCCGTCCGTATGTATGAACGCGTCGATCTCAGAGACTATAAGAGCTAGAGACTCCAGATTTGGTAAATAAGCTCGCCTAATCACTTGGCAGTACAAGTTTGTTTTAAATTTTGTTAACTCTAACCCTTTTCCATAAAGTATATATATTCTTAATCAGCATCAACAGCCGATATATATTGGTTAAAGATGTGGAAGATTGAAGTTTAGTCATCAAGCATTTTTGTATCCGGGTATCTGCTAGACGGGCTTTCTCGACTAGAGCTTTCTTACTTGTTTTTATACTCTTAACCCATTGAAAATGGGTAAAAAGGGTATAATGGTTTTGTGCAAAAGTATGTAACAGGCAGAAAGAAGCATCTCCGACCCCATAAACTATATATATTCTTGATCAGCATCAACAACCGAGTCGATATAGCCATGTCCGTCTGTCCGTCCGTCCGTCCGTATGTATGAACGCGTCGATCTCAGAGACTATAAGAGCTAGAGACTCCAGATTTGGTAAATAAGCTCGCCTAATCACTTGGCAGTACAAGTTTGTTTTAAATTTTGTTAACTCTAACTCTTTTCCGATATACACATGTAATCGATAACAACAAAATCTTAAATTTGTGTTTCCAGTGTTTCTCAACCGATTTCAATAAAATTTTCACAGAATATCATTATTTGGTTTAATCTTTCAAACTGCATTTTTAAATTTTCCAAATTTAAAATTTTGTTGTTATCGATCGCATGTGTATATCGGAAACGGGTAGAGTTATCGAAAATTTAAAACAAACTTGTACTGCCTAGGGATTAGGCGAGCTTATGTACCAAATCTGGAGTCTCTAGCTCTTATAGTCTCTGAGATCGACGCGTTCATACATACGGACGGACAGACGGACATGGCTATATCGACTCGGCTGTTGATGCTGATCAAGAATATATATAGTTTATGGGGTCGGAGATGCTTCCTTCTGCCTGTTACATACTTTTGCACAAAAGCATTATACCCTTTTTACCCATTTTCAATGGGTTCTGGGTATAAAAATTTAATGATTTTTATCCAAAAGTGCCACTGTTCAAATGAAGACATTTATGTTTACAACGAATTTATTCTTCAAAAATAGATTCCGAATTTTAAACGTTTTAAAGTCTTAAAATTTTGAGAAATTCCATGAGTGTACAAAATAAAGAATTAAGCAGACAACGTCTGTGACTAGGAATAACATCATAGAATGTCAGTGGCTAGAAATTACAGCCAGCTAAACAACAAAGATCAGAGACAACTGCTGATCGAAAGCACTTGTTTTTGACTTCAAACTCCTTTCCCCGAAACACGACCGCAAGTTTAAGCTATTGTTCTTCAGCAACATAAGCCTCAGCTCTTTTCCCTTTAGCACTCCCCACCAAAATGCCTGTTCGAGTGTATACAATTTCCTGGCTCTCCCTTAACTCAGTAATGTTAATGTAATCTTTTGTTTAAATTGTTGCATCGATATATGAATAGCAACATATTCGAATCGGGTCGGATTGTCATTAAGCACATATACAGAAATTTATTTGCATGTTTAGTTTTGTATTTACTTTTATTACATTCCTTTTTTTCTTGCCACTAAGGTTATTCACAGACGCTTAGATAAAACGTAACGGTCTAATTTTTATACTCTCATATCGCAGGTAGATAACCGTCCGCCATGCTGTCTGTCTGTATGAATGCAAATATTTAAGGCACCTTTTAAGCTAGGAAGTTGCATTGATGGGTATTTATAGCTTACAGTAACATACTGTCCTTTAGTTCAGATGTATAAATATATTTTGCCAAAATACAGAATAGGAAGCTACCTAACTGTACATTTTACTTACCTTTAGATCTGTCATCCGTTTGAGTTGAGATATAAACCTGGCTAGCTGCATTTTGATGTTGATGCTGATGAGTGGTGCTGCTTACGATGTGGTGTTCGCTTGTTGACGAGCTTTGAAGTGTGTGCAAAGTTTGTGAGGAACCCATTTGCTGTGGGAGTTGATGCTGTATATGCTGATGCTGTGTTAGATGACTGGCACGCAGTGACAAAGGCTGGGTTGGCGATTGATGAATAACATGATGATGATGCTGGTGCTGATGCTGTTGATGGTGTACAAGGCCCGGAGAGAGTGTTGCTAGCCCATGGCTGAGATGTGGCGAAGTCTGCATTTCCATTATAAGCATATCATCAATATCTGAAAAAGCGATCGAGGCTACATCAATAACTCTGTTAAGCGACAAACCTAAGCCATTTAATCCATTACTGCAATCGTACTATATGCTTATCGCTGTACTTTAGCAAAATAGTATTCGATACTTCTAACCTAGCTAGTGAGTGGATCACATGCTTTCCAGAAAGATTCTGCCTAATGCAGCGGCAATAGCTTAGGCGCCTGCTAATCCAGCATCAACTCCGAGGGTGAGGACGCGCTGCAACAATAATTTAACTTGCGCTCGAGCCACGGTCACGTAACTACAAGCACCTGGTAGCAACTGTGGCGGCGGGAGGGTAATGGCACCCAAAGGCTACATACAAAACTAGTATTTTTAGTAGAAAACTAAACAACCACACTACAGCTTAAAGGAATCTTCTTTTTATACCCTGAACCCATTGAAAATGGGTAAAAAGGGTATAATGGTTTTGTGCAAAATTATGTACAAGGTGTAGAAAAGCATAAAGTGTATATATTCTTGATTAGCATCAAAAGTCGAGTCGATATAGCCATGTCCGTCTGTCCGTCCGTCCGTATGTATGAACGCGTCGATCTCAGAGACTATATGAGCTAGAGACACCAGATTTGGAACAAATTGACTCGAGCCTTCTTACTTGTTATCATTCGTGAATATGGGATACCCTACATAAAGTCATCTCCGAAAATCAATGACGGCTAGTAAAAATAATGGTGACGAACATTAAAATGTCGAAGATGACATGATTTCAGCACAATCAAGTAAGAAGACTCTAGTCGAGGAATCCCGACTAGAATATACCCTAAACCCTATACTTAACGCGTGCCCGATCTCTCCGAGATCGACGCGTTTATACATAGAGACAGTCAGACAGACCGACATGGCTATATGCATTATATCCTTTTTACCATTTTCAATGGTCTTAGGGTATAAAAATATATCATTTTGGTTTTGTGGTTTTGTGCAAAAGTATATAACAGGCAGAAGGAAGTATCTCCGACCCCATTAAGATTATATATTCTTGATCAGCATCAACAGCCGAGTCGATATAGCCATGTCCGTCTGTATGTATGTATTAACGCTTCGATCTCAGAGGCTATAAGAGCTAGAGACTCCAGAATTGGAACATAAGCTCGCCTAGGCAGTACAAGTTTGTTTCAAAATTTCGATAACTCTTTCCGTTTCCGATATACATATGTGATCGATAACAACAAAACCTTGAATTTGGAAAACTTTTTGAGGCAGTTTGAAACTTAGACGAAATAATGGCAATCTGTTTGCAAGCACTGACTGTACGCTTAAAGTACGGGATTCAAGGTATGTCTAGTCGGGATTTCTCAGTAACAACATCCGGTTATATTTTTACGGTCCGTCAGACCATCTGTAGTGAACCTTCTAAAATGTATGCTTTATGTTCTATAATTTTTCGTTTTTGAATCAAGATCGCTGGCTTTTAAAAGTTCACAATTAAGAAATTAATCTACCATCAGAAACTGAGTATGTTATACTTTAAGTATAAGTTTAACCAATGTTACTTAGTGATTTTGGGCTACTATATCAAAATATAAAAAAAAAACAAATTCTAAAAATATATTTATTTTTTTCACTATAAAAAAAATAACACAATTGGAAATCTAAAAAAAAAAATTCATTATTATCGTATAAGTACAAGTCTACCTTAACTATGCTTCTGTATAATGAAACTAGTTGCATTTTCCCGCTTATTTGTTTGCAGCCGTTCTCCACATTTCCCATCCTGTTGTTTTGCAGCACGCACGAGCTATGTTTATTTACGTCACATATACCAGCACACTATTGGTAAGGCGCGCGCGCGCTTCAGTTCACCTGTTCTTAATTGACCTTTTCAGGACTCGCCCTCCCTCCTGAGGGTCATTGTAGTCAGCCGGTCGGGCAATCAATGAGTCAAGTATACTAACTGCACGTGAAAGAGCTGGATGTGCATTTGTATTTTCGGTTTTAGGGTTCTGTGTAATCATTTCAGCTTCATCTGCTGTGTTGTTTCTATCTGACCGTATCTGTATATAAGTTTAGGTCGAGACGTACTAATCGGACCAAATGGGAATATTTCTTTGCTTTGATTAATTTATTTCCTAAAATCGCAAGGACTTAATGGGACAAATTTCCAGATAGGGGAAATTCAAAAGCACAAAATATCACAAAGTCGACCTTGACCAAACGCTTGTACATTCAAACATACAGAGAATTCTGTCTTAGATCAAACTTTATGCGCGTAATATATTCAATTTGAAAAATAAAAGTGGGAAAAAAGCGTGTTTTCACACACTCGAGTTGAATAATGGCGACGATGACGCTGACGATCAAGCGCAAGACGAGACTTACAAACAAACTCCACTTAAAACGGGGAAAACAAGCTCAAGGTCAGTAGCGTGGGTAAATATTCGCACGTAGCTCGTTTTTATATATATATATATATATAGTAACGTGAATGTACATATCTTTAAGCTGCAAAGATTGTATAAAAACTTTTGGTCTTGACCTTTACAAGAATTATTTGCCTTTTTTGTATAAGAAGGATTTTAGAATATATGTATATATGAAATTTGTTGGATTTAAAAAAGAATTATTAGATAGTAATAATAAAACAAACTGGCTCGGGCCAGTCCAACGCATATAAAGACGGTTTTCAGCTAGAACCACAAAAAGGCATGAAGCTTTTGTCTATAAATACACACCTAAGAAATTAAATAAGCTATGCCCAACATAACAGGATTCTAGACGCATACCGAAAATATGAATAAGATATTATAATTTTCCTAGTCGGAAACTTTCGACTTATTAATCTTATTATTATTAAAAGTTCAGTTTAAAACTACTGTTGACGATAAAAATGAATCGGTTTTAAGCTTAAAATAAAAATACATACTTTTCATTAAATTGATATACTTTCCCAAATGATGTGTGGTACATAAAGTAACTGATCATTTATTTAAAAAAAAACAACGCCTTGAGTATGAGCATTTAATCTTTTCGTTTAATATTCACTGAGAACACGCAATTCAAGCAGACTCAATTATTATTATATTTTTAATGTAAGAAGGTTTTTGGACTCAAACAATTTTTTTGTAAGCGAGTTCACAACATTTATGTATCACTGATGTATCGACTTTCGGTATGAAACTGCAAATAATCACATTATTATATTTGTATACATACATGTATGTATGTTCGTTATTTATTATATTTGTATGTGTGCGTGTGTACACACATATAAGTTTTAGTATTAACCAAAAGAAGGCGCGTTCCACTTGCTTTTTAGTTAACATACGCGCTACAGGTCCCTGCCAGGTGGATCGGTGGACCGTGCTTAAAGAGTTCTCAGGCGAAACTGTTTTTCTAGTGAATACGAATGGTCGACGGAAGCAGTTCGAAGCCGCTCTCACTCACCAAGCTATTTGTTATATTTTGATATAAACGTATATATTTATACACATGCATACTTATGTATATAGTGTAGTAAGTTTGTGTGTGTTCTGATGCGGCTTTGAGCCGCGCTCAAAACCTGGTCTGAGCACAACTGCTACTGGTGGCTTTACGGTTGGTCGGCTTCGTTTTCACTCAAACGAGCTGACGACTAATCGGGAGCGCTAGCGATACCTGTGCCTGCTGTACGAGAGAGTTTATTTTATTGTGCATTACACGATCAACAGAGGCGCGATTTTCAAAACTGTGTATATATATATATATATATATATATTATATATATTGTATATATATATATATATGTATGTCCGTATTTTATGTGTATAACTACATGTATATGTATGTTATTAGTAAGTGTGTGCAGACAAACGCGCGTGACTCTGTTCATACCAACATATGCTTATATATGTCAGTTTGTATGAACACATTAACATACATACATATGTGTATCACTTTGCTCAAGCACATTCAGATATATATGTATATATATATATATATATATATATATAAATAAATAACATACATATATGAATATGTTAATGCATTCAAATTGATTTCACCTAATTTATACATATGTATGTATGTACAAATATTTATTTATTTACTTTTATATTTATGTTTAAAGTTACATATATTTGTACATACATAGATACATGCAATAAGTATCTCATAATTTGTTTTGTTGGAAAGCAAATAACGGTACGTATTGCCGATTTAAAACCGAGCTGTAAAGTATATATCGGCTTTGTTGGCCACTATTTGGCACGCTGAGTACGCAAATACGGCGAAATACTCTGATACCAGTTTTAAAACATGTGATTTGTTTGCAAAGGGGGTATGTTGGAGGGAGAAGAGGGCGTCGCCTTCAAAAATTTTGATGCATTTTTGGAGGGTTGGCACTAGATGTATTTATACCATATTTGGTGGCTCTAAACGTTTAAGAATGTAGGCGATTCCGATTTTACAAGGCGCCTGGGGTTAAAGAGTTGTGAAGGGTTGGGAGTGGCTTAACTATTTTTACAGAATTATAAGGCTGGTTAGCCTTAGAATGTGGGAAATATATGGGGTTTTATAGATTTTTATCAATTTCCCATCCCCAGTAAGCGTACCAACCCAAATTTGCACACTAAAGGGTGTCGAAAAAAGTTGCGTTCGTACGGACGGACAGCATGACGCACATTGCACAAAACCATTATACTCTCAACATACGGTATCAGCGTATAAAGATTCAAACTGAACTTTTTGTCTTTGGGTTCCAAATAATCTTAATTTTTCCAGTATTATAAAAAACATTGTAATGCGATCATCTTTATAAAACAGTGAACTAGGCAATACGGTCAGAAAGTCAAAACATACAAAAGGCTAACATTTTTGCGAATGCTTTATGCGGCACACAACGCTTTAAAACTTGTGTGGTTTAGTGAAATCTTAGTACAGTACAAATGCTAACATGTAAGTATGTATAACTAAATTGCTTTCCTCTTCGCACACATTTGTCATGCATATATGCTTTCGCAGGTGCTGGTTAGACTGCCAAGACGGCGCGTGCCAAACGAGCGGCGACTACCGTTGCAAATCAAAAGGGAAGAAAAAGAGAGACTGATCACTGAACCATCTCCGAATCTGGCTTGTACCACAATCAGCTTATGTCTTACTGCCAAACGACTTGCATAATAGTCGACACATGTATACCCTTTTTAAGAATGCCCTGTTCTTATAATATTTAAACAGTTAGGTTTAATATTAACCGAGCAAACTTCGGCCGAAGCTGGATGGTAGATGCGTTCTTAATTTATGAATAAAATACAATAAAAAAACAATACATAAAATAAGAATTTGTTTTATAAACGCCGTTCGTTTTTTAATACCAGAAAAAAGAGTCAAGTAGGAACTTAAAACATTTGTTCTTTTTTTTATCAATGTATTATTTTGTTGTTGTTTATAATTATCAGCGAGCAAAAAATGGAATATTGAATGTTAAAAATAATGAATAGTAAGCTAGGCTATCTCCCCCCTTCGGATTTAACTTAAAATTTTGTCTATGTTAATGACAGCGGGTTGTTTGTCGGTCAAACTGGTGGAGAAGACAGCTGGCTAAGGCTCTGTGTATGTTCTCAGTGAGGGATATACATAGGAGTATTTATGCACTTGAAAAGTGTATATTAAATTTGACATGAAATGTAGTATAAAGTTTTTATATTCTGAGCAGAGTTTGAAAATGGATTAAAAGGGTATAATGGTTTTATGGAAAAAAAAGATACATGAATATTGTGAAATTTGTATTAAAATCGATTGAGATATGGAAGATTGAAGTTAAGTCAAGTATGCAGTATACGCGTATACACACATGCTTGCAAACACAGACTGTACGCGTTAAGTGCTGGGTTTAGGGTATCTTCTAGTCGGGATTTCTCGACTGGGGCCTTCTTACTTGTTTAAGCTATCGAGCTAAAACTTTGTTGCAGATTTCATAGATCATATAGCTGCCATACAAATGCAAGATTTTTAACAAAATTGTACTATGAGAAACAAGTGTATATAATATTTGGCATAACGAATATAAATATATATATGTATAGGTACAAACACATGTTTGTTTGAGTTTACTTTCGGTGATCTCGCTTCTACTACAAAAAACCTCTTAGCGTTCTTAATGCCCGCGCTTTTCATACAGAACACCTGTTTGATAGATGCAACCGTGACGCCGGAGCAATGTTGACGATCAGAAAAACCACCCCTTGGCATTTTGCCCTTTCTTCTTCCTGCTTTCCTTATTTCTTCTTGTGTGTTGTGGGCCTAAATACGCGCAACTAACTCTAAAAAAAACTTCGTCAGGTCAGGGTTCAACGCTCCGCACAGCACTGAAATATTACATTTGGCTTGGCGAAGACAAAATACTCTGTATAAATAATGTTTCTTATACTCTAATACTGAAGGTAAAAAAGTATATTCGTTACGTGCAATGCCATGCTGTCAGTCCGCCTCTTGGCGGGTTGTATAAAGAGCGTTCCGCAATGCCTATATCTTTCACACTTTTTGAGCTAGAGCCGCCATTTATAGTTGGAAAATAGCTGGACCTGTAAAATGAGTGGAGCAAAATTACCCAGAACATTACAAATTAAACAAATTGGCGTTGCGACATTTTTCGTTTTTATTTTTATTTTTCTAGTTTTAAACTTTTAAAATGTTGTCTGTATCAAATAAGTTCTGATCCGTTGTATGTAAAAGTACAAATATTGTTATATACAGTCGAACTTCTTACGAACTGTCTGTACAACAAAGTTCTCTATATAGCCAATTCATTTCCAGATCACTCTCTAACAAAGTTTTTGCCCCCTGGAGATTCGCTTTATGTAAGTTCGACTGAATATATGTGCATTTGTGTATCCAAACATGTACAATATGCTTGCATATTATGTTTGTTTGTCGATCGTGCATCAGTTATTTTTATGTATCAATGTATGTATTTACAATGTGTACACATATATAATTATATGTATATATATGTCCATATGCGTTAGTACCTGATTTTATACGTGTGTGCTGTAGTCATCTATACCGCTTGCTCTTTATTTGAACAATCAGTATTCATATGTTTTCGGTATGAAATTCGGTTTTTCAATTGTGGCTCGTGGCTTTTCACGGTCTGCAAGTCAACCGAGACTGCTCTTCTGCCGTTTCTTTTGGTCTTTGGCTGTTGCTTTTTCAGTTAATGTAGCTTTTGCAGCTTTGGCTGCCGCTTGTTGCTATTATGTGCCACTGTTGTTGTTATCGTCGTCATTATTGTGTTTTTTTGTTTTTGTGTTATGTCCCCTCAATTGCACTTTCTTGGTAAAATTGTTTACCCTATACTGAAGTAATAAAATGGGTAACAACACCCAGGGTAAAAATACACGTACCTATGTATCTATATGCATATTGTACGTTATTTTCGATGTGATCATTAAATTTTTTGACCTTAGGCGATTCAAACGCTACTCAAAATTCTTACACTTGTAAGTTAAATTTGTATGCATAGACAAATTCTTTTGATTTGTGTCTCTCTAGAGATGTACAAAAAATTGGGCTCGGTATTTCTCTATGTAGAATGAATTATTTTTGCGTGTTATTTCTTATGTGTGCAAAAAAAAAAAAAAAAAAAAAAAAAAACCAGAAGACTCTATTTGTTTTGCCTACCCACCACCCACGAACGGGGCGCATACGCCCTCACGTAACCGCACACATTGACGTTGGGTCCATCCTTGTGCAGAATACCAGCATACTTGCGAATTTCGTTCTTGATGGTGGCATGGTCAATACCAGACGTGTACGGGTCTGCACAGATACCATACAGTAGGGCACACGCGCATACACCTATACTTACTGGTAGGGGTGAGAGACAGAAACAAAACTCCTAAGAAAGCTTCGGCTTCTTGATGTTATTTCGATTTTGACAACTTACTGCACACTTTCCGGCGATTATCACACTACTACTCTGAGCCAGCCTAAGTTAACACTCTACACTTCTCGGCGGTTTTATTTTAAAGTAGTCAGCACCCTTTAATACGGCATACTTTTTGGGATGTGTTTTTTTTTTAATTTTTGGTTTCCTAATATATATCTGCAATACAAATTTGGATGCCACACCAACTTATGGAATGTGAGAATACGTATTTCTTCCGAAGTTGTTGCCACCAAAGTGGGTGGGAAGATAGCTGGCGACTCTCTACGACTTGCTGGCAACCCTCGTTCATCATCGAAACATCACACCTCACGAAGATTTAATGTCGTTTCCGAATTTCATGGGTTTATGAGCGCGATATTAGATGCGCCCATACGAATAGTTCTTCAAACTCAAATCGAACACAGATTTGATAGCTGCTGTGATAACCATTTGCAATACACTGAAAGAACAGGAGAATTTAAACAAGATCATATGGAGAATAAAATTACAAATCAAACACTCCCTTATTTATTAATGAGATAACAGCTTTGCTGTTCATTTGTGCTATTGTCAGTTTGTCCAAGTTAATAATCAACTTAAATAATTCAGTGCCAAGAAACTTTACTTTTTGACGATAGCACGTAATGCGTAAAAACAAAATGCGCAAGGATTTCTAAGCATTTTAGACATAGCTTACCTAAAAAAAATTAGAGAATATGCTGAAAATATTAGTCCTGGGTACAGAGTTACAAGCTTGTGTTCTCCCTCATGGTGTGCCAAATGCGTTAACATGCGCTAAATTGCGCTAACAGTTGTACGCTTCAAAGAATATCTACCATTCAATATTTGATATTGACTAAATGCCGATAAATAGAGCCCAAAAACTGGGGAATTACGCCACACTTTAGACTTAGTGTATTTACCCATAGAGTCATATGATATAGTTGAATATAGTGGATTGAGAGCGCCCTTGGGTACAGAGCAGCGAGCTTCTGTTTCGAAGCGATTCTTTATTATGCGTAACTACAGCGGATGTAAGTCAATTGCAAGTTTACTTCTCTTTTTATCCGTTAATCTGGTGGAGAAAATCTTAAGCACAGTGAACACCCACACTAAAATATTTTTAGACTTTATCTAAATATATAATAGTTATAATACTCTCAAATAATACGTGGAATATTGCTGTAAAAAGTGAATGGTATTAGTTGAATAACAAAATATCTGCGATTAAGCGGTCTTATACACTGTTGATTGAAAGACTTACATTTTTTAATGAAGATTCTGGCAGATGTATGGCAAGGAAAAATTAAACTATAAATAATATATAAACTATACCAGCTTGTACATATATAAATGTGAAACAGTATTACCAGCTTAGCCACAATTGAAACCCTTCTTAATGAGAGCGTACTGTATCAGCTGGCTGTCGATTGCCAGCATACTCGCAAGTGTGTTCGTTTTTTAATTTTCATTTAGTCCGTTAGCACCGAGTAGAATAAACGCAATTTTGGCTCCGCACGGTGGCTTATTTAACGTTAACGATTTAGTGTTATCACAAGTAGTTAATATATTCCCCGATTATTATCGATGATGCTAAAAAATTTTAAAGTGATTGTATAAAGTAAATAAAATTTAATAAAGATTAATATAAAATATAATAATAAATTCGCAGCACCCAGGCTATAACTACTATTAGCGACAATATAGAAAGCTGTAGTATAAAAAAGAACAGTAAACCAATTAAAGAACATCTGTACGACGTATATGCATACATGTAGCGTTCATGATACATATATGTTTTTATATGTGTGTGCATATTCAACATACATATTTATGGTATAGTCAGCGGCACCAATACTTATTTGTATACTGCACAAATACATATTCCGTCTATGTATGTATATGTGTAAGTTGTGAATTTGCCATTTTTGGCTGACAATCGAATTTCACTCCATCTCTAACGAATGTGTGTTCCAGACAAAGTGTCTCCAATACTTTAGCAGTGATGGTGATTATAGGATATGTATACATATATGCTGTTTGTGTGTGTACATGAATACTTAAATGTACGCATTTATATGCAAGGATGAAACCGAAAACAAGTAAGCTTAACATTTTTAATTTTATGTTTTGTTCGTTAGCAAGACATGTTTGCCAAAGACTATTCCGGCAACAAGTTCAAATTGCACGTGTAGTATTTGTAAATTACTGATTAAAGTAGTACATTGTAGGATTACCGGTTTGATATATGTAGAAACATAAGGTAATTATTGTATGTACACATGTACACGCATTCATTGATTTCCTTTATTTTAAATTTGTTTTTATTTTTGAATGGATCATAAGTTTTGCATGGCTTAATAAACAACTGTTTCACGCCATGTTCGTGTAATTAAAAAAATTTTTATTGGAGAAGAATAAGATTTATACCAAAATTGTGTAAGAAATGTATTGTGTCATCTTAGCAAAATGCTTACCAACTTACTTGTGTTCTGCTGACTAAAGCTGGCATTTAGAATATTTGGTCGCTTATGTCGTCGTTCCGACGCATACTTCTGTCTGCCTATCGTTACAATTGGATAGAACATACATATATAAAACTTTATGTACAAATTTTATGTTTGTTTGCTTATGCTTAAATATTTCTACAAACGTTTTATTACATGGTCATGTGCATGCTGGAATTATAATATTTTGTATAGTTGCCTAAAATGTAATAATAGTTTGTGTGCTAAGTTTTTATATTATTATTATTCTAATTTGAGAGCATTTTTTTAATTTTTTACAAAAAGTATGCTATAAAAAATTCTATAATTCTCTGAGACCCATGAAATTACTTATAATGGCTTTTTACTTATAATGGTTTTCTGCGGAATGTATGTAACAGTTAAAAAGGTGTATTTCCGGTCCCATATATATTCTTAATCAATAACAATAGCCAAGTATACTTAACCATGTTCGTCTATATGAACTCGTTAATCTCGGCGACGATAAAAGGTGCATTATATTTGCTTATACACTTGTAATGAAATGTGTACCGCATAGAGGGAAGTGTATCCGACTCCATTAAGTATAAATATTCTTGATTATCTTGTTAACTAGTTAATAAGTTTTTGTACTATCGAGCTAAAATTTTGGTCAATGTTTTCTTTAAGCTGCAGTTAGATCATTTGTCAAAATCGGTTAGATCGGAGCATTTCATCATATAGCTGGAACACAAATTGAAGATCTATATATATATAAGATATTCCAAGTATATACAATATTTGGCATGCAGAAGATAGTCCTCCTTATTTGTTTTTATACCCTGAACCCATTGAAAATGCAAAAGTATGTAATGCAAAAATTTGTAACAGGCAGAAGGAGGGTATAGTCTAGTCGGGGTTTCTCGACTATAGCCTTCTTACTTTTTTATTATTATTTTGATGCCCGTCTGTTTCCATGCAAACTTGTCCCTCAGCTTTTGATCTAACGAGTTAAAACTTTGGTCAAGGTTTTCTTTTTGTTGCAGTTAAATTATTTCTCAAAATCTGACAATATCATAAAGCTATCGAATCCTAGATCTGTATAACGTTTGCTATGAAAAAAGTAGGCTTTGAAAGTGCAAATAATATTTGACTTGCTAAAGATAGCCATCCTTGCATGGTTTGGTTTGATATCAAATATCAAACTTACATGTTGTTGGGCGTTGCTTTTGAGCCAGTAATAATTTAATAATTTTTTAACGTTTTACACAGAGATCATAGTACTATGCAGTCGGGTACGTAAGATTGCAACATTCTTATTTATATATATTTATTCTATCCTTACAGTATTGTATTATGAAGCGGCAGATTATTAAATGCGTAAACTTCACTTCGAAAATAGAAATATGCACCAACCGTTAAGAAAATAACAATGTTATTTAACTTGGACAAACAAGAACCGCCTTTGTTGACACCAGCATCAGGATCCATTCATAGCAAATGCTTTTACAATTGTCCTTGCTTCTGCTGCCGGCAGGGATGTTGTGTTCTTATGTGCTGCTGCAGCTGCAGCAGCTTAGGTCTGAGTTGCTGCAACAGCCTCTATCCGTCAACAACCCCACGCAAGGGAACATCTTTCATGCCCTTTGGTGCATCTAGGCTTTTAGTCCTAGTTGTAACAGTTGCTCGCCAATGGGTAATCGCTCTTGTCACACTGCTAACTACCTTCATTACGGTCCATAAAACGGGCCCGCTTACTTCGTCTAGTGCCAGTCGGGTGGTTTTATCCAATGCATCTGCTATCCCAGCACCGAGCAGCTCATCGGCAATCTGCAATGGCAATGACACTAAATTAAAGGAACAGTATGGGC
Organism: Scaptomyza reducta; assembly: GCA_035044485.1. Taxonomy (NCBI): domain Eukaryota; kingdom Metazoa; phylum Arthropoda; class Insecta; order Diptera; family Drosophilidae; genus Scaptomyza; species Scaptomyza reducta. The sequence goes on from JAWNNV010000463.1 coordinate 45,733, forward strand.
ACGGGCATGCCTCCTATGATATTACCAACGACCAACAACTGAAGACCAACAATTTATGTAAAATGTTTTGCAACAATCGTAAGAGACAACGAAGACGACGTCGGCGACGCCGTCGCCGACGTCGCAGGCACAACAACAATGGCATTAGACAAGCGCGCAACAGCAAACCGCAACAATATCAGGATAGCATACTTCAGCTAAGTCAGATACACTTACACAGAAACTTTGATTCGCTGGAGGCGGTGAACTTAATTAGGCAACACAATTCAGACGAAGAAATATTGAAGACACGCAATACTTCATCGGATATACGTGTATCGTCTTTAAAGGCTTTTGTTTCATCATGGCCATCGACTGCCAATTATAGCACAATGCGCAATTTCTCTAAAAACAAACGTAACCGTGCAAATCTTTTGTGGCTGCTTATTGGACTCTTTTGGCTGGAGGTTAAGCTAATCAACTGTAATGCTATTGCCAGTAGTGGCGGTTACGTTTCAAGTCTAGTCACCCAAAAAGGCTGCACTCTGTGCCAGTTTGAGGAGGGAACTTTTTACAGCAATAAGGGTAAGTCATAAAACGCGTTCATCCTGATTTTATTTATTTATTAGGGCCGTTCCTTATATATTACAGCTGATATGCGTATATGCATTAATACATACATACATATAAACTTGTTAAGCTTAGTATTATGTTTGTATACTATAATACACAATATCTACATATACAATTATGAGATTTACTTAACACTTTACATTTTACAATTGTCACATTTACACAGATAACCCACACACAGATTACAATAATAACAACAACAACAATAACAAGTACAATAACCACAACAATTACATCTACAAAAAAACTAATCGCAATCATAACAATATTGTGCTTAGTGACCGTGTTCGTTTGGAGTCAATAAAGCGGCAAATTCTGACAAAACTTGGCCTCACTCACAAACCAAATGTTTCCCATCCGCTACCCAAACAGTTCATTTGGGAGACGATTTATCGAGCGGACGGTGGTCAAATGGTTACAAATGACGCATTTGATAGCAGCCGCGGCATTAAAAAGGCTATTCTAAGTGACCGGCGGAAAGGGGTGGAAAGAATATTCGATATTAATGAATTTCATGTACCACCAAATCCGGTTTCTGTAAATACAGAGCAGAATCGCACAACCAGTCAGAACTTTGCATACACAACATTCAGCAATACCAACAATAGGAGCAGCAAAGGCGGTCAAAAAAGACTTTTTTTAAGAAATCGAACAGCGGGAAGGGCTAGATATCATTTGGAAACGTACCAAAATGATCACAGAAATAGTAAAAACAGCTTGGAGAGGAACGGCCAATTAAAAACAGGAGCGCCTGCTACAATAACTCAGCGACCTCGCTCACAACAAGTAGACGACAACACATATACGCGAACGGCTAAAAAACAACAAAAGTCAAATAATGTTTTCAACAGAAATACCAAGTCGACTGCGTACAGTAAATCAACATATCTAATAGATATAAATCGTAGTAGTGATAGTGATAGCACCAATAACGATATAGGCGGCGGCTTTGAACACAATCATCATGTTTATTTTAACGATTACAGCGTTCTAATACATGATAAGGACCAAAGCACAATCAAAAGTCAACAACAAGAAGAAGAGAGATTGATACACGAGACATTGGCCATTGAAGATCGGGATGGTCTTGGTTTTGAGCGCGAAGACTTTTTTGGCAGTACCAAAGAGATTATTACTTTTGCTGAGGAGGGTAAGTATTGTACATATAGATTTAAATGTGCTTCGACATCCTGTACCCATAATCAGTTTAATTTCACCACCATACTAACGCATTTAATAAAAACTTACCGTTATTAATATAATAAAAAATATTTAAAAATTTCATTGCCGTTTCTGTTCTATGTAAAAGAAAATTGCAAATGAAATTTTAAAATGCCTGTTCTACAGAAAGGGTATGTAGTTTGTATACTTTAAAAGCCAAGTTGCAAGAGCAAGCGTAAGTGAATACCGCGTGAGTGTGCGTTCAGACTAACAACAAGCGCTGTATTACTACAAACTTCCACTTTTTTACCTTGTCTGTGTCAGTGACGGCTTATGTATATTCTTGACTGTATATCCGATAGTGTTTGTTACAATGTACTACTAACCAGGAAAGCCATACCATCTGTATACGTTTGCGTTAGCAACGTGAATTATATTTCACATTTGTACTCACATATGTATATTACTGCTTTTATCTCTGTATAAAAGAGAATATAGGATTAAACTTTCCAAATACACTTTTTTTTTTTAGCTATTATTACAATGGGGTTACAGTATTATAGCAACTTTCATGATAATCGTTTAAGAAACACCGAGATATTACAGATTAAAGTTTAGTTAATTATGCAATAGCACAGTAGTGCGCTCACACACAAAAATACGTACGAGTAAAATCTCTGGGGTTAAGGGTATGTCCTAGTCGGTATTTCTTGTCTGGAACCTTCTTACTTGTTTTTATATGTATTCATTCAATGGTTACAAATATACATACATATGTACATCTATACATATGCACGAATTGGCGGAAAACGCATAGACAAGCAAATAATACGTCTACCTCAAACAGTTCAGTGCTTAAATGTGAAACAGTTATAACGTGTAGCCACCGGCTTGTAAAATTCTACATGTATATGTGTTTGTATGTGCAATATACGCAGACACCTTAAAGTGCCCAAGAGAAGGCTCAAAGTGATATCACTTCTCACCAGAGACACCAGCAAGCCAACGTAAAGACGAGCATTCATGCAAACTTACAATCCACTGTGCATATATTTTCAAATTTACATACACATTTTTACATGTACTTGTCTTGGTCTGGCTGTAGGAACTCGCCGGCGACCCCAGACTACTCAAAAACATAAGCGTGAAAGTACTGTACTGACGTCTGAGGGTTTATTGCAGACTGCTAATGTGCGATGAAGTACTTTCACTATTGTCTGAGGTGTGAAACAAGAACATCAGACAAAGTAAACAATTAACAAGTAAGAAGGCTCTAGTCGAGAAATCCCGACTAGACTATACCCTTAACCCTATACTTTACGCATACAGTCAGTACTTGCAAGTATGTGTGAGTGTGTGTATGTATACGCGTATAGTGCATACCTTCTTAATTTCAATACTCCATATCTCCGGTGTTTCTAAACCGATTTCAATAAAATTCATTCATTTCAACAAAAACAGATTGTCATTATTTAGTCCAATCTTTCAATCTGCATCAAAAAGTTTTCCAAATTCAAGATTTTGTTGTTATCGATCACATGTGTATATCGGAAACGGGAAGAGTTATCGAAAATTTAAAACTTGTACTACGCGGGGACTAGACGAGGTTATGTACCAAATGTGGAGTCTCTAGCTCTTATAGTCTCTGAGATCGACGCGTTCATACATACGGACGGACAGACGGACAGACGGACATGGCTATATCGACTCGGCTGTTGATGCTGATCAAGAATATATATACTTTATGGGGTCAGAGATGCTTCCTTCTGCCTGTTACATACTTTTGCACAAAACCATTATACCCTTTTTACCCATTTTCAATGGGTTAAGGGTATAAAAATACAAACGAAATAAATAACAAAGTATTCAGAGGTGTTTAGCTTTTCTTTTTACATTCTGGTACCGTAGGTAAAGGGAGTATATTGGTTTTGTGCAAAGTTCGTCAGAAATGTTATACCTTGAAGACGGAAACTTAAAATATATTATATGTCTATAGAAATATTTTTTGTCATTTATCGACATAAAAACCCTCGTGTTTAAAATCAATTTAAAACCGAAAGCCCCAAAAATAAAATTTTGCCATTGCAAAGAGTATATATAAACTATTTTAAATTAATTATTAATAAAATTACATTACTAAATCATCTGATTAAACACTTGAAAAAAGTATTTTAACTTTGTCATGAAATATGTAACGCATAGAAGGAAGCATAGCGAGTTGAATTGATATAGCCATAGCCGTCTGTTTCTATGCCAACTAGTTCCTAAGTTTTTGAGATGTCAAGGTCTTATTGCAGTTAGATCATTTGTCAAACCCGTCCAGATCAGAACACTGTATAATATAGCTGTAATACATATGCGATATCTAAAACTAAATTTTACTGAGAGTAGATTTTGTAAGTGTATATATTACGGCATGCCTTCTTTTTTCTTAATTTTTTAGGGTCGCAGTATCGCCAGTACCGAATCGTCGAATTTGCTCCTCAAAAATTACGTGTTCCAAATCAAAAACTATCAATAAGAAGTGCGCAAATGCATATTCGCATCGAAAAACAGCACAATGAGTGGGATGGAAAAACTGAAGTCAACCTTCAAATACAACATTTAATAAACAACAAGCGAAGAAGCAACCAAAATGTACCCCGACAAAGAATTAAAATTTGGGTTTTTCGGATGACAGAAGGGATCAATATAACTGAAAAGGTACATATAAGAAAGTTTTGTGATATTTTATTAAATATTTTTTATATGATTTGACAGGCTATAGATCAGGCGTTCTTATTTCGTGCATCTTTTGAAGTAGACACTGATCACCTAGGATGGCAAAAGTTTGACTTGACAGAAACAATTCGCGAGTGGTACAGTGATACAAGTGAAAAAAACCTGCGTCTACTGATCGATTGTACTGGCTGTGGTAGCCAATACTCGTTGCACCTTTTTCAGTGGACGGCGCCAAAATTCCATTCAAAGATGAAAACCGCTTCGGCTCACGTAAATCCAAATCGTCCATTTCTCGTACTTCATACTGAATCATCAAGGCCAAGGCGTGTAAGACGACGGGCAGTGGATTGTGGTGGGGCTTTAACTGGACAATGCTGCAAGGAATCGTTTTATGTATCGTTTAAGGCGCTTGGTTGGGATGATTGGATTATTGCACCTAGGGGATACTTTGCCAACTACTGTAGAGGAGAGTGCTCTGGACCATTTCGAACTCCAGATACATTTCAGACATTTCATGCGCACTTTATAGAGGAGTATCGTAAAATGGGCTTGCTTAATGGAATGAGGCCTTGTTGCGCTCCAATTAAGTTTTCCAGCATGTCTCTAATATACTATGGCGATGACGGTATTATTAAACGTGACTTACCAAAAATGGTTGTTGATGAATGCGGTTGCCCATAATGTAAGTCACATTTTTCGATTAATCTTATCCTTATGACATTTTGCTATAATATAATGAATAGATGTAAATATTATTTTTTGTGCAAATTGTATTTCTAATTCACGTATGTATGATTTCACGTCAACAAAAATTGAATTGATTAATTCAATATAAAAGGTTAAAAAATAATTAATTGATTTAATTAAATTCATAAAAAAAAGTATTTAATAATATTATTATAACAGAAAATTATAAGAATTAATAAATAAATTAAATTAAACTAACTGCTTTATTAATAAAATTTTTTTTTTTCAGCATTCATTCAATATTATCCAGAAAGAAAAGAAGGATGCTGGAAAATCCCAACTTACCTTTTTTCCGTCCATTATAATCTTTAGATAATAACTTTTCACCTTTTAAATGCGCTTTTCTAAAGACCGAAGTGATGGCTTTCTACCAAGATGTCTTAAATAAAGGATTATTCATAACAATCGAACAACAAAATAAATAGCCAGTAAACAAAAAATCGTCACTTAAATGATGAGCCATTTGCATTTGAATCAAAATTAATTTTTAAATAATTAATTTGAAAGCTTTAAATCAAATGTGGGGTAGGTCCGGTTTATAGTATTATAATTATAAATAAATATATTCTCTTAACGTTTACAAAAGTGCCTACTCAGCAACAACAACACTAAAATAAATATATATTTAGATTACACATATGCCAATTTATATTAGTAATAATGTCTTTGTCAAATACTTAAACGAGTACGCCTAGGAGACAACTAGTTTAAAGCTGTGCTGTAGCGTAGCCAGATTGTCAGATAGGGTTTCACATTTATAATGTCTTTTCCAAAATAGATTTTAAAAAATAAGAAACATATTTTTGTTATACATGTTTAATTTTGTGTCAACTTATTAAATAATGCTGAAATGCATCATTAAAGTATTTTTTATCTGCAACAAATTCTGAATATAATTATAGTCTTCCCTCAACATTTTTCAAATTGTCAAACAAGGTGTTTTAACTATTTTGGAACAGGCACGAATAATTCGGATAACCGGATAATAGTTAGAATAAAGGTAATCGTACCCAAAAATTTTTCATTCCGAGCCGATTTTTATATGTAACGCTAAGCTATACAAATTATATTTATAAAATTCGAAATACGCAAAACTTTTAGCAAATTTGAATGAGTGTTTATATGCATGTACTTAGTATTTGTATAGCTTGATGAGCTCTACTATTTGCCTATACATAAATATTCCTAATAATATTATTATAATATTATGTATTTATACAAATAATATATCTTTATTTATGTAAATTAACGTAAAACAAATAAAAGAAGCTCGTCAAGCTACACGCAAAGAGAACATATTCATACTAGTATAATAAGCTATTTTCATATATTCATAAAAAAAAAACAAATAAAACAATTTAAATCTTCTGCTGCTCACAGCCAACCCGTTGAACAAGCATTGGAAATATCAAATTTTTATGTTTCATCAGCAATAAAAACAAATTTCTTAAGCTTTAAATGTATTTTACAATTTAATTCAACGCAATTCTCTTATTCAACCTCATATGTACATAGTTTCTTTGTATTTAGAACTATGTAAAAATATAAAAATATAAAGGTAGGTATTTGTTATACACTTGCCAAATAGTATTATAATTGTGTCATTAAATATGTGACGCATAGAAGAAAGCATCCAAGACCCCATACGTTATATATGTATATTCTTCATTAGCATTGCTAACTGAGCCAATATTGCCATGTCTGTCTGCCTCTGTCTGTCTATTTTTATGCAAATTTAATCTCTTAGTTTTAGGGCTATCCAGCTTAAACTTTGAGCTGGGTCACTTAGAAAACATTTTACTAATCAAATAAAATCATGTTCCGCCGACATCCAGTGGGGCTTCCTTTATTTTTGTACAGTTAAGCTTAAATTCTTGCTTGGCGATGTGCTTGTCATTATTAACATGAAATCAGAGATGCCTTCATTTATTTTTAGTGAAATTTGATTCGTCATTAGTTACACCCATTATAGATATTTTAAAAATATATAAGGCATTATGTATTTTTTAAAATAACTTATAAGCAATATTCCCACGAACTGTAATTTTTTCTGTCAGGTATTAACAACGAGATTTTGTATGCTTATCGAACCGCGTTTTGCTTTCAAGCAATTTTTAATTTAAGATTAAAGTTTCTTATCAGTCATAAACTGCAATTGATATACAAGCAAACATATAAACCTACATTAATAATCAAGAATTGTATATGTACTACATAGATATCTTTTTATGTACTTACCAAATAACATCAAAAATCACAGGTACAATTATATATGAATGTCAAGAACTATGTACAAACATTACATATATTTCCAACAAAGTATTTATACAGATTGAAATTATTTTTAACCCTCTAACTGCAGTCTCTACCTCGTATGACAAACATCTAAGCCTGCTGTCTGTCTGTGTTATCACAGTTCAATAACACAGAACTACGCCATCACACAATATCTTAAAAATTGATATATACATATATGCTATTCTGATGTATAAGTTATCTAATTGTAAAGTTTCATTAAAATTCACTCAGTAGTGTTTGCTTGAAAGAGTAATTTCTCGACTATAGCCTTCTTCCTTTTTTATATATGTATGAATGCGCATACAACATTGTTTATGTATGTACTACATACAATGGTGATTATCAGACAACTGGGGTCGAAGCGTTAAATCGTATTCTGATAATACAACACACTGTACACCAGCACCCTTCGATGTTTCAAATTTATATTTTTATGCATGGGAGAGATGTGACCGTGTGAGAGCTAAGCATTAAGAGGAAAGACACCCGTGCGTGCACGCTCATCAAAAATATCGCTTGTTACTAATATACACATGTATATTTGTGCGTGTATACATGAATATGTATATGTACCGTTCTGTATATAGATATGTACTATGTATGTACACAGATTTCTTCGCACAGGCCTAGCCGATGTATTTAAGTTGTGTTCTAGGGGAAAATGTGGCTTAATTCGAAGTCAGTTGTTGTCGGATCCGTATCGAGTCGGTGTAGTTTGTGAGTGTTTTCATGAACACAGTTCAGTGAAAGGAATTGCAGTTAAATTATATGTGGCAAAAGGTATAGCATTCGCATTTGGTATCCTTAATTAACTGTAATTTTTCATATGAAAAAGGGAAAAAGTGAGATAAATGTGTTACTTAAGCCATATGTAAACTGAAACATGCTTGCACTGGTATAAATGAAAGAAAAAAGACATAGTGGAATAATATATTTACGTACATTACACATGTACAAAGTATGACGAACATTACAAAGCTAAATACATGTAAAAATACACGACGTGCTGTGCCTTAAAAATAAGTATTTTTAATCATGTGCAATCATTTAATTTTCTGTAGGCTAACCCAAAGGGCGCCGGCACAATTAAAATCATGGCTTGTTCTTTAGGAGGTGTGCTCATCTATCTGATGATAGTAGCCACAGCAACTGCCGGTAAGTACAAACATATATACAGCTGGTATTAATAACAAGTAGTGTCTCTGTGTCCAAAATTAAAAACTGCCAAATCAAATGAAAAGTCAACAAGTTTGGCAACTAAAGTACTTAAAAAAAGGATTTATGATAATTTTTAAAATTATAAAGCAATTTTTGTGCATATATACTTTTATTAGTTGTCACACCAGAGAGATGAATTTCGCAAGTCAAAGATTAGAAACTCAAGTTAATCAAAATATATAAATATAATCTATATTTTTGGAAACACAGTTTATATACGTATACAAAAATGTGGCATCATTGTATGGTAACGGGCTTGTTTACATATGTATGTTTAATTAAAATTGAATCTATTTAAATAAGCCCCCAAGCGCGCTTTATTATATATAATTGAGGTACTCGTTGTCTGCATTAAAATAATTTTTGAAGTTGGTTAGCATCCGCTCTGCTTTATATGTGCTTGAAAAATTTATATGACACAAAGACAGTTCGTCATCTGGTAAGCAGCACCCCTCTGACATGTTTGTTATTGTGTCAAGCACTGCGTTGCAAGTGTAGGTATATTCTGTACAAGCATGTATTGCTAAGAACACAGAAACAATGACTATATATGTGAAGTATAAGGCTTGAGTTTATCGGCTATAGCCTTAATTAAAACAAAAGTTGTAGTCATGGGCAGTTTACCCAAACAATCAATCGAAATTGCCAAATTTTCTTCCGATAACCAAATGAAAAGATTTTTTGTTAACTTACTAACGCAAAATTTTAATTATATTTTCCAGTCTTATATTAAGCAGTGCGTTTATTCCTCACACATTCATACATTTTTATTACATATTGTATTACTTTACTATTTTTTTTTGCTGCTTACAGATAATAGCTGCATTAAAGGATGTCCTCGATGTAAGTACAATTTAGAATAAATTCATATATTTTTTATACCCTGAACCCATTGAAAATGGGTAAAAAGGGTATTTACATTTGATTTATATTATTTATATTCTTGATCAGCATCAACCGCTGAGTCGATATTGCCATGTCCGTCTGTCTGTCCGTTCGTATGTATGAACGCGTCGATCTCAGAGACTTTAAGAGCTAGAGACTCCAGATTTGGTACATAAGCTCGCCTAATCCCTAGGCAGTACAACTTTGTTTCAAAATTTCGATAACTCTTTCCGTTTCCGATATACACATGTGTTCGATAACAACAAAACCTTGAATTTAGAAATCTTTTTGATGCAGTTTGAAACATTCGATAAAATAATGATAATCGGTGAACATTTTTTTGAAATCGGTTGAGAAACACAGATATGGAGCATTGAAATTAAGAAAGTATGCACTACACGCGTACACACAGACTCACACATACTTGCAAGCAGTGACAGTACGCGTTAAGTATAGGGTTCAGGGTTCACGTATAGTCTAGTCGGGATTTCTCGACTAGAGCCTTCTTACTTGTTTTAAATATTAACACAGACCGGTTTACTTTTTGAAGTTTTTAACATCCTTAAATCATGAAGAGCATAGTACCATTTTTCTTTTAATAGTTTTCTGTAAAATATTCATGTCAAGTTTATTTAGTTTTACGACGTGCGTTGTATGAGGATTTGGGATGTAAAACTACCTTACAAAGTATTGGGGCTTGATAGGAAATTGACTTTATTTATATTATTTTTGAAACAATATTAAGATCAATTGCAATACTTTCAAAATATATTTATTTATAGGAAATTGACTTTATTTATATTATTTTTGAAACAATATTAAGATCAATTGCAATACTTTCAAAATATATTTATTTATAGCTGACAATGGGCTTCTTAATTATACGCCTGGAAACTTTTACGAGTACGCTTTTGACAGTATATTAACAATTGGAATAAACTCTGGCCTTGTTAGCGAGGCAGATGATTCAAGCCTTAAAGTAACAGGTTCTGCAAAAATATTCGCGAATGGTAACTGTGGATTTACATTGCAAGTTGGTTCTGTAAAGGTCATTAACTCTAAAGAGTCGTTAGAAAGAAAGTTACTAAACAACATCCAAAAACCTGTGCACTTTACTTTGGTTAGTGGGCAATTGCTATCTCAAATTTGTGCTGACGCCAGTGATTCAGAATATTCACTGAATATAAAGCGTGCTATTATTTCACTTTTGCAATCAGACACAGGATCAAATGTTGCAAACGAAGTTGATGTATTCGGTTTGTGTCCGACACACACTTCCACTTCCAAATCGGGTAACAAAGAAACCATCATAAAGGTGCGTAACCTAAACAAGTGCGCTCACCGAGAACAGATTAGCTCCGGTCTGCTTTCCGGCGTTGTTAATGAGAAGGCAGGTGTTACATCCAGCTCACTCTTCCAGTCCGAATATAGCAAGGAATCGAAAATTGAACGCGGCATCGTCGAAAATGTGCAACTTGTCGAATCGTATAAATTCGCTGGCGTTGCAAAAGCTAATTCTGAGGTAACTGCCAAGGTGCTTACCACACTCAAACTTAAAAATCCTGGTGGTACATCAGGTAATTTGCAGGCCAGTGGATCCCATGCAACTAGCATAATTTATCAGAAGTCTGAAACTTACACGTCAAAAAATTTTGGGGCTCTTAAAGTAGCACTTTCGGATCTTGTAGACTTAACAAGTGATTATGTTAAAAAGGACAGCGCAAAGAATTTTATTGAGCTTATACGCCTATTGCGTCATTCAGATACCGAGACATTGCTTGAACTTTCCGCATTACCACTTCCAAACAAAGTGCTGGCTCGCAAGGTTTACCTGGATGCGCTGTTTCGCACGAATACCGCTGAATCAGCAAAAGCAATTCTAAAGCAACTTAATAAATTTGATGAAAAGGAAAAACTTATTGCAATACTGTCGCTCAATTTAATTGAGTCTGTAGACAAAGAGACTCTTAACCTTGCTGCTGCCCAACTTTCTCCGAATGCACCAAAGGAGATATACTTGGCTGTTGGTAACCTGGTGAGCAAATATTGTGTCAGAAATGGGTGTAAAGTAAGTGATATTGAACCCATTTCCAAAAAATTCGTGGAAGGCCTCAAGCATTGTAAGCCTAATACCAGGAAAGACGAGGAGCGCATAGTGTACATCCTAAAAGGCATTGGCAACGCAGAAAATTTGGCCAACAACGTTGCTATAGCGTTGAGTGAATGCGCTTCTCCAGGCCGGTCTAATCGCATACGTGTCTCAGCCCTGCAAGCTTTTTCAGCCATTAGCTGCCATAAAGCATTAAGCTCTAAGTCACTGGACCTCTTAAAAGATTATAACGAAGACTCTGAGCTACGCATTGAGGCGTATTTGGCGGCTATTAATTGTCCTACTGCTGAATTGGCTAACCAAATTTCTGAAATTGTCAACTCCGAGAAGGTGTATCAAGTGGGTGGTTTTATTGAGTCAAATTTAAGGGCAATACGAGACTCAACAGATGCGACTCGTGAGCAACAAAGGTACCATTTGGGCAACATACGAGTAACAAAGCGTTTCCCGAAAGACTACAGGCGATATAGCTTTAACAACGAATTCTCTTATAAACTTGATGCTTTGGGCGTTAGTGCTAGTTCAGATTATAAGATGATATATTCGCAGCATGGATTTTTACCACGTTCAGCGCGTCTTAATATGACAGCTGAAATCTTTGGAACAAATTTCAATGTGTTTGAGGCAAATATGCGACAAGAAAATTTAGAAAATGTCCTTGAATATTATATTGGACCCAAGGGCTTATTAAATAAGGATTTTGATGAGATTGTTAAGCTTATTGAAGTTGGTAACAGTGCTGGAAATAGCGCTGGTGGTCGTGTCAGACGCTCCATTGCCGACGAAGCTGCCAAAACTGCTAAGAAGTACAAGACCTATGGTAGTAAAAATGTACAGGATATTAACCTTGATATGTCTCTTAAACTTTTTGGCTCTGAGATGGCTTTTTTGAGCCTTGGGGACAACATTCCAAGCACTTTAGATGACATTATCAAGAACTTCTCTGAAGCATTTGACAAGGCGAAAAAGGAATTGTCCTCATTCGAGAAACAGTTTGCCGGCCATCATCTTTTCCTTGATTCTGAGTTTACGTATACAACTGGCATTGGTATTCCACTAGAATTTGCCGCCCAGGGCTTTGCAGCTAACAAAATTGACTTCGCAGTTAACATCGATGTCAATGCACTTTTGGAACAGAATTGGCAGAGAGCCAAATATCGTATGAAATTTGTGCCCAGTATTGATTTAAATGTTAATATTAAACTAGGCTTTAATGCCCAGGTGCTGTCTACTGGAATTAGAGTTGTTTCTAATGCACATTCGGCTACTGGAAGTGACGTGACCGTATCTCTTATCAACGATGGGGATGGCTTTAATGTGAACGTTGAGTTACCACGTGAAAAGCTTGAGCTCATTGATGTTCAAGTTAACACCGAATTTTTCGTTGCAGAACAAGACAAGTCACTTAAAACTGTTCCTCTTAAAGGCACGAAGAAGCAAAAGAGTACAACACCAAGCGAAATGTGCTTTAATCAACTAGAAATTGTTGGTTTAAACGTTTGCGTGGTAAGCTCAACTAGTCTTAGTGATATTAATGCAAGCAACACCAACAAGCGAACTGCTCTCATTGACGAAGTACATCTCTCACGGCCATTTGCTATGTCCATCTACTTGACAACGGAGCGAGTATTCAATTTTAAAGGCTCATTCTCAAATCTTCAATCTGGCAGCCAACAGTGGAAACTAGAGTATAGTACTCCAGGTTCCAAGGTCTCTCATGATACTACCGTGGCGTTTGAACTTGGTACAAAGCCGCGCACATACGGTCGCTTATCACTTGATAATCCTCAGTATCATCTCGGCGTAGAAGCTGGTATTAATAATGACAATAGTGAATTGGTAATTTATGGTCAATACGAACAGGACAAAAATATTAAAAAGAGTAAAATTGGATTTTCCAAGAACGGTAATGAATACAAGCCTCTAATAGAAATTCAAGATAAAAATGGTGTAACAAATAATATCAATGGCTACCATCTAGATGGTAAGATTGTCATTCAGAAAACCGGCGAAAAGCAAGCTCGTTACAACTTCAAAAATTTCCAAATAATAAGTCCTAAGAGCGACCGTGTCGCAGTCAACGGTTGGGCCGACGTCGGACCAACTTCTCTCAACTCTGAGCTTCATATTTCCCCCAACCAACAGTCGTACTTCGTAAAAAGCAACTTCAAGGTTGACAACGGCCAGTATGCTGTAGGTCTGTTTGTGAATGACGAACAAGCACCAGAGAATGTGTATGGAAGCTCCGCCCAACTATCAATAAACGATCAAGCTTATGAGCTGAAGTTGACTGGTAAGGCTGTTACCTATACTATCAATAGTGAAACCAAGTTTGACTATATTAAGGCCGAAAGTTTGAATGCGTTGCAGTCCGGAAAAATTTCCCAATATGTCGTAATTGAACATAAGAATAAGCCCGTTGGATCTATAAAAGTCGACTCTACATTTGATGAGAAAAAATTCCAATTTGACGCGGAAGCAGCACGCAACCAGAAGTTAGCTTCTCTTAATATCAAATATCAATCACATCAGCGGTCAGTGCACGACTACGAGTTGTTGGCAAAAGCTAAATTTAACAAGCATTCGATTGATGTTGTTTCAAAGTGCGACGTAAGCGGAAACATATTTTTGGTAGATAACAGCGTTACAACAAGCTGGGGTACTTCACTTACAGCCAAGGGGGAGTTGGGACAACGATACTCTGCACAGGATGTGCACATTGATCTGCAAGGCAGTGCTCAGTTAAGCGGCAAGGAAAAGCCCATTCAATGGATCCTTAAGATACAGGGCACACCAGAGAAAACAAACAGCGAGTTCCGAATCAGCAGAGACAATACTGAGATGGCCAAGCTGACCAGCGAGACGCAGCATCCGCAAGATAAAATTTCAGCCGCTAAGGTTAATCTGCACGTCAAGAACTTACTTAGTGCAAAGGGCGATTTTAAAATCGCTAAGAATGGTAAGGGTGAACTTACGGCCACTATTGACACCCAAAAGTCTGAACAAAAGCATAAGCTAGAAATAGAATCGAAATTTCATGTGCAGGCGCCAAAGTATGATATTGATACTAGTGTTATACTCGATAATGATAAAAAGCTGCATTTTAAAACAGAAAGCAATCTTGATAAAGTAAAGTTTTCGACCAAAAACATTTTCGAGTCTAACGATAAAAAGATTTCTCTTGATGCCAACGGAAGCGTGAAAGGGGAGTGGCGTACAAACGGTGAAATTCAAGGCACCTTTATATTGACAACTCCAGACGGTCGCATTATTGATGGTAGCATAAATCGCCATGTTACAACCAATGTAAAGACACATTTAACTCAAGGCAGTGCAGATGTACAGATTAACGATGAGGAACCTGGTACCGGTAAAAAACGGTCACTTGCGCTCAATGGTAAACTTGACCGTTTTAACATCAAAACAAATGAATTTTCAATGAACAGTCAATTTGTGTACACCTCCATTAATGGCCAAAAATCCGAATTAAACTACCGTATTAAACATTTGCCAAAGGGCCAAAATAAAGCTCTAGACTTCGGCTTTTCCGCGCATAGTAACTTAATTGCACAGCCGTGTGAGTTGTCTGTTGTGTTGGACGAGTATAGCGCCCAACATTCGATTGCACACGTATCGGGAAAATATGGTGAGCTTTTAGCTGAACTAAATGGTAAATACAATGTGGGACAAAGGAACGTACCTGCCACGTATGAGATTCAAGGAAAGCTGCAAGTACCCGACTCCAAATTTAAGAGCTTAGAAATAGACAGCAGCGGCAATCTGCTTAAGCCAGAGGACAAGAATGCTGCCTACAATCTTGAGTTAGTCTTCAATTCAAAATCCGGAGATGGGAAATTCACACGTGTTAATACCTTATTGAAAGGAAGTGCGCAGCAAGGCAGTTATTCATTTGAGGCTCATAATAATAATCTGGACCATTCACTAAAACTCGATGGAAGCTATCAGCGGGAACAGTCGGTTAATTTAAATGATAGTAATGCCAGCGGCAAGCAAAAGTATGGTATCAATGCACAATATGGGGACAAGTACATTAAAACCAATGCGGACATCAGTTATGATAAGGGTACCACAGCAACAGTACACTACACATTAGACTCTAGCTACGAGGCTGCCAAGGATATCGAAGTTGATATGCGCAGTCAAAAGGTTGCCGAAGGAAGTCACACATTTGCCGCCCAGGTTAAACAAGCAGACAAGGCTTATGGCTTGGACACCAAGCTATATAGCTCAACACACAAAAAAGGACTAGATATGCGTGCCACTCTTCCAAAAAATCAGCCCATTATAGTAGTGGCTATTTTTGAAAAACTAGGTGATCGAAGGGGTAAACTTACAATGGATATGGACAATCTAGCCGACTTAGACTTTAAATTAAACTCTGAGGCTTCATATACCAACATTGACGATTTCTACGTTATTGGAAACTGGAATTCTAAGAAGTTGCACTTGGATAATTATGCCTTGGACATCAAAGCTCATGGCAAGAACATTAAGATACATCTTAAGAGTGGCCAGACAGTGATCTTTTTAGGCAATGCTGCATATAGCTTGAAAAAGGAGCTGAACAAGGCGATTATAGAGGGTCAAGGACAGGTTCAGTACCTAGGTAAAGCACACACTGGAAATTTCAAGCTTACCCGCCAAAATTTTGATCTTAGCACCGAAAAGGAAACTGGATTTGCTTACACCTTAAATGGTAGCTTTGGTCCGAAAAATGGCATATCTATGCTGAAAATAACTAACAAGGAATTTAACACCAAGCTGTCCATCTGTGAAGAAAAAAAGCAATGCACCAACATTCAGTTACAATCATCCATTTCTGTAGACGAACAGAAATTAGACTCTGTCCAGCATGATGTCCTCATACTAGTTGACCTCCGAGAGCTTGGTTATCCCTATGAGCTACAGTTTAAGTCTAAGAACATGCGTCAGAGTTTCAAGTACCAATATAACTTGGAAGGTCATATTATATCCGGTAATAACCTCAAGTACCAGCTCACTGCCAATATACTGCCCACTGCCTCAACCATTAAACTGACATTGCCAAAACGTCAAATACTATTTGAAAGTGCCCAGCAGTTACCTACCGATGGTAACATATTTGGTCACTATGAAACGTCAGCTGCCTTCTATATCGATAAGCTACAGCGTCCAAAAGATGTGGCACGTGTTTCGGCAGTGTTAGATATTTCGGGCGTTGAACAAGTTGCCCTTAACGCCAGGGCACATTTGAAAGTTGAACATCCAACTATACGGTCACTTAGTGTTACCGCAAGCGTCGACGCGAATCGCGAGCAGAGAATTCTAAACTCAGAAATTGTATTTGACGTATTCCGGTTGCCAGAGCAGAAGGTGATTGCAACTAGTAAAATAAGCAACACTATCGAAAATTCCGGCTACAATATTACCTCGCATCAACAAATCCGTTCCTCAGGATTACAATTTCAATATGAACTTAACACACACTCATCGCTGATCCATGACAAAAATGCATTTAGTGCCGGTACAGAGCTGCAAAGCAGTACAAGTGGTTTTAAGGCTGGAGCTCATATCTTTGGCACCAAGGAACGCGTAGAGATTTCGGTAAACGCGTTAAACGAGCAAATTCTATATGTAGCCGGTGACTTGGACTGGCAAAAGCATGCTGCAAAGATCAACTCAAAATTGCATGTTTTTGGACAGAAACCTGTGGAACTTAATGGCGAAATGCAAAAAACCTGGGCCAAGGTGTCTTTAAAGAGACAAAATCTTATTGAAGTCAATGCTGAGGTAAAACTAGGCAAAGAATTCAAATTTGATGTTGTAGGCAAAGATAAACCAATTTTAAATGGACATATTGCTCTTGATGCAGCTAACTTTCTGCAAACTAACTACAAAACCAATGACGATGATGCTGCAAAATTTTTGGTAAGAAAGCTTTTAGATGCCGATTCGTGAAAGATAAACACATATAATTAATCGTTTATTTACATTTATTACAGAGCTCTGTTGAAACGGAAATCAAAAAAGAAACCGACGCAATAACTGAAAACCTAAAATTAAGATTTAAAAATGTTCATGAAGAATTTGACCAAAAGGTCAAATTGGTCTCTGAAAGCACACCAGATTTCACAACGCTAAAGAACGCATACGCGGGCAATATAAAAACAATAATTAAAGAGCTTCAAAGCGATCCATCGTTAGCACCCATTATTGATGCTATGTAAGTAAAAGTACTCGTGCCTTACAATTTAATTGTTTAATAATATTGAAATCGCAAAATAAGATTGATATTGATAACTTTATTTTACTTAATTTCAGACAAACTTTGTTTGAGAAGATAAACCAAATTATTGTCGGATTAACACAGGCCATATCAGAAAGTTATGAAAAATTGCACAAGTCATTTGTTGACATTTATGAAAAGTTAAATGATTTGTGGAAAGACTCATTAATTAAAGCATGGGAACAGTTGGTTGTTGCTATGAGTAAGCTGCTTGGACAGCTTCGTATTGAGATTGTCAATGTTTACACAAGGGCAGTCAAAGAGGTTATTGCTTGGCTTGAAAAATACGGGCCTTCATTAAAACACTATGGAAAGACTATCTACGAATCATTTAAACCATTGCAAGAAGTAATTCAAGAACTTTTTAATGTAATAGTGCATGTCGTTGAAGATCTGACTGGCGAGTTTACAGAGTATATGGCCAAGTTGCCAACATTTGAAAGTATTCGCAACGAAATCATAGCAAAACTTGAACATTTTAAGATTATTGAAAGGGCTGTGGAGCTGCTTAGCAATATATTTGACCAACTACACATTTTACCTCATACACCTGAAAGTAATGAGTTACTACAAAAATTGCAGGAATATCTCCAAGCCAAATTAAAAAAACAGCCGATCAATGATCAGCAGTGGATTGATGAACTGTCGAAGCTGTTAGTCAAAGCTCTGCGCTCCGTATGGGTAGCGATTAGGAGTAATACGCCATTGGGCAGTGTTCCGGCCACCGACTTGCACGCTTGGTTTGGTTTTTGGCCTCATTCAGCAGACCTGTTTGCCAACTTACCTGCGCTGCATTCATTCCAATCGAGCGCCATAAACTTTTTGTTAAATAACAACTGGGATGGCGTTTTCAGCAAAGATTTCTTCTCATTTTGGCTGTTCTCCCAAGATTTTGAGCTGCACGGGCACATTATTGACGGCCAACATATATTCAGTTTTGACGGACAGAACTATGCCTACCCCGGCAATTGCAAATATGTTCTTGCTCAAGATAGCGTTGACAACAACTTTACTGTAATTGCACAGCTTAATAGCGGCAAGTTGAAAGGACTTACACTGATTGATCGAGATGGCAATTACATGGAAGTCAGCGACACAGTTGCTCTTAAAGTAAACGGCAAACCCGTTGAGTATCCGCAACATTTACCCGGAATTCATGCATGGCGGCGCTTCTACACAGTGCATTTACATTCTGAGTATGGAGTGAACGTTGTTTGTACTACAGATCTAAAGGTTTGTCATATCAATGTGAACGGATTTTACACAGGCAAAACGCGAGGCCTACTAGGCAATGGTAACGCAGAGCCCTTTGATGACTACCTGCTTATCGATGGAACTTTGGCAACTGACTCCGCGGGTCTGGGCAATGAATATGGTATCGGCAAGTGCAGTCCCGTGGCATTCGATAAAGATCAATTGGAAACTGCGTCACGCAATGACATATGTAGCGAAATCTTTAGCATTGAATCACCTTTGGCTGCTAACTATTTAGTATTGGACTCCAGACCATATCGAAAAGCCTGTGACATTGCCGTTCTTCATGTCCCTGATAAAGAAAAGGAGGCAGTGGCCTGCACTTTTGCTTTGGCATACGGCTCAGCACTAAAGCTACAGCACAAATGGGTATTACTTCCAACACGATGCCTTAAGTGTGCTGGAGCACCTGGTCAACGCGAGTTCGGGGAGGAGTTTACGGTTAAGATACCAACTAACAAGGCTGACGTTGTATTTGTGGTTGACATCAACGTAACACCGTCTATTATGGCAAACCTTATTGCACCTGCAATAACCGAGATCCGTGAATCACTCAAAATTCGGGGTTTCACCGATGTCCAAATTGGTGTAATTGCGTTCGATGAAACAAAACGTTATCCAGCCCTATTAACGAGCGACAATGGTAAAATAAACTATAAGGGTAACTTAGCCAATGTTCAGCTAAATGGACCAAAGAACTTCTGCGAAAATTGCGTAGAGCAAATAGTCACTGAAAAGCGAATACTAGAGATATACAATGTATTAGAGCGTTTTATAAAAACCTTTGTCCCGCAATCTGATGAAAAGGCATTTGAACTAGCTCTTGATTTTCCTTTCCGTGCTGCTGCAGCTAAAAGCATTATTGGCGTCCGCAGTGACTCACTTGAGTACAATAATTGGGTAAGCTGCTATCCGTGTCATATAAATTCCTTACTGAAAATAAAAATACAACTTTTATTTTATGTTTTTTTTTAAGTGGAAGTTTGTTCGTGCTCATATAACTGGAACTGTAACTAAGTTCGATGGTGCACTTCTTCACTTAATTGCACCTATTAAGGGACTCGCATTGGAGGGTGTCCCAGCTGAAAAACTAGTTGGTAGGCATTCAATAGACTTTTAAATTCACATTTAATACATTTGTACAAATTCTTTTGGAATCCAGGCTTTAACGCGCGTTTGGTTGCCACCTTAGATGCCAAGGACAACAAAAAGCGCTCGAAATTGCAGTTTGAAAATGACATGGGCATTGATTTTGTTCTAAACAATGGAGGTTGGGCATTTGACACCCAGAACTTCAATAAGCTAAAGCCATCGGATCAAAAGAAGGTTCTTAGCCAGGTGACATCATCAATTGCCGACACACTATTTAAAACTGAAATGGTCAGTGATTGCCGTTGTCTACCCTTACATGGATTGCATGGTCAGCATAAGTGTGCCATTAAGTCGTCGAGCTTTGTGCCTAATAAAAAACAAAGTCCACATAAAAACTAAACGAATACAATTTTTAAAACTTAAATTACAAACGAATGTTTAGCTTGTCTAACTCTAAACCAAATAAGTTATGAAAACATCTGTGTATTCAAATAATAAAATATAACAACACTGCAGACTAACTTTATCTATCAAAGTCATTTTTTTTATACTTGTGGTTGACATCTAAATGCTAAATCTCTCATAGAACAACGATTCCGCTGAAAGCGAACATACCCTCTCCCTTCATAGAAGTGCATATATGTGAGATCACACTGATTGACAAAGATTGCTGTAGAGAATGAATCATGCTTCGGTTGCATGAGCATGGCTTGCTCTGGCCAAAACTGTTGCCTCGACATAAGAAGACCCGACTTGCCTTTTATGAAAAATATAAGTTTTGTGGCAGCGAGTTTCAAAATGTGGTTTTCAGTGATGAATGAAGTGTAATTTAGTACAAACAGGAGACAAGACAGCCCTGGCAGACTTGCCATCAACGGACCGATGGTATAGGCGGCATTTAGCTCTGCTGGAAAGTTTCCCATTTGCCTTGTGCAGGGACGAATGAATGCGCAAAGGTATATGGATCTCCTTGAAGCGAACTTATATAATTTGCTGAAGACTGGAGATTTCAACAGGATAACGCTCCTATACACGTTGCAATGCATACGATGACGTTTTATAAGTCAAATAATACCAATTTATTGCAGTGGAGTCCGGACTTAAATCTAATTGAGGACCTACATTAAACTAAATGTTTACTTTCAGCCAATGTGTATGAGGGTGGAAGGCAATTTGAGTCCTTAAAGGACTTAAAAACGGCCATTGTCCAGAAATGGTTGAATTTCATAATAATTAATAAATTTAAGTTGAATAAATTAGTTAATTCCTTTAATAATTGGTAATTTCAACACAATCAACTTTACATGAAGATTTCTTTGAAATAAATATTCTCTTAATAAAATAAATAAATAAATAAAAAATATTGTGTATTAAATTTATATATCAACTACCTATTTTAAAAAAATATTTATGAAAAATCGAGCAAAGAAAGTTTTGAAAAAAAATTAGGAAAATATTATGCACAATATTAATTTTACTGAGGTATAGGTATGTAACAGACAGAAGAAAGCATCTCTCGGCCCATTAAATATATATTTTTGATTAACATCAACAGCCGAGTCTATATAGCCATGTCCGTCTGTATGTATGAACGCAGACACTATGAGAGCTAAAGACTCCAGATTTCGAACATAGCCTAGGCTGCCTTCTATGCGTTACACATTTCATTACAACATTGTCACATCGTTAAATTGTTGTATATTGGCCATAGTTATCTCTCTATCTCTCTATGTTTAAGGCGAGACACTTATATATCTTATTATATATACTATATATAGATATTTGTAATAATTTTTATTAAGTATGTATTTATAGTTCAGAAATTATATTTAATGTTAATAAATATTGATTTTTAAGTTATTACCGTAATTTTTTAAACATATAATCATTATAGTATCTTGAGGACATCATCTACAGCAAATATGTAATTCGAATAGGCAATCGTTCTTAGTGTTTTTTGTGTTTTTTTTTCATTTTTGTTGGGTCATTCGATAAACATTTTATTACGTTCTATATCATTGTTCTTAACAACTTTTCGATAGATTTGTAAGTTTGAATTTATTTGCAGTAATGTTTGTTCTTATAATAATATCATATCATAAATATTTTTTATAAGATAATTTAAGAAAACATGTTATATACTAGAAAGTTGTGAATTATAATTTTTTTCCTGCTAATTCGGACTTATTAAACTTGCACACATACATTACACAGTAAGAGCTCTGTTAAACATTTTTTGAATATTAATATTTGGTTTTGTGTGATTACTTATTATTATTGACAAATATTTATGTACATATGTATGTGAGTCAATTATATTAATGTGTATATAAACATTTATTTTGTATTTTAAACACTTCATTTTAAATATGCTTTTGTATTACAATATTTGTGCAAATTAAGTACATTTACTAAATTTTAAGATTGGAATTTTGTTGTTTTTTCTTAATTTTGGATGCAATTGCTCTTAAGATTTGCTTAATATTTTCATTTTCTTTTTTCTAATTTTATAGATATATTTTGTATTCAATTTGTTTTTGAAACAGTCTGCGTTAGTAAGTTGTCATGGCAAAACACTTCTTCTGATAGCTTGCACAAACCATAAAATGATCAAATGCTAAATATATTCTAAGCTATTTTGCATGAATTAATCAGAAAACACCGTTGCATTATATCAATGGACAAACACAAACACTTTGCGTAAGCACGTTAAGCAGACTACCTGTCAAAAATACATATTGTTTTGTGTACTTTGCATGCGGTTTATAATTACATTTACGTATGGTTTCATCACCAATCAAAATTTTTTAAACATTCTTTTACACATTTTACATTTATACCATAACAGAATAAACATGCACACGCTCATTCATTGTACACACAAGAGTGTACAATAAGAATTGCATTCATACATAAAATTCATGTAACTTGATTCCAAATTGATAATGTTCATACACATTGAATTTTATAGTTATAGTTTTAATTTTATCTTTTTAATAAAAGTAATCAAATTTATTATATTTCCATTGAAATATTTATAGTAATATGAAGAAAAGGTTTGTAGAAGAGCACATAATAATATTTGGTATTTAACTCTTTGTTGCTTGTGATGGCTGCATAGTAACCACGTTAAGTATTATACAAGAAATAAGGTATGCGAATAAATTTTTTTTTAAATGCAAGCAAGTGATATAATATATTAAGAATATGCCGGAATCACTTCGTATTTCGGTTACTCAATTAAATTTGGCTCAGAAATGTCATATGCCATTTTTTGCAGATATAATTTATTTGATAAATATTGATACCCTTTAAATGTTTCCTTTTGTTTTTTTTTATTATTATTTTTGGTATAGTTTAATTTGTAAATGCTATGAATTTATTATTTAACTAATGCTTTGCAATATCGTGACTCCTTGCATAAAATTATACGTGTATGTAGTTGCTTTCCATTTTCTTTTTTTTTTTGATACATTCGCATTATGTCATTACAATGAAAAATGAAATAATGCTTAGACAACTTAGATAAGTACGTCGGTCTGAATGACCGTAATAATATACACTCAGTTTTATAATGACACGCATGTTTTCTTCTATGAATGTTTGTATATGTATGTAGTAATTGCGAACATGTGGGCAGCTCGCTAAGAATGTTGTATGTAGGCGGTTGGTTGTATATATGTGTGTGCTAGTAAAAATTTCTTTTAGGCAAGAATGTTTCTGTTGATATATGCATTCACTTTAAAAATTATCGTTGTATGTGCGTGTGTGTTCAATAGTAAATAAGTAATTTTATGTATTTGGTTGTGGATTTTTCTTTAGTAGTTGTAGACAAATTGCCTTTTCATATCTACCATATGTAACACAAACCCTTTATTATGGAGTTACATTGAATATGGGTTTTGAATATATATATTTGTTAAGTTTTTTTTTAAAAGAGGTTAAAATCCTCTCGATACTTTAGTTAATTACTGGAGAAAGTCCGCTTGCTGTTATTTATTTATTAAGTTTAAAATTATTCAAAGCAATTAGTTAAAATATTTTTAGGTACTTGAAAACTATTTCCCGGACATTAATAATTTTGCATTCATTAACTTTTGACGTCAAATTACACATACTCAATGAAAGTTAGCATTAATGATTAAAAAAGGAAATAAATGATATATTATTAGAAGAAACAAACACTTTTTAATTTTCTTATCCTTTTTTAACAATAACATTTTCGTTTTGTTCATCGTTTGAGAAAGGCTCACAATGTGTTCTCAATTGTTGTTTGTTTTTAATGCAGTTTATCGTAATGTTTTATCTAGATCATATTAAGCTATCGGAGTGAATTATTGATGCTAGTATGTTTTCTGTGGCGAATAGGAAGCTCGCCTACTTCTGTGATATAAAATCAAAAGTCGTTGCTCCGCTGATCCTGCCTGATGCACTTCGATGAAAATGTACATTTTGCCATTTGTTGTCACGTCTGTGCCATACTCGAGTCTCCTCTGATTGATGGGTGTGTGCGTGGCCTTGCCTTATTAAATAAAAAAAATACATTTTTTTAACCAAAAAAAAAAAATAAGTATAGGGCATGCAACCTTATTTTTTGAAACAAAACTGATCAGACATTAGCGGCTGTCAAGGCTTTGGACAGATATATTTGCATAAGCTATTCAGCGTTATTAAAAAAAATCACACAATTCTTCAGAAGCATTTTTTTTATTATACAATTTTGTTTTAATTTATTATCTTGATTTTACACTCGAACGCTGATAATTAAATAAAAAAAATTGTAGTTTACTCACTTGTCAATATACTGCGTAAGTCTGACATAAGCGATGCAAGCAGCTTCTTCTCCCAGTAAGTGTACGTGTGGATTCAGTATTGTAGTATTAATGGCTTTGCAGTTTTTACCAAGTACTGTTAAAACATGGTTAATTGAAAAAAGAAGAAACTTGAGATATCACGACAAGGAGTTACCCTGAACCCTAAACTCTAATCGAACAAGCGTATTCAGAAAATATCTGTAGATACCTATGAACCTAAGCTATATGATATATATATTTTCATTTACCATTTTCAAAATAAAATTTGTGAAAATCAATTCCTTCGACCAAGTTGCCCAATGCTTCGGGCTCAAAAGCAGTAAGATGTGGATCACATATTTTTCTACAAGTAAAATATTAATAAAGAAAAACAAAAATATTTAAAACTTATTTCTAGTAATCAACACAATATTAACGATTTACTCACGTATATCCGTCGAAATCACCGCTGTTAATAGCCTCAATCAACTGCTCTGTGATTTTTATTATTTCCTGTCTTCTGGCTGCTTTGTTTATGTATTTTTCCATTGTTGGTGTTAAGTTATTATTAAGCATCATGAAAACAAATGGGTTTAAATTTAATTATGTTAAAAAATTAAAAATCATATTTGCACAAAAATTACAACCACGGATGACTTTTGACTATGAGCGATAGTAAGATGTTAAATATATTTAAACGATCTAACCAACCAACGCACCAATGAAACAGCGCAATTAAACAATCATAACACAACTAAATGTACAGAATAGCGATACGACAATCGTATACGTACAGAAGTGGGCAAAACAATAGCAAGAAAATCTATGTCAGGTTTTGTTGCTATTGTTTTTCCCGCACTGTTATAAGAAGTATAAATATAGACATTAGTGAACATAGTAATGAAAATACCTACCTACACATATACATATTTACTTGCTTACCAAAGCTAATTGGGAAGATCACAAAATCTAGTAAGGGAGTAAAGTTGCAAAATGAAAATAATTTCCACTTTTTACTCTACCTAAAAATCTAAAAATAAAACACTTTTATTTCTGTTTTTATCTATCTCTTTTTTATTTTGGTGTTTCCTGACCGATTACGATGTAATTTGTACAGATTATCGATATTATGTCCCATTTAGTAAACGGTTAAAAAGAAAAAAGTCGCTAACATCACAAAAACTGGAAGAATTTAAGTCTCATTCCTAATAAGAATTGGCCTTTTGCTAAAGTTAAGAAATTCCATTAATTAACTAAGTCTAAAAATTATTTCATAAATTTTGACAAACATTGTTGTTTTTGCAGCACTGGTATCTATCAAATTTATGACATTTACCTTTAGGTATATGAAATGTACATATTTATAGTTTGTAAAAGGGTGCAAGTGCAACATCAATAGCAGAACTTTTAAAGATTGTGTGTCCTTGAAAATAATTTTTTTACACACAATTACAAAAAAAGTGGCACTTTTGGGAAGGAAAAAATTATTTGACTTTTATGATGCTTAATGAAAAGACGTGCATTTGAATAGCACTTAAGCCCAAATCTATAAGTAGTTTGAAATGAAAATTAAGACACTTTTCATAATATAAACACAAATATGAAATTATGCAAGATATTCGAGCATTCATTATGTATGATACAATAGTGAGCATGCAGGAGATTTACAAACAGTAAATGCAAGCAACAAAGAAATCCACTTTGCATACGTACCTGAGGAGCACTGTGAGTTTCCTGAGATTTGCTGGCAAGTTTTAGCAGGACACACAATCCTTATTTCTAAAATGTGCATATACATATGTATATATGCATGTATATATATATATATATATATATATATATATATATAGATGTTAAATCGATTTGTTTTATATATATAATAATAATTAAATAAAATAGAAGACAACATGAAATGTAGGGAATCGAGTTCTTTTCAAAATTGTATTAGGATAATAGTATATGGAAATGGTTATTTTTATGCATATTTGATGGATGAAACGAATTGGTAAATATAAAAGTTGTCAGTTTAAATGATCGTAGACCAAAACGAGGAAGTCATAAAGATTGACCTACTTTTACACAAGAGCAGCCGAACTTTGTTTTACGATATATGAAAAAGTTATAGCATGTGTATTAATACGTTATTGTGAATATGCACTTATTTGGAAAAACTTTATTTAATTAAATGAACCTTACACAGAAAAGTGTAGCAGGTCGCTAGTATGCATATGGAGGGAAGGGTAAAGCGCCACACACTTTGCTAACTTTAGGCAACAATCGCCCCATCAGATTAATAGAGATATGTAGATACATAGGTACGAGATACGATGCCAGACACTATGACATAAAGCTAGAGATATGCGAATTGACAACATAACTATACCTACGTATGCTTGCATTCGCATCTGAATTAGAAGCTTCCTTTTCTGGATAAACAGCAAAAATTTAGCATGCGATCTGCAATAGATCAGAAAGAATAAAATACATAGATATACATACAATAAAAGAAACGTCGAATGAAAAACGGTTACGCCATTTGTTTAGGTCATTTGAAACTCGCTTATAAAACTGGCAAATGTGCTGTTTAGGTTTTTTTGGAAAATGTCTGGCATACATGAAACATTCTCGCCTCTGAGGTGGGAGTTTAACCATATTTATCTGCTAAAATCAGGACTTTGGCATGTTCAATCGAATTCATTATTACTAATGACATTTGTATAATATATAATATTAATAGCGCCACCGTTAACACTCTGGCCCATCGTGATATAAACGTTTAAATAATAGTTTATCGTTGGATTTGTTTACACCTGTGATTGAACGCCAAGTATGAACATACATGAAGAACATGTACGGTCATTAAAATTGAACAGGTCAAAAATAATACAGCCAAAAAAAAAATGATCATGTCATGTCATGTCCGCCGGAGTAGGTTCGAATACAAAGCTAGAAAGGCAAAATTGGCTCTCGCTATCTTTTAAACCTTAAAAAACTTGTAATGAAAAAATTGTATGATAAGCCATGTCTCGCTGAGTAGACTAGTCATTTATTTCAAATAAAAATCCAAAGTAGAAGTTAGGGAAATCAAGCTAAATATGATAATGATATTGTTATATGACTCGATAAAAATAATAATACACAAATATACAAAACACAAAACTGGAAAATTTACCTTCGGGGTCTTTTGATATGACTGTGGTACTGCGATCAACGATTCCTTTTTTATCTTCTAAAATAAGAAAAACAAATGTCATATTTGAAAATGCAACTGGGTTGATTCCAATAGTTATTATTGTTTTATGTGCATATTTAACAATGCAACTGGGTTGATTCCAATAGCTATTATTGTATTTATGTGCAATGTGATTTAGGTGGTAATGAAATATACCATTTAATGTTTGCACAAATCGGTAAAAATTGACCTTGTATGCACACAAATACACAATTTCAGAGATTGTGCCTTACAAGCTTTTATGAATTATTAAAACCTGAACACAGGAGCTTAAGCAGTTGTATCAAATGATTGGTTAAATTATAGTAAACATTATATAAGCTAGACCACAGACCATACCATACTATCTTGCACCATACGCCGAAAAGTTTAGATTCTCAAAAACGAAACTTTCAGTGAACTTAATGGATACTCATACGGTCTAGTGTAGAACTTAATCTAGCAGCAAAGCAACAGGATAATACCAAAATGCCTGTTGATCCCCAGGAAAAGAGTTAAAGTATCCAGCTACTCTGTTCACACAACTAAGAGTAATAAGGAATAATAATACTTATCAGTAACGAAATAAAAAACACTAATAAAAAATGTAAACAGTTGAAAAAATCTATTCTATCGAATGAGATGGTTTAAAAAGCATTTTATGAGTATTATGGTTTGGCTGAAATGTTAAATATGTACTATTATTAGTTGAATAGTAAAATGACTTAATATGGCTAATAAAAATCATTAATTATTTCATATATCAAATAATGATTATATACAGGCATTTTAATAAAGTGGTACGATAGTTACAATGCAAGATGCGTGCAGCTTTATGGGATTGTAATGTTAAGAAATAAGGAATACCGAAACAGATTAACCGTACAAGTTTTGGCATACAAATACAACACCAAACAAAAAATAACACCACCACTCAGGCTCTTTTTTATCGTTTCAATAACAACCATAGAGATTTGAAATTTTTTTAAGTTAGTTTATAAAGCTTACTTCCGCTAACAGTGATGTGTAAGTTTTCCTCTGCGTAGTGGTGATATTTTGTATAATATGTATACATAAATAATATGTTTTTGCGGCAATATGCACACTGTTCAATTGGTCACAAAATTCACACCAAAATCATAAATCATCTATATTATATACTTTTCCCACTATCTTTTGTGTGTACTGCAAATTGTTACCTAACGACTTCAACTTATTACATAAAAAAACCAAGATATAGATAGATCTTGGGTTCGCGATGAAATCGTTAAAGTATTATATTATTATTAAATATGTTCTGCTACGGTTCTAGTAGACTTTAAATATTTACCCTTTACGTCATCATCTTCTAATGTTGTGCTAGAAGAGTCTGTTGATTCTTTTACTTGAGATCCGTCACCTTTTTTAGTGATCATGCTTCTACCTAAACATAAATATTTATAAAAATAATTTTAATTTTAAAAAAAAAATCTTACTGGAGAAGTTCCTAGTTGCAAGCATGGTTGTCAGTATTGCACCCTTAAGCTTGCGCCGTGCATTGAATTTTTTAAGACAGTCAACGGTTTCTTGACGATGTACTACAGAAGCCACACGTTCTCGTTGCTATTAATGTTAAAATAAAAATTAGAAAATGTATATCAGCAAAAACAAATTGAGAGCACATCAACTGAAAGCACCAACGTACACAAATCCATGGGTGCTTAAGCGCTTCAGCTGCTGTTATTCGCTTATTCGGGTTAACAGTGAGCATTTGATTTATCAGATTTTTTGCCTCTGGAGTAACAGTGTCCCATTCTGGTGAGGGGTACTAAAATATATCAAAATAATAAATGAAAATTTTAAAAATTTTATTGATAAAAAAAATTTTATCAAAGCAAATTTCAAAAAAGACTAATCCATATATAATTATTCTTACATCGTAGGCTCCTGCCTTTATTTGTGAATACAAGCGGTGCTGATCCTCGTCCCAAAATGGAGGATAACCAACCAGCAGTATGTACAGAATAACTCCTTTATATAAATAAAAAATATAAATTTATATATGTCAATTAATGAGTAAATGATACTGGTGTTAATATTAATTATATAAATATTCAACCAACAAACATAAGTACTACTTAAAACATAAGATAATTTTATCTGCTTACCGCATGCCCATATATCTACTGACTTGCCATATGGCTCCTTCTTCAATACCTCGGGCGAAAGATAGCCCGGAGTACCAGCAAATCCAAACCAGGCTTGGTGATCACCTTGTACTTCAATGGCAAGACCAAAGTCAGCGAGTTTCACAGCTGCACCCTTTGCCTTACTAGCTAATAGTAAATTCTCAGGTTTGAGATCTCGGTGCACCACACCATTCTGGTGGCAGTGATTGACCGATTCCAATATTTGCTGAATACAATGTGATGCATCAGCCTCTGAATAAAATTCACGCGCAACAATATCTTCAAAAAGTTCTCCACCAGTTACACTGCAAATGTATTTAGTATAGTCAATTTTGTTGGTTGTTTGTTAAATGCTTTTTCATTCGGAAATTTCCATTCAATTTTGTTAACAACATTGTGTTAGTATCAAGTAGTAAGTGTGCATATTTTGGGAAGTTACATGTAAAGTGAATAAAAACTCGGAGGGGAAAGGATGAACTATGAATCTCAAAAAACAATAGTCAAGTCATTGCTTATTCCACAAAGGGACCCAAAAACTTATCACAATCGCGATGAGTTGAATTCTCTTAAGTTTTCGTTAGTATCGTGATGCACACATTATGTATGTCCATGTAGGATTAAAAATAATATAAAAGTACTACTTACAGATCAAACACAAGATAATGATAGTTTTCCTCCTGTATGCTGTCATGCAATCGAACTGCGAGAATGAAATTGGTAAAGAATTTTATAAGAACAAGTCAAGTAACATTTAAATAAAAATATATGTATGTAGGATCATGAAAACAAATGCTTTAACGATATATAAATACCAATATTAGGATGATGGAGTTTTCTGCAAATCCGAGCTTCTCGTTCCAGCTTTTGAAAATCTAAAAATGAACATATATATATATACAATCAAGCATATTTAATATAAATGGATGGAATTATTTTTAGAGACCCGAACTAATACATTCGTTTGCAAAAACAAAACAAAAAATAATAAGAAAACATTTCGTGTAATATGAGAATATGATCTTGTCTTGTTTAATTTAGTCATGATAGTTATGATCCCTGTCATTGTAAGTGTATAAGTATCTCATTAGCGGATTCAAATGTTTTTGTGTACGACACCAACAAATATTTACCTCTTGCAGTTAGCTTCTTGGTATTTATAATTTTTGCTGCGAACTCGAATCCCGTTGATTTCTGGACACATCTTTTAACGATTGAAAAGGCGCCCCTGCAAATATTAAAGAAAAATGATTTTTATTTACAATTTTTTTTTTTTGTGTGTGTGCTACGTACTTTCCAAGTTCTTCTTTGATATCGTAATTGTCCGAAAAGCGCGTACAGGCTGCTGGAGCAGCCATCGCGATGGCGCACTTGAGAAAATCTATTGTGTGTGCGTCTACGAAAGCGTTTTACACTTGACCGCCAAGCTTGCTGGAGTAACCTTGCAGGGAAATACAAACTCTTGCAGCTGGATTTAGGTGTTGTGACTTCCGTTCTTTTAGTATTTATGCTTCTTAGTGGCTAATTGCGGCCTGTTCAATTTTGTTCATCTGAAATATATAAATACATAATTATAATGTATACTTTGTAAGTAAATTTTATATATGAAAAACGCTGAACATTGAGCATTATTTAAAGAAATTATACCCAATACACGATCAAACCGAATGATCATGTTTTCTTCTTATTACTAGTATCTTATCGATTTATTTATCGGTTCTTGAGTTAAAGATAACAGTACAAACTGCGGCCACACTGCAAAACAGCAGACTATGTGTTAGGTCAGTTTAAGCGAATTTACACTCTAACCGCACGCAACGCACAATATCACATCGCTGTAAAGCCTTTGTAAATTAAGCTTTTACCTAAAAAACAGCTTACATTACGTTTCCATTTAACCGCTTTGCGAGCATGGCAGGGTTGAGGATAAGCCCTTTTTACCGATATATCGATACATGATAAATTGCAACAAGTTTATAAAACAACACACATACATATATATTACGGTAAATCGTATGCATACGGACGTTAGTATGTACGAATATTTTTCTGCATGTATCTTAACTGTATTTTTCTGATACATGAAAAAGTTGACAAATGTACATATTTAGATAACGACGTAAGTATGTCACTACGAGTATCAGACAACCATGAATATACATTAATATGTCTTAGTATGTACACATGTGTATGTATTTATGCATGTTTATGTATATTTTGTTTGCTTCCACATTCCATTATAGCTGCGCATGAATCTTCCACCGTTTTTTCCAATTGTCAGTAATACCTACTGCAGGGAGGGTATTGGAATACATACACATTTTTATATTTATGTGTGTATAAAGTATACGCATGTGTGTATAAAGTCTACACATGTCTTAAACAAAATGTATGTAAAAAAAATTAACGTACACATTTCCATTAGCTTATTAAAATAAAAAACTTTAAATTTATACATACTATGTCACATATGTACATATCTTCATAACTATTTAGTAAAGAATATTAAGATTTTGTTTGCGATACATCGCACATGGGTGTGTGTACTTACATTAAATATATTATTAATTTTGATGATTTTGTCAAATCAAGAATTATTTAAACAACCAAGTATATCTCCTCCATATAGACAATTATTCTCGAGCGGATAAACGCAGGTTCGTATACATACTAAAGTATTATTATAAAACTACATTTGCTTGCCAACATATATACATATGTATATACAGGCATTTGAATGTATGCAAATGACCAAAATCATAAAATTAAACGTGTGTACAAATGTACATTTTTACAGCCACAAATATGCGTAGTTATGTACACATGCGTCGATTTAGTATACATATGTATGTATATGCACATATTAAAGGACAATAACGGTCTTTGGAAATTGAGCGAGTCAAAAATATAAATTTAATACTACGTACATATAATATTTAATTAATTGATACTTGTAACATACATAACATAATAACGTTTAAAAAATGTTTTTACAATACTTTACATAAGCTCACTAAATTGTCACTCACATATACTAACGGATGAACGTACACACAGTATATGTATGTATGTTTATATATATTTTAGTTTATGTTTACATACCTTTTGAAATTTACATACATAAGTAAATATTTATTTATACAAACATGATATTTTATATATGTATATACGTGTACATTTCTTATATTTATAATACATACTAAAAATATACAAACTTGTGTGTATATGTCTATATATGTAAATGTACATGAATACATATATTTATTATCTGCATGCCTGCAATAAAAATATCCATTTGCATGAAAGCTTGCCTTATCCATTCAAAACGCAAGTTGCGTTTCAAAATTCAACACATCCATGAATTTACTAGTATAGGTACGTTCAATAAAGTTAACATATGTATGTAAAAAAAAATTAACCACCAATAAGTAAATACACAAATGTAAATTTGTGTCTACTTAGATTTTAATATATATATATATATATATATATATATAACTGTATATATGTTATATATATATATATATATATGTTTATATATATATATTTAAATAACTGTATATTGAACACCTTAAAATTTCACCTAATAGTGTACACACATAAATATGAAAGTATTTATGTATATATATCAAAAAGCTTATATAAATTTAAGAATATATGTATATAAAAATAAAGGTAAATTTAAACGTATGTATACATTTATTAAAATGAACGAGCATGTAAATACATACGGATGCAAGTATATATGTATTGTGTTAAATGTGCTCCACTATATGTACGTGGTTGACGGGGCTAGGCGACACGCGACTTTTATACGTATGTTCTTCGTAAAACGTCTGTTGGATAGCAAAGCGAATTCAATACTGGTGGCCTGATACCGAGCAGCATCAGGAATAAGCTGTAGTAATGCATACATATGTATTTGTGCTTCACATTTCTGTATCCCAGTTTATTCTCTTTACTCTATGTTTTTTCTCTGATTTAACAGTTGTATTGAGTGAGAGCGATAAAGAGGAAGTCTCCAAAGCGTAAACTTGTGGAAAAGTGTCTCCATCGTTTTGACGCATGACCGCAAAAAAACTCTTCCTCCTTCACAAAACTTTGAGCTTTTAAGCTTACTCTTTTAAGTTATCGATAACATATACAAATAAATAAAAGTACTCCTGTGAAAGCTTTGTTCTGAAATGTACAACCCATTCATTTCGTCTTTTATCCGCTTTATTTATACGAAATTATTTAAATTTTAGTGCTATCTTAATAATATACATTTTTGTTTTTGCTCTATTTTTAGTGCCAAATTTTGAATCAGAATTCATTTTTTATACGAAATACTTTTTAGATGATCAATTCCAAATTTGGTTTGTAAGCTTATCGTTGAGTCGGGGAGTGCAGAAGACCAAGGTATGTATTAGTATTATTATAATTGATATTTTTTTACTTACAGTTTTTGATGCACAAATCTTTAATTACACACTTTACAAATATATTGAATAGTGTACATTATAAGTTGCGTTATGTTGCTTTATTGATATTTAATGGAATGAATTCGATTGATAACCACATATATAGATATTATTTTGATAAGTAAGCTTATAGTTTTTATGCTATTATATAAAATAAGTATAAAATAATTTAGGAGTATATAAATTACACGTTTTTCAGATTTCCGAAGTCATTCGATTGGTTAAAACTTGAACACGTCGAGCATTACAGCTTTTACAAAGCACGTGATCATCTAATGGGTAACACCCACGACCATCAGCTTCAGACGACAATAAGAGGGCACAGTCCTGTATAAAAACATATTTACATGTGAGAAAGAATATTTTATTTCTAAGTTCATTAATATTTAATTTATGTTTACTATCGTTCGTCCATTTTGACTCTAGCATAACTTGAGTGCCCTAATAGGACATCCCCATGTTAATGCACAGTTTTAAACATTGAAACGCAATCGACTGTGAACCAGTTACTGCCTCTTTGGTAACTAGTTCTGAGCTGTTTCTGGGATTGTTCTCACTCTAGTGTGGACGCAATTTTGTACTTTGTATTAACACACACACACACACATACACTTATACTCTACACGCTTATTGTTTTGATTAGATCCTTCTAAGTATAACTTACCTCGCATTTGTAACACTCTAAATGGAAGCTGCGATCTAGAGCAACGACACGCACTGTTTCTTCTTGACCCGGTTCCGGCATAATGGGCTTCTGGCAAACACAGCAACGAGGAGCAAATTTTCTAAGTTTAAATTAATTAAATTAATATTTTTTAGCTGTGTAATTATTTTAACGTACTTGTGAAAATCAGCAATACAATAATTTTGATTGGTAGCATCAACTGTGAATGGGATTGCTGTAAGAAAACCCAACAAAATGACGAAATTAATAAAATTAAAGAAATATATAAATTGATTTACCATCCAAACTGTTGCCACAAACAACACAAGTAAAGCATTGTGGATGATATGGTTTTCCAGTGGCCCTAAGAATGCGCTCCAAAATTGGTTTCAGACAAACTGAACATTTTTCAAGTGTTTGTAAGTAATCGTATTCGCAAAACGGTTTTCCTTCAAGTGCATAAAACGGTTTGCCCTGCAGATTTATTTGGCACTCGGTGCAAGTGAAGCACGATATATGGTAAATTTGATCCATTGCTGTGCAGCCACTGTTCTCCCCTAATACGCGTTCACCACATTTAAAACATCGTCCTAAAAATATTAAAATAACTTTAATTTACATTGGTATATTGAAAAAAAAAAACAACAGTAAGGAAAGCTATTTTCGGCATGCCGAAGAGCGTACCTGTATTTCATAGTAGTGAGGGACTAGTTTTCACAGAAACAGACGGACATGGATATACTATACGACTTAGCTCGCGATGCTTTTTACCATAACTCTCCACTTCGCTCGCAGAATTCATCAAATTATATTGGCTCATTGCATCGACTTTTTCATTTCTTTCACAATATTCAATGTCATTTGTATTTCCTTTGTCGTTCCTGCAGTACAAAGGAGATGTGACATGACTAGTCACTACAACACCATTGTCGCCGAATAAACTAATTGGTATATTGCTTTGATTAACATAGGATGCATATTGTAGACTAGTATTATTGGTACGGGTTGAAATATCGCTCGGTGGGCGTGGATTTATGGGCTCATATATCGAATCATATGTAGAGGAGCTCTGCAAAGAAGTTACAAAAAGAACAATTAACAAATATTATTACTTTTCAATATGTAAATAATTTGTGCGAATTTAATTTTGTGTTCAGACCTACCTGGGATAATGCGCCATAGCCAAACGAATCTGCACACGTCCTTTCTGGATAACCCTAAAATTATCATAAGTTGTTATACAATAGTTAAATATTAAACTCTATCAATAAACATTTATTTTACCTTAAGGTGCGACGTGTTTGCAGAGAAATTTTCGGAGAAATTTGTGTGTAAAATAGATGATGCGATATGCTTTTTTACATTTTTTTCTTGGATATCTACCGCTTTGTTAAAGACATCACTTGCTCGTCGTAGCTCACTGTAAGAAGAGCTTACCGGGCTAGGTGGTTGTGGTAA
This sequence comes from Scaptomyza reducta, assembly GCA_035044485.1. Classification (NCBI taxonomy): domain Eukaryota; kingdom Metazoa; phylum Arthropoda; class Insecta; order Diptera; family Drosophilidae; genus Scaptomyza; species Scaptomyza reducta. The sequence goes on from JAWNNV010000463.1 coordinate 82,871, forward strand.
ATCTTCATCGAGCTCCTTTACTGACAATTGGTCAATACAAATAGACAGCATATTAGGCAAACACTCTGACGTACAAGTTGAACCTGTAATTATAACTCATATTGAATTGCGTTGTTTTTATTTCGACTAGCATTTGAACGCGTCACTACCAGCGCGGAAAATATAATATTAATAAGATTGTCGTCTGTAATTGTCAATGTTGGTATTGCTAAAGTTTAAATTATGTGTTATGAACTTACTTTGAGGGCATACCGCATGTTGTACATTGGAGTACAATATGCTGTCTTGTGGCTGTATTGGTAAGTGCATGAATTTATCTTTTGAATCATTGGTTGTTCCATCGCTTGAAGTTTGAAGATTGCTATAAAGTGAAATTCCTTTGTTGTTTGAAAAATTGTGAGCACTTAGAGATGTGGAAGACAGTTTTGGAATGATTGAGGTTTGTGGTTTAACTGATTGAGAATGCGCTCCCAAAAGTCCTTTTTTTTCCATTTGCTGTTTGTGATACGCTAAAGCCTCTAATTGCTGTTCCAATACAGCTGGGTTGTCCAAAGTTGTTTTGCTGTTGCCAGATTTTTCACCAATTTGACTTGGATGGTTGGGCTGCTTTCGCAAAAAATTAAAACCACTTAGAGTTTTTTTAGTTCCAAACAACTCTAAGCTCTGTAATGGTTGTGAATAAAGTGGTTCTCGGGTGTCTGTAACCAGTTTGCTAAGTGGCACCTTAATTCAAAATTGTTTAATAAAATGTATAGCTCAGATGTCCAAATATGTATTTAATATTACCTGAGGCATATTAATTGATTTTTTTAATGGCTTGGGTGGAATGAATGGTGCCGTTTTCGTCCTGTTGTGAACTTCGTTCGCCGTATTACTAGCTCTCTGCTGTAAGTTATCTACCAAAGCAGCAACTTTTCCAGTTCTTACATATCGATCCTCGCCTCCATTATTCATTATTGTAAGCTGCCTTAGTTGCTGATCCAAGGAACCCATTCTAAACGTTCCTCCCTCGACCAGTCGATGTTTACTGGCAGAAAATAAAAAAAATAACCAAAATATTAATCTTTGGTGTAATGACACTTTTTGTTGCATCCCAAAACGTATATATTATAAATAGCAACAAAGGATTTTAGCTAGAAGGCGATTTTTCTCTCAATCTAGTAATTAACAAATTAAATCACACCTTAATGTGGATCTTCGCAAGAATGCAAGAACAATGCTCTTTTATTACATTGACGACTTCCCAAACACCAATCGACATGCGCAGCAGAAGTACACCTTTATTCTTGCAGCTTCATATTTATCCACCTAACGCTTTATGATAAATATGTTCGTTTATCATTTTTCATGTAAACTTTAACTTTAACAAAAATAAACAGCATTTGTTAGGATTATTATTTCACCCAATTAATACACCCTTTTATTGCAGCTACGATAATATCATAAACAACAGTTGCTGCAAAACCACTGACTCATTATCGATACTATCGATAAAACGATTAAGATATTGGGAGACGACAAGAATGCAATCGCAGTTTTATGTATTTAGATATAGATTTTTCTATTTTTAAAATTATTTATTTATTAAATATAAAAAAATATATATTATTAATTTTGGTAGACTTAATTAATGTAAATTTAGTAAAACGGAACGAGACTGAATAAATGTAAATTTAATAAACGGAAAGAGTTGAGCCCACACAAGCAGTGCGCAGGATAGAATCATTGCTCCCTTTCCAATTATGCATATAGGTATATAGATCCACCATGCAATAAACGGACCCTAGGTATACTTAGCTTAGTGTATTTTAGACGGGCAGCTGAAAGCAAACAGCAGCCAAACCGAAATCGTCCGCACATGCTGTCCGCTGGCGCGCCCTGTTTCGAATTATAGAAGTGTCATTCGCCGGACATTCTATTTGATTTTGATAATAGTAATTAGACAAATATTTTTATTGTTTAATTAGGTTTATTTTTTAGTCTGACTCGCGACAACTTTAATGCTTAATTCATTTGAATATATTTTTCGCAAATATTTTATTATGACCATTCATTTAGGCTGCTTCCTTTGCTAGACGATCGGCTTTCTCAACCACTTCTTCGATAGGGCCAACCATATAAAACGCTACCTCCGGCAAGTGGTCATATTCGCCAGCCAAAATCTGTGAGAAGCCCTTAATGGTTTGCTCCAATGGAACCAGTTTGCCAGCATGACCTGTAAAGACTTCAGCGACTTGGAATGGCTGCGACAAGAAGCGTTGGATCTTTCGTGCACGCGCAACTGTCAGCTTGTCTTCTTCAGACAACTCATCCATTCCCAAAATAGCGATAATATCCTGCAACGATTTGTAATCCTGCAAGATTTTTTGCACGCCACGAGCGACATTGTAGTGCTCCTGCCCAATGATGTTAGGATCCATAATACGTGAAGTTGAATCCAAGGGATCTACAGCGGGGTAGATTCCCAGTTCGGCAATGGCACGCGACAAGACAGTGGTTGCATCCAAGTGAGCGAAAGTTGTAGCTGGAGCTGGATCGGTCAAATCATCGGCTGGCACATAAATCGCCTGCACCGATGTAATAGAGCCCTTCTTTGTTGTGGTAATACGTTCTTGCATAGAACCCATATCGGTAGCCAATGTTGGTTGATAACCTACGGCCGATGGAATACGACCCAGAAGAGCAGACACTTCGGAACCGGCCTGGGTGAAACGGAAAATGTTGTCAATGAAAAGCAACACATCTTGTCCTTCCTGGTCACGGAAATACTCGGCAACGGTCAGACCAGTTAAAGCAACACGGGCACGAGCGCCTGGGGGTTCATTCATTTGGCCATACACCAGCGCCACCTTTGATGTCTTATCTTTAAGCGAAATAACGCCAGATTCAATCATCTCGTTATACAAATCATTGCCTTCACGGGTGCGTTCACCAACCCCAGCGAATACAGAGTAACCGCCATGTGCCTTGGCCACGTTATTGATCAGCTCCATAATTAGAACAGTTTTTCCGACACCAGCACCACCAAAAAGTCCAATCTTACCACCCTTAGCATAGGGTGCCAAAAGATCGACCACTTTAATTCCAGTAACTAGAATTTCTTGCTCGACTGACATTTCTACAAATTCAGGAGCTTCGGCATGAATTGGCGCGGTCTTATCTGTTGGAATCGGGCCGCGTTCATCAATAGGTTCACCTTTAATTATAAAAGCGGAATGCAATTATCAGTTGATGCATTATTGTACACAGAATCTAGTATACTGACCAATGACATTAATAATGCGTCCCAAAGTCTCAGCTCCTACTGGAATACGGATGGGGTAGCCAGTATCGAGAACCTTCTGTCCACGTACCAAACCCTCAGTACCGTCCATAGCAATAGTTCGCACTGTATTTTCACCCAAATGCTGGGCAACTTCCAGTACCAAACGAGGGGACCGGTTGTCAACTTCCAAGGCATTAAGAATTGGTGGCAAGTTATCATCGAATTGCACGTCAACGACGGCACCAATTACGGCTACGATTTTGCCATTGGCTCCAGCAGCAACCTTAGCTGCTTTTGCAGCATGACCACGAGCTGCAAAAGTCAATTTTAATTACGTCATAAGAGGTAACATCTCTTCAAATTTTTTTGAGTTTTTCATGGCTTTAAAATAATGGATGAATAAAATCACTTTTTCTTCACAAATCGAGGACTAAAAAGTTTTTAATTGTCGATATACCCATACAATTTGTTATATATATACATACATTGAAAAATATGTAAGCATTTAAAAAAAATTTGAGTATATGATTTCTTGATAATATATCGTTTTAGGAATTAAAGTTACATCTACAAACGAATATTATTTATTTGTGACTTTTTTTTTAACATTATGCAATCACTTTTTCACTACAAGCACAATTTAGGTTATGTTCGGGTTTACCATTTTGCATCGACCGTTTTGTCTCCCAAATGTAAGTACATACTTATGCGGTAATATATTTTTTTCATAAAAAAATTTAGTTGATAATAAGCATTATTATTATTTTACTTACACAATTGCCCCAAAAATGGCAGCAAATTCTTATCAGCTTTAGCAGCAGCACGTAACGCGAACATTTTTGAACCAACTGATGGAGGCTTGTAAAATTTCTCGTCTGTCGTCGTAAAATGAATACATAACTCCTATCACGGTCGCAATCGCAATTATCGATAGCCACATTTGCTAAATTCAATAAATCGATTGTTTGGCAACCACAATTGTGAACTGTATGAGGAACTCCTGAAACTAAACCTGCTAGTGCTTAAAAAAACTCGATAGTTGCGATATATCGCTGTTATGTTGGCTACATTTGTATGTATAATAAACAAAATACTGGGAAAACAAGTCATTAATATTTATATATTTAGTTTTCTCAATGACTAAGTCTATTAAAAAATGAATTTACATAGATATGCCAAATAGCTAAAAACGTATTTCATATCAACACTCAAAGAGTGGCACTATGCAGTACATTTAACAGGTTTAGTAAGTCATGCAGAAATTTCTCTAATAGATCTGACCATACTGGAAATATATGCATGTAAAAATTGCATCAAGGAACGTATATCCAGATTCGCTCGTATGCCAGCGACTTGTTAGTCCATAGACTCATCGTCCATATATTGCTGAAGAGGTAGTGCGGCAGCAGAAAGCGAATGCATATAGCTCATTAACTCAAAGACTGTCATAAGAAAAAAACGCCATTTTTAAATTTATAATGCAGAAATATGCATTACGTCATGTATATAAGTTTCATACTTATACCTAATTTACTGTATTTGTGAGAGTATTTTAATTTTAATTTCAGTAAATGTAAAGGTAGTAATTTTAAACTTATAAACATGTTTATTGCAAAATCGCTTTACTGACTTGACTTATGACAGCCTTCAAGTAAATAAGCTTTAAGGACGTGCCTTAACTAATATATTTTCGGACAAACAAGTTGAGGACACTTATAAAAAAAGTTAAATTAAATTATTATTTTTCATTTATGATTTATGAGCGCGATCTTGGCAGAAGTTAACTTCAAAATAACTTACATAGTCTCTCCAAAAAAAATCTAATAAAAAACAATTTTAAAATTCATAGTGGTATTTCGTCAAATGATATCTATTTTTTTTACGAAAGTTTTAATTATATTTTGATAATAATAAAAAATTCAAATCTAAAAATATTTGAAAATATTGCAAAGATTAATTTTAAGTCGGTAATAAATAGTGCTGATGTGATTTAATTTTAAATTTCGTCTTTATTGGGTGGGAGATACTTTCTTCTGCCTGTAAGATACATTTACGCAAACCCATTATACACTTTTTATTTTGTGGTTGATTGGTTTTCAAAATGTAAATTTATTATTTTGTTTTTTAAATTTTTTTTACAAACACTCCTATAAAATGTTGTGAGAACTATTATTGTATGTGCTGAAAAAAACCTTTTTCTTCCTGTAATATTTGTGTTTTGGAAAAAAATTTTTTCTCAAAATATTTGTTGTATATATCCTATAGATAATCTAAATTTTTTCTCAGTATCAAACCAGATATTAGAATATGCGCAAAGTTCTTAAATTCGCATGTGTCCTGCTCTAACCTAAACGTTTTCCTAAATTCACTTAGGACTGGGTGCTGTGATCCGCGTGGATTTGCATATATTGTGCAATTTTTTATTCCAATCAAATACATACGCCTTTAAATAAAATTTGGCTTCACTGGCTCTGAGTTATTTTTATTAGGATACTACCAAGTGCACTGAAACGCTGAAACTGAAAAAAATAAACGTCAATTAACAAAATGAAAAACATGCGTATTACCAGAAGTACATACACATATGCACATATGTAAACGATGAGTTTTGTAGTTTTAAATCATTTAATTGATATTACTTCATTATATCATTACACTTTTCCATTATTTGGTCGGTGGATGACAATTACCCCGATCAGTTAGCTTATTTATCCAAAGCAGTATTGTTTTTGATGGCAATAACGCACTCTTCGCCGCAGGCTCCCAGCACGGTACACAAAAGATCCTTTCCGGCATCGTAGTCGGCGCGCAGGGAAGCTCCTAATGCGCCTTCAGGGATCTTGAGATCCTCACGCAGACCGCCACTGTCGCTCATCAGAGTGAGGTAGCCATCATCGCTTATATCGGTGAGCTGGAAATCCTCGCGTTTCACGTGCGGCACATCCATATTGTGAGTGGAGGGACAGATATCCTCATACTTTTTTAGTGTAAATATGTCGATACCAACAAGATGGACTTTGGCGTGGCCATGCTTGCCTGTCTTTGAGGTAGACATGTCCACGATCTTGCAAGGACGCCCCTTAAGCATCACATAACCGTTCTTGCGTAGCGCTGAACATTGCATCGGGTACGTTTTAGATGCACCCGACTCGCCGCCACCAAAATGATCCCCCTCAGAATCGGACATTTTGACAAAATTTTCTTGTTAAAAACTTTACACGCGGCACGCTGTGAAGAAAAGGAAACTGAAAGAGTGGTCACACTATAGAGATGGAAAAATATCGAAAAACGCTGGCTTATCAAACATATCGATATATTTGGGCGTCGCATTGAGTTGCAAAACGATTTGTATAGCACTGTGCAACACTTAATTGTGGTTTATGTGACAATCGATATCGACATGTTCATGTATCCGACATTTTGTTAATGATAGGGTTGTATTCAAGTAAATTGGCTGTGTGTTTGTTTAGGTGTGTGTGTGAGTGTGCGTGAATCGTTCGGTTGCCATAAAAAGTGTTCATTAGTTTTGCAATAAACCAAGTATTGAGAGTTTTTTTGAATTTAAAAAAGCCACTCTCCGAAAAAATCAAATAAACCACTTCGCGTACACGGATATATTCATGTAAATTTAAAATCATTGACCATGTGTGAAAATCCAAGCATCGAATCGTTTAAATAAGTGCATATGTGTAAAAGTTACAACTACATTTTTCACATATATAAAGATGTTGCATATTGCGTTTCTCTACAACATTCCTAAAATACGTAATTTACAAACGTAAGTAATCTTTCTATATTGCTAAAAAAAAAAAATTGCAATAGTAAAATGCGCATGTATGTATGTATGTATGTATATATATGGAATGTAACATGCATGTAAGAAAAAGTATATGTACTTTGACGCGAAACAATTCCAAATTTTAACTACTTCAACTGTCAAGTATTATGGTTAATCATCTATTTTTAAAAAATACACAACCATCTTCACAGTCGCTGGGCGTAGTTTTTGTAGAAAAAAAAATCATCCATTAAATGCCCGATAAAATTTGATGTATTCTCAGTAAAAATTATTAAATCTTATGACTTAAGTAAATATGTATTTATTTCGTAGGTTTGATTGGTGCTACTTCATTACTCTTGTATGTATGTATGTTATTACTTGACTAAAATTGTTCATTAAGTAATTCTTCTTAGATTTATAAAATAATTGAATAAACTGATTCGCTTTCTCATGTATATATATGATATATATATATATATATATATATATATATGTGTGTGTATAGTCCAATCAATGACAATACATATACACACATTTACATGCGTGCAACTATGCATTCGTACATGCATCTCTATGAATACAAAAGTTTGTCCTGACTTCATTTCTGATGGGTAATCAACGCACAGCTCAGACCATAAGACTACATGTAGCTGACATTTTTACAGTAATTTTCTTTTAGATTAAAATTGGACACTCAAAACCGTGAACTTTATTCCCTAGCCCGGAAAATTTAAAAAAAATCCGTGGTATTGAATATTTTTACGATTAACTTTACACTTGTTTGTCAAAATTTTACACAACATTTCGGAAAAACCAACCCCCACTGAGTAAAATATGTTGGCGCACGGGGTGGGGGTGTGCTAATTTTGCATTGCCAAATACTAAGTTTTTCAACTGTTTGGGCTTGATTTTCTACGAAATATATTTATATAAGATTTATATTACTATTTTTCACATAAATAAAAAACTGGTCGAATTTTGCTTAATGAGCGAGAACCTGTGGTTTATTATTATAATTGGGTTATTTGTTAAAAAGTTATTACTGCTAACGTTTGTTAGAATTTTTATAACAATATATTATTACTTTCAGTTTACTCTTAATTTTTTTCTTTATATATTTAGTTTCAGATAAACCATAATGTAGCAGCTCGTTACTGGAACTGTAAAGCTGATGCGATACAAATACATATTTTGTGTGATGAATATGGATAAAAAACAATTCGCTATTTAAAAAATAACACCTAAATTACGCCTGCTTGCACAACATATGCGTCTAATAGAAACTGCTGAATTTCTTTAATACACGCATTTATTTCTTTTAAAAACAAACAATTTGAGGAACAATAGAATAACGCTGGATTATTATATATATTTGTAAATCCTTCGCCATTAAGGCGATTAGCCTGGAAATGAATATTCTACTTTGTTTACTGTTAGTAAACATTTTGCAAAATCCAACGGCACCATTGGCACTCGACCAAATACTACACACATCAAAAAATCGTAATGAAAAGTTACATTCTTTATCGGCGGCAAATGAGCCATCTGTACTGTCGCTTCGAGTTGACAGGATTGGACGCAGTAAGGCAGCACTACACAAGATGAATTCAACTGAAATGGACCTTAGCGTGCAGGCTAGAGATGTTCCTGGAAACCTAAGCAGTAGCATTATTACAAATGTTGCTAAATTTGATACGCGGCTTAACCATCTGCTCGTGGATACTATAACAGGACGGGTGTTTGTTGGAGGTGTTAATCGATTGTATCAGCTGTCGCCAGACTTAGAGTTGCACGAAACGGTGAAGACTGGACCACAAAATGATTCCGTTGAGTGTACTATACTTGACTGCCCGCTTAATGCAATCAGAAAACCAACTGATAATTATAATAAGGTGTTGCTTATAGATCGTGCTACCTCACGACTCATTGCATGTGGCTCCTTATTCCAAGGTACGTGCACGGTACGCAATCTTCAAAATGTCAGCATAGTTGAGCACGAGGTGCCGGACGCAGTTGTTGCTAACGATGCAAACTCATCAACGGTGGCGTTTATTGCACCTGGACCTCCCCAGCATCCAGTGACAAACGTAATGTATGTCGGTGTAACCTATACGAATAATTCACCGTACCGAAGCGAGATACCCGCAGTTGCGTCTCGTTCTCTTGAGAAAACAAAAATGTTTCAAATTGCCTCATCAGCTGTTACAACTGGAACACGCACCTTCATCAATTCATACGCGCGTGAAACATATTTAGTGAATTATGTGTACGGCTTCAGTTCGGAGCGATTTTCATATTTCCTCACGACACAATTGAAGCACAACCATCATTCTTCACCAAAAGAGTATATTACCAAGCTGGTAAGAATTTGCCAAGAGGACTCAAACTATTATTCATACACTGAAATTCCGGTGGAATGCATTAGTGACGCTCAGGGAGGTACTAAATTCAACTTGGTTCAGGCTGGTTTCCTGGGCAAGCCAAGTTCTGACTTGGCTCAAAGTTTGGGCATCTCAATTCAAGATGACGTCCTTTTTGCTGCCTTCTCAAAAGGGGAAAGCAACATTCCAACCAACAACTCTGCCCTTTGCATATACTCCTTAAAGTCAATTCGTCGCAAATTTATGCAGAATATTAAATTATGCTTTAATGGAGTTGGCTTACGTGGCCTTGACTTTATATCGCCCAGCATGCCGTGTGTTTTAACGGTATGTATTTTTAACAAGTTTATAAATTAATGCATACGTATACATTTTCGAATTAAGATTGTGTCTCACATTTGTACGTTTGTATGCTAATAATAAGGGCAATTGAGCACAGAAATCTACAGATTTTTATGTAACGAAAACTACTTTTACATGATATATGATAATCTTTAATTTTAATTTAATTTTTTTTATATAAAACATTGCTACATTTGTATATCCTGAACGCATGAAGAAGGGTAAAATGGTTTTGTGCAAAAGAATGTAACAGGCAGAAGGAAGCATCTCCGACCCCATAAACTATATAAATTCTTGATCAGCATCAACAGCCGAGTCGACATAGCCATGTCCGTCTGTCCTCCGTCCGTATGTATAAACGCGCCGATTTCAGAGACTATTCCAGCTAGAGACTCCAGATTAAGCAGTACAAGTGTGTTTCTTTGTAAATTTCCCCGTTTCCGATATGTGATCTAAACATGTGATCAAACAAAAAAATCTTGAATTTGGAAATTTGACATGGCGTTTGAAACATTAGATGAAATAATGAAAACCGTGTGTTTTTATTGAAATCGGTTGAGAAACACCGGAGATATGGAACATTGAAATTAAATTAAAGTATGCAGTATGCAGTATGCGCGTGGGGTTCAGGGTATCGTCTAGTAGGGATTTCTCGATTAGAGCCTTCTTACTTGTTTTGTTTGTTATCTTGTGATAAGCTTTCACAAGATTGAAGTGTTTGATTACAAGTAACAGCCAATTAACTATAAATAAATATTAATAATATTATGTAATTGCAGAAACTGCAAACTATTGGCGAAGACTTTTGTGGATTGGATGTTAACTCTCCGCTAGGAGGAGAGCAGCCCATCACAGCTGTTCCAGTAGCAATGTTCAACACGAGACTGACATCAGTTGCTGCGACCAGCACTAGCGGCTATACGGTTGTTTTTATTGGCACAGTCAATGGTTATATGAAGAAAGTTGTTGTTGAATCATCGACCGTTGCAAACGAATATGCCAGTTTGGCAGTAGATGTGGGCTCCGCAATAAATCAGGATATGCACTTCGATAACCAGAACCTTTATGTTTACGCTATGTCCGAACGAAAAGTGTCGAAAGTAAAGGTTTATGATTGCGCCGACTTTAAGACATGTGGAGAATGCCTTGGTGCCAAAGACCCATATTGTGGCTGGTGCTCGCTTGAAAACAAGTGCAGTCCACGCTCAAATTGTCAGGATGACGCCAATGATCCATTATACTGGGTCAGCTACAAAACGGGCAAATGTACAACAATAACAAGTGTGGTGCCGCACCAGTTACAGCGCACAACCGCTCGCACTTTGGAGCTGATCATTGATCATTTGCCGCAGCTCAAAGAGAATTTGATTTGCGCTTTCACCACCGAGGACAAGGCACTTTTTACAAATGCCACTAAAAAGCGTAACGGCGTTAATTGTACTACGCCACGTACGGATATGCTACCCCAAATTGAGCAGGGAAAACATCATTTTACGGCCAAGCTTTCGGTGCGCACAAGAAATGGTCCAGACCTTGTCTCTACAGACTTTACTTTCTTTGACTGCAGCACACACTCATCGTGTACACGCTGTGTATCATCAGAATTTCCATGCGACTGGTGCGTCGAGGCCCATCGCTGTACGCATGATACAGCCGAGAATTGCCGTAATGATATTCTAGTGACCGGCGTTAGCCGTATAGGTCCAAGTTATCGCTCGGGACCTGGCTTTTGTCCGACCATTAACGCCACCGGCGATGGCAGCGAAGTGCTTGTCGCTGCCGGCACTAGTAAATCTATTAAAGTCAAGGTTCACATCATTGGCCAGTTCATTGTGCAAACACGATTTGTTTGTCAGTTTAACATCGAGGGTCGCGTGACCAGCTTGAGTGCCCAATTGCTTGGCGATACTATCTACTGTGACAGCATGGAATTTCAGTATACATCCCGGTCACCGAATTTAACGGCAACTTTTGCTGTCATTTGGGGCGGATCCAAACCGCTAGACAACCCGCATAATATTCACGGTACGTCACAAGACTATTCTTCTCGTAAACGGTACATGCTAATTAAAAATACAACTAAATTTTTCGTACAATATAAACTTTTGTCTCTGTACTTATTTATGTATTTCTTATTTACAGTTGTTATTTATCGATGTCGCGACATGGCTGACAGCTGTGGAATTTGTCTAGCACTGGCTGAGAAATACAATTGCGGCTGGTGCTCGTCGACAAACACATGCGAGGTGGTGGAACAGTGTAATAAAAATAATGAAGGCAAAACGGATTGGTTAAATCGTAGCGAAATTTGTCCCAATCCGGAAATTCATTCGTTTGGACCCAAGACTGGACCCTGGGAGGGTGGTACCAACATAACTATAAAGGGCATTAATCTTGGAAAAAATTATAACGACATCTACTCTGGCGTGCGAATCGCTGGCATTAACTGCATGCCCTTTCAACAGTTCTACATAGACACTAAACAAATTGTATGCACAGTTGATAGCCCCGGCGAGCAAATGTATAGGAATGGTCGTATTGTGGTCCAAATAGGAGACTACCGTGGCGAATCGAAAGAAGATTATGAGTTTGTTGATCCGAAAATATCAAATTTTTATCCGCGATTTGGACCTACCTCCGGTGGTACACAAATACGGATAATTGGAAAACATTTAAACGCTGGCTCACGCATATTGGCCTTTATAAATGATCATTTGCCTTGTAAAATAATAAGCACTGATTCGTCTCAAGCAATTTGCCGGACATCACCGTCCCCTGGTATTATTGAAGGTCGCCTTAAAATGTCATTTGACAATGGACCCCGAGAGTTTAACGACTACAATTTCAAATATGTACTTGATCCAACAGTTGAACAGGTGAGCTCTGGACCCAGCGGACAGATTAAGGTGCCAAAGGGAATTCCGGCTGGCGGAATTAGAATTGCAGTTACTGGTACGCAATTTAACAGCATACAAGCACCAAGCATTTATGTATTTTACAAAGGTCAAATGTATGCAAGTCAATGTCGTGTTCAGTCGGATTCGGAAATGGAATGTCCTTCGCCAATTATTGAAGCAGATAGTCAAATCGTTGACCCAGAAAACCCAACCTTACTCGAGTACGGCTTTTTGATGGACAATGTGCTAAGAGTGCAAAACTTATCAAAGACGCACAGCAATCATTTTGAGCTTTATCCAAATCCCGAATATTTCCCGTTTGAAGAACGAGTAAAATACTTTAAGAGCGAATATCTAACAATAAATGGACGAAATCTCGATCGAGCTTGCAAGGAAAGTGATGTCGAAGTTAAAATTGGCAATGGTTTCTGCAATATCACATCTCTATCTCGACAGCAATTAACATGTCGTCCACCCACTGAAGCGGCGGCTGCAAGTAACAGCCCCAGTGGACCCGAGGTTATTGTACGTATTGGATCATCATTGCAGTATCGTATTGGTATACTGAGTTACGAGTCATCGAACCTAATCACAGATTGGGGCGATAACGTTGTATTTTTTGTAATAGCCGGCTGTGTAATACTCTTGCTATTTTTTGTTGCGTTGCTCGTGGCTTATAAAAAGAAAACTTCAGAGTCAAACCGTGTGCTTCGTAACATGCAGGAACAAATGGATATTTTAGAACTACGTGTGGCTGCTGAATGTAAGGAGGCATTTGCCGAACTTCAAACAGAAATGACAGACTTAACCGGCGATCTTACATCGGGCGGCATACCATTTTTAGATTATCGATCGTATGCGATGAAAATATTATTCCCAAATCATGAAGATCACGTTGTCTTGCAGTGGGAAAGGCCAGAATTGTTACGTAAAGAAAAAGGCTTACGCTTATTTGCTCAACTCATAATGAACAAAACATTCTTGCTGCTTTTTATTCGAACTCTCGAGTCAAATCGATATTTCTCAATGCGTGAACGTGTTAATGTTGCCTCATTAATAATGGTAACATTGCAATCAAAACTGGAGTATTGTACGGATATTTTAAAAACTTTATTAGGAGATCTTATTGAGAAGTGCATTGAAGGAAAGAGTCATCCCAAACTATTGCTTCGGCGTACCGAAAGTGTTGCTGAAAAAATGTTGAGTGCTTGGTTTACGTTTTTACTCTACAAATTTTTGAAAGAATGTGCTGGAGAACCCTTATACATGCTATTTCGTGCAGTTAAGGGCCAAGTGGATAAAGGTCCGGTTGACGCTTGTACCCACGAAGCCCGCTACTCTCTTAGCGAAGAGAAACTGATACGTCAATCCATTGATTTTCGGCCTATGACAGTGAATGCCAGTATTACTCAACAGCCAATATTTTGCAACAATTTAGACATGTTGCCGTCACACACTGAAAACGTGTCTGTAAAAGTACTTGATTGCGACACTATTGGACAAGTTAAAGAAAAATGTTTAGAAACAATTTATAGAAATATACCATCAAGCCAAAGACCGCGCAAAGATGATTTGGATTTGGGTATGTTATCACGATATTAAATTGTCCTAAAAAATAAACTTATCTATAGTTTTAAACTATCATAATGTTTACTATTGTCTGATTAGAATGGCGCACTGGAGCAACTGGACGAGTTATCCTGTATGACGAAGATGCTACATCAAAAACGGAGAGTGAGTGGAAAAAACTAAACACATTGCAACACTATAACGTGCCAGATGGAGCTGGTCTGAGCTTAGTTCCAAAGCAAAGTTCTATTTATAATTTTAGTATATTGTCGGATAAAAACGAGAAATCTCACAAGTGAGTGTATTTTCCATACCCTATACGTTGTAAATGGTGGCCTATGATTTATATTTATATGAAATATTTTAAATTTTGTTTAAATAATTTTCCATTTCTGCCGGTTTAGATATGAAACTTTAAATATATCGAAGTACACCTCCTCCTCACCGACATTTAGCCGCGCCGGAAGCCCTTTGAATAATGATATGCACGATAATGGATTAAAATATTGGCATTTGGTCAAACATCATGACAGCGATGTTCAAAAGGAAGGAGAACGCGTTAATAAACTGGTCTCTGAAATATATCTAACAAGACTGCTGGCAACTAAGGGTACTTTGCAGAAATTTGTAGACGACCTTTTTGAGACTATATTTAGCACCGCTCATCGTGGCTCTGCCCTGCCCTTGGCAATAAAATATATGTTTGACTTTTTGGATGACCAAGCCCTTTTACACGGCATTACGGATCCTGAAGTTGTGCATACCTGGAAAAGTAACAGCTTACCGTTGCGGTTCGTATAATTGTAAACAAAATGAAAGTCGCATAGCCTATAATAAGTTGTTTCCTCCCCTTTATTTGATCTTTGCAGCTTTTGGGTAAACTTAATAAAAAATCCTAATTTTGTATTTGATATACATAAATCGAATATTGTGGACTCGTGCTTGTCAGTTGTAGCTCAAACATTCATGGATTCATGCTCAACTTCGGACCATAGATTGGGTAAGTTTTTGTATACTGAACTGAGTGTTAAAGTGTATAGTGGTAACATAGTACGTATTATAAACGTACAGCTTGTATGCAGATAAATCATCTGAAATTTTACCACTTAATTTGGGGAATAGCTGTTTTAAAACAATCTCTGAAGAAAACATTGTACCAGATATTATTGCGATCTTACAGACGGACGGACATTGCATATAACTAATATACTCTTAACCTTCTGAACTCTTAAGACACAATCTCCTTTTCACGCACTCTATATATAACTCACATAAATTCTTATTATCCTAATAATTATATGATATTTTATAGGCAAGGATTCACCAAGCTCAAAGCTCTTATATGCTAAAGATATACCCGAGTATCGCAAATGGGTTGACCGATATTATAGGGATATCCGGGATATGTCATCAATTTCCGATCAGGATATGAATGCTATGCTTGCTGAAGAATCAAGGGTAAGTAAAGACCACTAGATAAATCTTGATTTACTATTTATTGATTGTTTTCTCTATATAATTTAAAACAATTGTCAAGTTTTTCCCATTTAAAAATTTAACTGTTATCGATAATAACTGTTGTTCGGAAAGTGGGAGAGTTATAGAAAAATTCACAATACGTATTACACCAATGCATTCTCGTGCATTAATATTCATATAATACGTTTTGTGCATTTATCATAATTCTTATCAATCAATCAATTAAATAATTAAACTAATTAAAATTAAATAATCAATTAAATGTATTCAGACTCGGCTTTAAAATAGTATTATGTAAAATGTTTTGTAAAACTTAAGCAAAATTCTTTATTTATAATTACAGCTTCACACCACCGAGTTTAATACAAACTGTGCACTTCATGAACTTTACACATACGCTGTCAAGTATAATGAGCAGTTAACGGTCACACTTGAGGAAGACGAATTTTCACAAAAACAACGACTTGCATTCAAGTTGGAGCAGGTTCATAATATAATGTCGTCTGAATAAATCTCGTCACCAATACTCAAATTTTAAAGGCAAAACAATTGTATCGAATTTTTGTCTTTATTCCAATCACGATTAAAATAGGAAAAGACAATTCTCAATATAACTCGTACATAAAAGATACCACCTATAAAAATATATAGAAACGAACGTGTGTGTAAGTTCCATCAACATAGTATCCGAATATTTTTGCTTCATACTTTTTTTTTCCCAAAATTAACAAACTAATAAAATGTGAATGTGATGCAGCACTGTAACAGCTGCAAGGAAAAACTGCCATAAAAACAAATAGTAAAATTTGCTATTCAGTAACTTACACTTAAAGCATTCCATTGATAAGCACAACATGGAAAGGATTTAAAAATTTGGTTTTTTTCCGGCGTCTGTGTGCTTTGCTCATTGATATTGTATATGTTATATGTATCTATGTATGTTTAATGTGCTGTATTGTTCTGCATGTCAGTAATATTATTGTCTAAGAATCAATATTCAATATTTATAATATAATCCAAACGCAAGAATCGACTGATTTTAATATAAATAAAAACTAATTGGTATTTTAGTTTTAGAAGTATATATATATATATCTCTATATAATATGTAATTTAAATATATATATATATACATATATGTGAATGAATCTGCATCAAAACTGATAAAGATTTGCACTACAATGTCATGTGTAGTAAAACAGACGAAATTTTATATTTCATAAATTCTTCTATCATTGAATACTATGTTACCTGGTAACCCTGCGGAAACTAAACGTAGCAATACTAACCTAATCTTACCGTAAGGTCACTTGGTCATTGCAGTACAATATTGTATGACATTCGCTACAAAAATTAAAAAACATCAATTCAATTTTTAATCGATTGTCAACAGATTCTTCGTTGATAGAATTATGCATAAATATATTACAGCACTTCATGGAACGTTATTTTATATATTGTTTCATTTTTTAAGTGTGTGATTATAGTACATGTATCTGTGCATTATTGTTATTAAGTAGTAATGTCACTGTTTAGATTTTATTTTTGTTTATCAATGTACGTATTTCATAAAATTTCTATGTAAATTATTTATTTTTACTTCGAGAAATAGGATATTTTTAAACAACTATTGTTCACAAGTGTGCAATGGAATAAACTGCTTTTTAATTGCTTTGCCTTGTGTTTTCATTTGTTAATTTACTATTTGTTTGATTAAGGAACTAATATTTTTTTTACAGCTATGACGAGCCAAAATGAGCTACAAAAAATTAGGGGATTATACCTATGTCCGTTTGTTTTTTGAGTATGAGTAATTTTTCCTTTCATTTAACAACGGGCCATATATAAGTGAAACCATATATATTTATGTATATTATATGTGTTTCGATACAATTGTTTTAATTATTTTTATTTAAGTGATGATTCATATTGTCAATTTGATAACTTTAAAAAAAATATATATGATGTGTGTATAAAGCTATGTCATATAAATATGTATGTATTTCATATTGATAACAAATCAGAACTAAATAAATGTCTTATATGTGTATATTAAATTTGAAATAAGTAAGCAGTTAAAAAATTGCTGATGTTCAGTAGTTTTATACTTGTAAACTGTCTTGTACTTACGTTGGTAACAACCAGTTTACACAGCTTTTAAAACAATTGTCATCAAATTTCAAAGGTATATAATATAAAACAGGTGACGTCCTTTAAAGAGCGACGTGTTCAGGCCATAATCACTCACGCCCCCAAAAAGTTCGATATGTTATATGTCACACAAAATGCAGGTCATGTTTAAAGGTCGATCCGCATTCATTCCTTACTCAGTCATGCTTCCCTTGATAATGATTTTAGTTTTCAAACTGTCATATAATTACTTATATAATAGAGGTAAATATATTTGTGTACATAAAAGCATAATATATATTAATACATTTTTGTGGTTGTGTGTAATAAAATATAACGATAGTCCATAATATGTTGTACATTAGTGTCTACGTACTTCTCTTTTGCAATCGATTATTATAAGTGAAAGAGTTAGGATAACAAGCAGAAAAAATCACTGTCAGCTCGATGTGCACAATCATATAAACACTCAAAAAATAATAATTAACACTTATAAATAAAACCGGCATTAGATAACTAGTGTAAACAAGTTATTGCAAACAAATTTATACTGCTTCCGCTTTTATTAACATATCTTTGTTAGACACTGTAACATAAAAAGCGAAGCATTTTATTTTGGATAAGTATGTAACTAGTGTAAACAAGTTATTGCAAACAAAATTATACAGCTTCCGCTTTTATTAACATATCTTTGTTAGACACTGTAACATAAAAAGCGAAGCATTTTATTTTGGATAAGTATGTACAATATGCAATAAATGTACAATTAGTTTATTGAACCGAATCAGTTTTATTTTTATTTTACATACGTATTGTAATGTATTATAAAAACATAAATATATTTATATATATATATGTATTTAATAAATATAAAATGCACACCATTTCGTAAGGTAAAGTTTAAAAATAAATAT
Source organism: Scaptomyza reducta (assembly GCA_035044485.1). Classification (NCBI taxonomy): domain Eukaryota; kingdom Metazoa; phylum Arthropoda; class Insecta; order Diptera; family Drosophilidae; genus Scaptomyza; species Scaptomyza reducta. The sequence goes on from JAWNNV010000463.1 coordinate 101,629, forward strand.
AAAGATTTATATGTTGTAATGCGAAAAATTCGTACGAATTAGGTATGTCTGATTCATCAGATTTTATCGCTACAAAAATATACAAAATGTAATTGACTTAAGTCGACCGAGTCATTCTTAACTCAATACCTATGTAACACGTATCAGAATATGATTATTGTATTTGCATCTATGTGTGTTTGTGTGTGTAAAGTATTTTAAAATAAACGAATAACATTTGTGAGAAATTTGTCTGTTGCTTAACTTTTTAACTTTAGAATATTACTCGCAACGCCCGAAAACTCTCGTGCAGTTTCTGGTAATCGCTCGTACACCAACGGCTCTTGGGTGCTGACAGTAACAGAACGCGATGGGCGAGACACTTACCTATTGGCTGACATACTGTGCTACTGTTGTGCTTATGTTCGATGATCGCGATGGTGCTGATCGATAACGGCTATACATACCACTAACTTCACCTTCTCACTTCATTACGAGTGGCTTTCCTATAGGAATTTATTTGCAAATAACAATTATTTGACTTTGCGCCTTTTTAAACTTTTATAACCCATGTGTCTTTCTTAAGAAATGCCGAATGCCCCATCTGAGTAAATTTCGAGCCTCGCTTCTAGAGGCACATCTTATCGGCTTATTTCCAAGCGCCGGCTGCGACTACTTGCCGCCCACTGCAATGGTGGCCTCCGCAATTCTTACGTCGGCGATGGAGTTGTTTATGAGTCCATCGGAAATGTTGCTACTGGTTTATTCCATTCTAGCAGTCGTTAATATGCTGTGGAAAACGCATAAAATTATATTTTCGGTGAAATTTTTTTAAAAACGCCTCACATCTACCAGCAAAATAAGGTACTATTCAGTAACATTTTCATGTATATTTATTTGTTCATATATTAATTTATTTTAATTTATTTTTCTGTTGAAATTATCAGACTAATACTATAATGTTACAACGACTAGTTCTACATGTAAATTCGAACCATAGTTTTAAATACGATTGGTACATAAATATCGATTTTATAATTAAGCTTAAATGAAATTAAGTCTTATTCTAGGGAGGTTTTCGGATCAATTGTTGAGTTGGTTACTGTTGCTGGAATTGGAATACAAGTTTCGTTGCAATTTCTTTTCGATTTTATTTTTATTATAATTTATTTTTTGTTTGTATATTAAAGACATCCCATCTCAAAAGAAAATTATATTTTATTATTTTTAAAAACCGTAATGACCAGGAAATATTATAAATTTTAGCGCCTGTCACAATATGAAATTTTTTCCTCTCCCTCTATTGCCCTAACATACTTTATAAAAAGGGATAATGGTTTTGTGCAAAAGTGTGTAACAGATAGATGGAAGCATCTCCAACACCATAAAGTATATATATTCTTGATCAGCATCAACAGAAGAATCGATAGAGCAATATCCGTCCGTCTGTCTGTTTGTGTGTCCGTCCGTATGTATGACCGCGACGATAACGGACACTAAAAGAGCTAGACTCCAGATTTTGAATATTAGCTCTCCTAGACCATAGACAGAACAAGTATTAGCGCAGTAAAAATGCGTACGCACACACCTACATACCAACACTGATTTTAAGCGTTAAGTTGGAGCTGGGTATCTCATAGTCAGGATTTTGGAGTAGAGCATTCTTACTTGTTTTTGAATTGGAATGATAAAAACAGCAGTTCCATTTCATTGGAATCGGTATGAAAGCCATTTGTCTCTTGTCAAGTTACGTAACAAAATAATCAGTACACTCAATTTATATGATCAAAAACGAAGCACAATGCGAAAATTTGAGCCCTCTCATCGTGTAAAGTTAAAACTTATGTTTTTTAAAATAAAAGCTTGTAATAAACCGAAAACCTTCATTAAATATAGTGCAATCATAAAATTTTCAAAAAGTGACGGAATCCGAAAATTTGAGGGCTCTTTACATCTTAAAGATGTTTTTTTTAGTGCGAAGTTTTCAAAATCACATAATTAATCCTGTTTTTATACTGGAAATTCCACATTCGGTTGCGTCTGACTGTTATTTTTTATTATGTCTTAAAAAATGGGATGGCAGTAGGATGAAGACGACGACTGAAACGTTTGCTGCATTACTTGACATTGTAATTTTGAATAACAAGTCGAGCCAAAAACAGTATACTTTAAGGGTGGTGATGATGCTACGAAGGGTATGTCAGGCGGCTTTATGTCCTCCCTAACCGAATTATCTTTAAAATGTAAGTACAAAGATGAACTTTGCGATGCTGGTTGTAATATCATTGATGGATTCGTCATAGTGGGTTCGCCGACAACGGTATTATCTTCCATAACATGAGCGACAGCGACCGCAGCCGCTTTGGAAAGTAGATTTGTTGGCAAATTAAATATTGAAGATCACTGAAGTCGCGGCCAATAACTACCGCCTGCCAAATCAGAAACATTTTGCGTTGAAATCTGCACAGGTACCGAAACGCCAGCGGATATCACGCCTAAAAATAATTAAAAACATTTTTGACACTTTGTTAATAGCAATAGTAATTGTAAATATGTTCTGTAAAAGCGTTTGTGTACCTGTGTTGGCTGTGCCAACTGTAGAGCCGTTTCCATAAACTCCGTGCTGTGGCGGCTGCTGATGAGCTGCTGCTGGATTACAAGCTGTATTTCGAGCGTGTGCAGCATAGGGAGATCCTAAAGATAGCGGATCATGAAACATGTATGGATAACTTTCCCTTTGTTGTAAGCACGTCGGCGTCATTGAGTTCAATGATTGCGTCATGGAGCTGTTTACAAATTTTATAGAAATTTCAAAAATTTTAGATCCGATTGCAAATAATTTATAATTTACTTAAATATAACTTTAGGCATTTATTGAAAGTGTGAATTTCAGCAATGCTTGCAATATCTTTTGGTAATTACATTAATTTTTTAAATTGCTTACTTGTAGTTTTCAGCCATGGTTGCGATTGGTTGCGGGATAGATGAGTACATTGTATTGAAACCTGGATTTATGGGTAAACGGGGAGCTACGGCTTGCAAAGGTGGGCTATCAGAATTGGTATGTACATTGCTAACATCACCGCCAAGTATCTAGGAATATATTTTATATTTATTTATAATACGTTAGCCAAATTACTGTGTGTGTATTTCTTACTGTCGGCCTATTCGAAGTTTCGTTTGGGTTATTGTTATTGCCAGCATGAGCTGTTGACGCTCCGTCCTCGGAGCCAGCTGCAGTCGTACTAATTCCGGGTGTTGGATTGTTTGTCGGTGTAGAGACATTGGTAGGGACATTGCTTCCGGAGGGATTATTTGTGCTTATACGTCCGCTATCGACTGATCGCCTTTGGGTACGCAATTTTTCTTCTCGACGCCATTTAGCTCTTCGATTTGAGAACCACACCTAATTGTAAAATTGTTAACACTCAATACACAATACATCACAGTTAAAATCAGTTTTACATGGTTAGAATTTGGCCTTAAATATTAATAAAATATATAAGTGATAGCTTAACGTAAACAGCATTTGCTGTTGATTTGTAATTTTCACACGAAAGACTTCACATTTATGACGGCTCATGAGCCCAAATTCGTTACATGAAATATAAAATTGGCTTCGACGCCGTGAATTTTCCCGCTTTCAGGAGGTTTAACATACAAACGCAAGAGTAACACAACAACGAACTAAGCCACGTCGTAATAAACTTGAATTTTTCTTTTCGCTTTACAAACGAAATAAAATATCCAAGCTCTTGATGTAATGAACCGTGAGTCTTAGACTGTATATGCGAATATTTATTTATGTTGTGTAGTGACAAAGGGGTGAACGAGGATTACAATATTTGTGTTGAGCCTTCATACTTCCATTATGACATTTATTACTTTGCGTTATTGTAGCCTCGACCACTCTCCTCCACTCATCCGTTGGCGCGCGCTTGACAAAGCTCTTCAACAAATTTTGCTTCCCCAGCGCGTCAACTCAATGTGAAAATCACAAGTAGTTTCAAGTGTTTTTACAGTCAAATTGTTTTTATTCGGTTATACAAATAATCATAAGCTGAACGAACCAAGCATTAAAAAGAAGCATTAGTAACATATAAAATGACAGGGGTGCACGTTAAGGGTTGGCATTGACTTGCGATTCTGACTTGCGTGGCTAAAAGCCATAGTAATCACTTTATACAAACGGTTACAAAATGTAACACCCCCGAATTATGAAGTCCAATGTTTAGAAATAGAAGAATTGCAATTTAAAAATAAAAAATGTAAAATAATCAATGAAAAACAAGTAAAACGTTGCAGTCGGAAACAATCGACGGACGGACATTGTACAAAACCAATATACTCTTTACATTCGGTATCAGAGTATAAAAAATAAATAAATAAAATAAAATAAATACAATAATAAAAAAAGAAAAACTAAAATAGAATTAAACAAAACTGAAAGACAAACCTGAATACGTGCCTCTGGCAAACCAATTTTTTCTGCAAGCCTCTCCCGTGCAAAAACATCAGGGTAATGGGTCCGTTCGAATTCTATGGTAAATAGAAAGTTTTTAAAATATATCATATAAAAAAGCCATAAAGACCAACCTTTTTCTAGGCTGTCAATTTGTTCGTTTGTAAATGAGGTTCGATTACGCTGTAGTTTGCGCTTCAGTCGTAGACGCATCTGTGAGTCTTCGTCTCCGGAAGAATTATGATCAGAATTACCGTCTGATGTACTTTCATGTGAATTGGGATGAGAGAGATCCCCTGGATAAAGATCTAAAATTTAAAATATTGGTTTATTGTGGAAAGATATGTGAATACAAATACAACATTAAAAGACTGGTTTTATAAACAACAATTACTTTACACAATGTTAATTTTCAATATGTCTAAATTTAAGCTAGAAGTAAAAATTTGGTGCCAAGATGGGTAATGACTTCCATTATAAGCTGCATTCGAAATTTTTAGGCCACGCCCATTTCTTCCGCTTTCAGCCGCCCGCCCTTTGTAAAATCGGAATCGTCTTTATCTTTAAGCTAGAGTCACCAAATTTGTTAGAAAGATTGCTGGTCACATTCCCCAAAGATCTGCATCAAAATTTTCCCAACCACCATATATTTCTATTTGCAAGTCAGAGTATGCCGCAGTAGGTTGCGTCTGACTGCAACGTTTTTACTTCTTATATCAAGATCACATGAAATTTTTTCAAATTTTGGACGGAGATTTGGAAATTAAGTTTGAAATTATCGATTACAACAAAATTTTTAATTTTAGAAATTGGAAACTTGATCCAAAAACTAACCACAAAATAATGATCATCTATGAAATCGGTTACCTTAGATATCAAATATTGAGTAGCGCAGTATTGCACGCATTTTCTGTATACGCACCATATACATACAAACAATTTCTGAGGGTGTATGTACGGCTGCTTTAGTTTTTGGTTTATCTATGCGAACAGCATTTACAGTTGAAAAATCATTTCACTGATTGCTTTTTCTTATCTTTGTGAGAATTTTGACTTACAAACAAATTTATCCTGCATACTTACATACGTTTGGATGAAGGGAAAAAATACGTACACATGTACATGAAAGCGCTGTGGTTAGAGCGGTAATAGGAAGGGGCGACCGGCCTGCTGCTCGATATCAATGGGACATATGTCAACCTTATTTATTGAACGAAGAATAAACAAAAACAATTGAAGGCAGCAAAGCCTTTAGAGTTACGCTCCTCAATTAGATTTAATGGCAAATAACAAATGACCAACAAATTAACTATTTGTTTGTACTGATGTTTGATCATCTGTGACAAAATGTTTTCAATGTCTCGCATATGCTTTGGGGTTGATTTGTATTTTTATTTTATTTTGCTTTGTTTAATGTGGTAGGCTGCTTTCATTTTTATTTGTAGTATTATTGTATCTGGATGCTTATGGTTTTGACCAAAAAGTTTCTCGCAGATAAGTTAATTTAGTTTAGACAAGCAGATAAGTGATACACAGCTCCGTAATAAAACAAGTATGAAGGCTCTAGACGAGTAAGCTGGACTAGGAGATACCTTGGACCTTACACGTTTTTTTTTTTAAATATTTGAGTTTTGAGAAAAGAGCCACAAATTTTTTTTACCAAATGTCCCTTTATACAAAAGAAATGTTTAAGATATCGAATGCCTTATTACTATGCGTTTTATCATAAAACACAAATATATCCCACAAAATATATGCAACCAAAATGCCTCGCTCTCTCCCATGCAAGCTGGTATCAGAGTATTCCGCAGTCGGTAGCATTCACAAATTTGTTTACTCAAATTTTTTTTTATTCACAAATTCATTACCCAAACTCAGTGCTTGTTTCACCGCGGCTGTGCACGTTGGCTATGTTGGTTATTAAATAGGAAAATGTTGAGTGGAAGAATAGTCAAAAATATGGTTAAAATCAGTCGAGCCTTCTCGTCAAGGAGATACACTAAACTCTTGTAGGGTACAGTCATGCACTACTACTTAATGACTTAACTTCAATCATCGATATCTTCGGTGTTTTTAGACTGAATTCCATAAAAACTGCACATTTATAGTCTCTGCAATCGGCGTGTTCAAACAGACGAAACTCGTTAAATCGACTCGACTGTTGATGCTGATCAAAAATATTTGTTATTTACCTCGCTTTTGAACTTCTTCTCGGGCTATCTGACCAGATAAATTCGTGGGTACCGCCGTCGGAGTTGGTGGAAGTGTCAAGTGTGCCGTTGTCGTATTTCCCGGATACCAGGCCCATCCGCCCGATTGTCCATTGAACATTCTAAGCTTTTCATACACAGACTCGTTTTGTTGTTGGGCTTGCTGCTCCTTCTGTGACGCTAAATTTCGCAGCACCCGATTAATAGATGAAACCTGCAATTAAAGCCAAGTCGTACACACTTACACATATTGTAAATACAATAATACGAGTAATAAGGTAGTAGTAATGGAAATGGTGGAGCCTTCGTGCTTATCGTTCATGTTTACTTCTCATTTCCACCCTAAATACACTAATGCAATGAAACTTGCTGCCATTGGCCATGTAGTATCAACCAATCACGCACTGCTGTTCAAGAGCAGGATGGCAATACACAACTAAGTAGACCATTTTATATAGCGGACACGCACACACACACGTAAACCAAGAAATTTAACATGCATTCCTCTGACCAACTAAGCTTACGACATACTACATACATACTTCATTCATACGTATGACCAAACACTAACATTCACATAAACTGGTAATTTAACACAACTAAGTAAATTATAAAAAAAAAAGTTTGTCATACTGTATGCAAGATTCTTTGTAGATTGCCAAATAAAAAGTTTATACATTAATCAAAAAACCCATATATTCTTGTATTTGCAAGAATTTTAATTTTAAACAAAACAAGTATTTTGAGATTTACAATTTTAAAAAACATGTTAAGTCGAAAAATGGCTTGAAATTTATGAGGTTGTGGATATCAGATACAAACATAGTAACTTAAGACCCACAGGTCATGCAAAACATAAATATAAAATACCTTCTAAACAAAATCTTATTATTTTGAATTTTTAGCCAACGGTTTGAATCTATAGCAATGAAAAGTCTGATTTTAATTCATCATTAAGAATGACTTGAGAACTCGACATGACTTCATAAATGCTGCTGTATTTTTTTAAAATGAACGCTTGTTTGCAAGAACTTGTATTTTATTTTTTTTTAATGCTAAAGTCGTGGTGATTTTAAAATCAATTTGGTACAAAATTATGCGAATAATTCAATTCAGTGGCATATACTATCAAACAAATAATTCTCACACTCACAGTGGTTATAAAAACAATATCTGTACGCGTTAAGTTAAGGTTAAGTGAATCTCCTAAACAAGCTTTCTCCGACTGGAGTCTGAATTGTCATTGTATGATATGTTAAATAACTGGCAAACTGCAGTGATCCCGCATAAAGTACCCAAGATTTATTTTAGACCCTTTGATGTTCTTTGAAGTCATTATGTGTAAAATACAAAACGGTCCGATACTCATTGTAATCATTGTAACACAAGTCATTAAGGACCAAGAACATTCAATGCAAAGAAATGTCAAGCCCAAATGCGCCAGTCACGTGGCAACACTTAAAGTCAAAAGCAGGCGTTCCATGCTCTTGTTAGTGCATGCAAACTCAGTAAAAGAACATATAATCTGGTCGGCTGTGTTGCCGTTTGCATACAAAAAATTAAATACCACATTCTTTGCAAAAAAAAAAACACTATAAACTCGCTAAGAAGTTACTTCACTTTTTCATATAATCTTAATTTATATATATACTTTTTATATTTTTATTACACACGCAGAGATTACAGAAAATATGAGTCGAATTTCAGGAACCCTGTATGTGTTTGAGCACTATAACACAAACAGTTTTACATTCTTGTTTCACACAGACACAGTCATAACAAGTAAGAAGGCTGTAGTCGAGAAATAACTAGACTATACCCTGAACCCTATATTTTAAGCGTACAGTCAGTGCTTGCAAGTTTTCCAAATCCAAGATTTTGTTGTTATCGATCAAATGTGTATATCGGAAACGGAAAGAGTTATCGAAATTTTGAAACAAACTAGTAATGCCAAGGGATTAGGCGATCTTATGTTCCAAATCTGGAGTCTCTAGGTCTTATAGTCTCTGAGATCGACGCGTTCATACATACAGACGGGCAGACGGACATGGCTATATCGACTCGGCTGCTAATGCTGATCAAGAATATATATACTTTATGGGGTCGGAGATGCTTCCTTCTGCCTGTTACATACTTTTGCACAAAACAAAAATTATACCCTTTTTACCCATTTTCAATGGGTTCAGGGTATAAAAACAGCTTCTCATTCTGGATTCTGCGACCTCAAATCCATAAAAAATTAACTAGTCCTTCCCCGCCGAACTTCACGACTTTTCTTTTGTTCGTTTTGAGTGCTACTATATTGTGTACTACTTGTGGTACTATTTCTTATTTGTACACGTGGTCAGTTCTAAGGCGTTCCTCTGCATTTACAAATTTGGATACCTGATTCGAAAACAGAAAACTTTTCTCAAAAAGTAAGTGAATGTATATTTTAATGTTAATCCATTTTAAGAAGAGTGGTCGTCATTGTATTTTAAAATTACTTAATCCATTGTGCAGGCTGGTTTAACGTTTGTAGGTTCGGTCCTTTTTTCTAAAATCTTGATAGCAGACTTATGATTTAAACCAGGCTTTCTATTTCTATGTGAACATTATCAACCCTCTATTCATTAATAGTGTAGCATTCGGATTACCTTGTTTTTCAAACTATATCCCAACAGAAATTGTACAAAATACTTTAGACATTTGCAAGCTTAACAAAAGAAAGCAAAATTTAGATTTTAAATTTAAATCATAATCATTTTTATAACCTGCATTGTAAAGTAAACTATTTTTATGGTTAGTTTTTTTTTTTTTTTTTGCTGTGTGCGCAATTAAAATTTTTATACTTACGCTTGGAATATTATCACTATTGCAAACTTGCTCCGAAAGCAGTCGATCACGAATTTCCCATGCAAATATGCTGGGGCATTCTCTCTTATAATCAGCTATTTTTTGTACGACAGGTGTTGTAGCTACTCGTGGCTTTGAACCACCTATGGCTCGGGGCTTAATGGATCCTGTTTCATAATATCTGTAATTAAAAATTTAAAAAAAACAATTGTGCAAGTAAGTCGTCTGACCTTATACTATCCACAGCAATATTATTGTACATAATTAAAATAAGGTCTACAGAAAAAAGAAAACAAGTAAGGAGGAATTTATTCCTAAGATTTTTGAAAAATGATTAACCTCTCATCTTCAACATCTTTGCAAATCTATGATTTCACCGTGCCAGCACGGTTTCATTAAACCAAGATCTACCACTACTAACTTAACTAGAATTCACATCATTTGTTGTTAAGAGCTTTGAAGATAAACTGATGGTTTTTACACTGATTTCAGTAAGGCTTTCCACTCTGTAAATCACTACCTTTCAATTTATAAACTTAAACTTTTGGGCTTTCCTAATAATCTTATTCTTTGGATGAAAGATTATTTATCAGGTCACGTATGGTGTTCTGCAAGGAAGACACGTTGGACCGTATTATTTACACTATTTATGATGATGTATGCCGATGATGTAAAATTATGCATGTCGGCTGCAACTCTTCTGTCTGGTCAAAATCTGCAAAGTAAGTTAGACAACTTGCAAACTATATGTATAGTAAATTAATTGCATCTCAATTGCAGTAAATATAAAGTTATGTCTTTTTATAGACGAATGCCCCTTTTTAATATCTATATTCTGGATATCCAACCACTTAATCAGATTGAATGGGTTGAAGATTTAGGTATCCTAATGGACCCAAAAAAAAATCGAGCATTAAGTGCCTTTTGGTTCATAAAGCGCTGGTGGGAGGAATTCGCCGACCCCTACATAACAAAAACTCTGTATATGTCTCTTGTACGACCTGTCCTCGAAAATGGATACCATATAGGTATCCCAAATACAGGATTCATCAGGATATAATAGAATCGGTGCAAAAACAATTCCTACTCGTTGCACTTCGCGGTCTTGGTTGGGATAATAACATTAACTTATCCTCCTACAATAGTAGACTTTTACTAATAAATCCTTTTTCCACAAACTAATAAATGGTGAAATTGATTCTTCTGTACTAATCAACCAAATTAACTTTTCAGTACCTATTAGAAATACTAGAAATGATGTACCTATAGCGCTTCAAGCTTGTTAATCTAACTATGCTATACAAAACCCTTTTCGGATCTTATGTGCAACATATAACGATCTTTCCTATTTAATACATAGTGCCACTGCTACTTGCTCTCTTAAAAAACTAGTCTAGTGTCATCTGTCTACATGTTTACGATTTTCGTAACCGCATGCAACGCAGGCACCTCGGTCGGTCGGGCGGGAGGTGGGTCCCTTTGTGCTTGAGTCCGCGCGTTAACAAACCGGTGCTTGGTATCGTTGGGCCACTTGAATGTACTATCCGTTAGTACTTCTACGTCCAATATATTTCATCGGCATATATATATTCACTTGAAACTCCTACTTGTTATACCCTGCACCCATTAAAAGTGGGTAAAAATGGTATAATGGTATTGTGCAAAGGTATGTCTCCGACCTCATAAACTATATATATCCCTGATCAGCATCTACAGCCGAGTCGATATAGCCATGTCCGTCTATATATGTGAACGCCTCGATCCCATAAACTATAAGGGCTAGCAACTCCAGATTTCCAACATAAGCTCGCGTAATCCCTTGGCAGTACAATTTTGTTTAAAATTTTCGTTAATTTTTCATGTTTTCGATTTACAAATGTGATCGATAATTTGAAACGAAATAATGACAATCTCTGAAATTTTTATTGAAATCGGTTAAGAAACACCAGAGATATTGATCATTGAAGTTAAGAAAAGTATGCACTATACGCGTACACACACACATGCTTGCAAGCACTGACGGTATGCAATAAGCATAGGGTCGCGATTTCTCGACTAGAGCATTTTTACTTGTTTTTAATGTTAACATCTTGAATTTTAATGGCAAATAAATGATATGTCGGAGATGCTACCTTCTGCCTGTTACATACTTTTGCACAAAACCATTATACCCTTTTAACGCATTTTCAGGGTATAATACCAATATATGTACCGGAAAAATAATTTGGGATCGGTCAATAAACAACGGAGATATGGAGTTTCATTAATTGTGTATAAAGCTTTGACAACAACATTATTTTTTGCTTAAAATTTTTAAAAGTGCGCGTTATCGCCACCATTTAAGCCAAACTAAAAGGCAAGAATGATGGCGTGACTTGTTGAACGGTCGATGGACGTACCAGCTTATACCGACGCTAGCAGTGTGGCTGGGGCGAGGTATATATCCACTTCAGGCAGCTGCTTAGTGGGTATGAATGCTTCAGGAGCTATATCCATCGTATTGGGCAAGAGACTAGCCCAGGGTGTACGTGCTGCGGGGGCAGCGCGGAAGAGAATGTAGAGCACGTCTTCTTCGAGTGCCCACGCACTCGCAATGTGACGAATTTTGCAGTTCGGGCGACGCAAAACATTATCTTAGGTTTACAGCTTAGTATAAACTTAAACTTAAACATAAGGCCTAGATTTGTGTATATATTATTCAATGAATTTAAAAAACATACTTTCAGGGACTAACTGTACTCGCTATGTATATAGTATATTCAAGTCGGGATTTGTCGGCAACGTGTGTCAAAACTGGGAAATCGAAAACAAGTTGATACACCTCGAGGTGCAGAGTCTAAAAACAAGATTTCAGCAGAGAGTCTATTTGGTTAAATAAGTAAAATGAAAAAAGTTCTGTAGTTACTCAAAAGTTGCGGATTGAATTAAATTACAACCTTAAAGTCGAAAGATTAAAAATTATTTGTTCAATAATATAATAATGTAGTAGGAACGCAGCTTAAGTCAGCTTTGAGCTCTTACAAAAAATTGTTATATATATATATATATATTATACCAAAACTTTCGTACAGATGCCGATATTGTGATAGTATTTCTAAAATTGGCACATATGCACATGTTTGGTCATTATTGCACTTGCACTACAATAAAATCTGATACGTATTATCTGAAACGACATCTTGTTGGGCGCACAAAAATACTTAAAGAACACGTTCAAGTCTAAAACAGCTTTTAGAACATTTTTACAGACCTTTGTTATTGAATCTTAAGTTTGCACTTTCTTAACTTTAATGCACCATATATCCGTTATTTCTAAACCGACTTCAATAAAAATTTCACAAGGTTTTCCAAATTCAAGATTTTTTTCAAGTGAGTATTATTTTAAATTGCTAACAGTTTCCCCTAACCAAAAGAATAAGATTGTATTATTACGATAATTGGAACATTAATTTTATTTTTTTGTGAAAAGTGTTAAACAAAAAATGAAAACAAATAATAGCACAAAAAATGCATTCTTCGTAAATACCGATTTGTTTCCTAATTTACCTTAAAAAAACTTAGTATATAATTATTTATCTTTTTATTACTATTATTTGATTCATCGAGAAGTAAATAATCCAAAATTTTATTGTAACTGGTCTGAAAATGTACGAAAATGAACGAAAATATTAAACAATTCATATTATTATGGAAATCTCACACGAAATGTTGGTCAATTAGTTATATTTTCGATTAAAATCATATAAAACACTAAAAACTATAAAGATAAGGCTAAAACAGGTGATCAACAAAGCTGAGAAACGTTCTAACTATTAGTGTGATAGCAAAAAAAAGTTTGCAAATATCTTAATGCATATAATAATGGTTTTTGCCTATAAGAAAAAGTATCTTGGTGGTGCTATTATTATTTTCTCAACTTTATATGCAACATTCATAAAACGTTAAAAGGTATCTTATTTGTTATTCCAAGGGAGTCTGTCTGTCCGTCCGTTTCTTGATTTCGATTTTTTTGTTGGTCGAAATTGTATCGCTTTTTATCAAAAAAGTATGTTATCTCACCTGCCCAAAATTTTACTAACGCAGCCGTTAGAAACCTGAAGTATTCGAGAAATATCACATGGACGTGCGCCGGAGTGAGCCAGCTCGACAATTTTTTGGCGGGTGGAATCGGGAAGAGGTCTGCCGTTAACATATACACCACCTAGCTGATTAATTCCGCTGTGTCCGGCTGTCGAACATCCGAATAACGCACTTTGGCCCATTCCCACTCCAACAGATGAGTGGGGATGTCCATGCATAATGTGCTCTGTTGTAAGCATCATTTTTTCCGATTATCGTATTTCGAGCTTCTGATTTAATTTCTTTGGTATTTTATTGTTGTAGCTAACTTTTTAATATCTTGTTTGATAAATTATTTTAAAAAGCACTGACTTTGTCGTATCCTTTTGCGTTGTTAGTTTAACTGCTAATTTCGTTGTTGGATTTTGTACTTGTATATATAATTATGTATTTGTATGTTTGATTTCTACACTAGATTACGCTACGTTCCGAGTTTGGAGGCATTATCGGCGGGCTTGTTTTCATTTTCGATTTCATTATCATTATTTATTAATTTTATTCCGTGTTCGTATGAGCTTAGTCGCCGTTTCGTTTGCGTCATTGAATAACTTGCACTTGAATTGAATTTTTGCTGACAACAGTCACATGTCTTGGTCGACTACTTTTAAAATCAAGATATACACATCGTTGCCGATCTGCCGTTGGCAGCCAGCGATCCGGCGGCAACGCCACGGATTGCGAGCCTGTTACGTCTCTATCAATTTGCTTGCTTCAAAATGCAAAATAATCACAATTGCGGCGGCGATGTAAGTGTGCCCTGAACGAAGTAGTGTACGACTAACTGGTTAGCCAAGCGAAACGATAATAAGCTCTCAAGCGAAAGACCAAACCTGCACAAACAGGGTAGCATATCAGAGGCAACAGCAAATGCTGTATAGCGGCCATTTTGAGTAAATGTTTGTTCCAGTGTGAAAGGGATGACTATGTCTTTAGTGCTTCGGTCGTTGAGCGAAATGGCAATAGATGTTCAAAAAGGTCACAAGAGGGACAACAGTATTATACGTTTTTTTTGGTATAACAGGACGCAGAATCATTTCAGGTCCCGTCGCAGCTATTTACAATATTAAAATCGCAAGGAAATTGTTATAAGAACGTTGGAAAACTGAATTACATACACACATACACACAAATAAAATAATAAATATATACGCTCAAACAAATAGATTCTGCGAAAACGTATACTGTTCGGTTGATGGAAGTTCTTATATGTACATACATTCACATGCAAATATGTATTCTTTTGTGTACCCTGTGTGTGCCCATTGCATTGTATAAGAGAGGTACCATACCGACTGCATATACCGGTCTACATGGATGTAGAATGTTATCTTGTACAGCTGCGAAAATAATAATAGAATCACCAAGCTATGTTTGGCCAAAAACCAATCAAGTTTTGCAATTTTTGGAAGTATTTTTTTATACACTGAATCCATGAAATAAATAAAAATGGTATAATAGTCTTGTAGAAAAGTATGTAACAGAGAGAAAGAAGCATTTTTGGACCCATAATATATATTTTTAAAAGCCGAGTCGATATAGCCATGTCCGTCTGTCTGTCAATCCGTTTCCGATATACACATGAAATCGATATACACTTTTCAAGTGTAACTGTTTATAACCTGATCTCCGCATTTTACATCCCAGTGTAAGTAAATTTTACTTAAAATTAAAAAAGATTTAGATATAGATGTTATAAACAAAAAATTGTTACAGTTGGAAATACGAAAAGTGTAATCGTAAGTAACGGAAAAATGTGCTTCCATGCATTTTGTTGCTTTTTTTCTGATCATAGTAAATTTACAATTGTAAATGAATTTCTAACGTTAAAGTTTAACTAAATTAAATTTATGATTTTATTGAACAACTGTTAACCACAGTAAATTTACTATAAACATTTTTATTCTCAAGTAATACGTAAGAATAAACTTGCTTGGCCGAAGTCAATACGCTTAACACCTGCGCAATGGTAAGGTATCCGCTTCGTTAACGAGAGTTCTCAGGATCAATTCCCGGCGCAGACAATTGATTTTATATCGCATGAGAATGAAATTAGAAAATGCCGCTTGTTTTGTTACAATATAAGTACAAGTACCAATCCAAATTACAAGGATTGCAGTTGATTTCTAGAAACTTTACAGGAAAAACAGATACTATTAAATTTCGGTTGATTTTTTCTGTGGTAACTACTTTCTTTTTTTGGTCAATTTTACCTTCAGTTGAATTTACTGTCTTTTATTTTGTGTGTTTATAGATATATCATTTAAATTTAAAGGTATTTATGCAGAACACACTAAAAGTGAGTTAAAACGTTTATACTTTGCTCTATCACAAGCAAATTCCACCCTCAAAACGATTGCGAATGTATTCACAGCGCACAATTCGGAACCCAACCCCAGTTAAACTTGTGGTAGACTCAGTCGAAATCTCTTGCAATACACACTCTTACCAAATCGGCGGCAGCTACATACAACTGATGCCGAGAGAACGTCAAATTTAACATGCGGCCCGACACGTTTTTGGGATTTTTGAAGTCACACGCATCAACGGTTGCACACCCACACTGTCAGCAATAAACCAGCAAAAAAAAGAGTCGAGGGTTCCTTCAAAGCAAAATTCCTGGCGCAGCCCTTGACTGTGGGGAAAATTTCAAGAAAAATTTTGATGGTGACGAAACAGTTTTTTTTTGGAATGTGTGAAAAATTTTAATTTATTTCATTTCTCTTAGAGCTCTAAAAAACTGTAATTTTAAATACATTAACTGGTATTATAAAAATAGTTAGGGACGAAATTCCAAAAACTAGCAAACTAAATTATTTTCCTTATCACGCAGCAAACACAACACAAAATAAAAATTCTTTTCGAGATAACCTCAAAAACGTAATCCTATGGTGTAAACCAGACCTCGGATTTAGACACAGCAATCCCAAAAAAAAAAAAAAAACGTCAAACCCACGGATCAACAATTTTTTATTTTGTTAAGTAATATATGAATAAAAATATATTGATTAATCTTTCTCTTTTCTATTGAGCATTCATCATATTCTAAAGTGGTACTAATATAATACACAGTAGGAAGATATGCTCACTACGGTATTACACTTGTCCCTTTCCAGTTTAGGTAGGGAGCCCAAAAGCCATAAGTCGACTGTGTCTTCTGCGGCACGGGTAAGGGATGTGCATAGGCATGCATAAGAAGGCTGGCCTATTGATTACTTTTGTCAACAAATAGTTGATGATCCAGAGGTGCCGATGGACACGAGTTTCTATACAAAACAGTGCTCTATTTTTCTTCATATAGGAGAACCTACAAAAGACAATAGGCGTAACATTGACCAAAACCAAATATCGGAATACCGACCCTGATCCGAAGGTAGACCGCGCTCTCCCTGGCCCATGTTGAAACATAAGCCACAGACTCAGCCGCAGTTGCAGTCAACGTCAGTGTCGGAGGCTTATTAAAAAAATGTTTGCATATAAAAAGCCTTTCCCGATTGAAATCTGCAGGAGAGAGAAGATCAAGAGCGCATAACCTTGCTTAGACAACAAAGACGAAAACCAAAAAACCACAGTGACGCTGGCAGACAACAGATATCGATGGAGATGGAAAGGTAGAACAGTGAACAATAGCTAATAACAATAGAGGTCAAAGTAGTTACACTGCGTTCTTAACAAAAGATGGAAAATACAGATACAGATACGAGGACTCTGAGTGATGCAGTTTGTCGAGGGTTTGTTAGACAGATGTAGAGGGACACATTCTGCCTCTACTTATTAGGGGTGCTCTAGGCTGAGCTAAGCCAAGCCCAGCCAAGCCTACCCTTGAAGTAAACAATTAACTGAAATGATGCATTGTATATGGATTTGGGTATAACAAAATAATAAAAAAAAAAACCAATACATACTACTGTTGCTGTTATTGTTATTATTGTTTATTAATAGCGGTATATGGGGCTAAGACAACAGTAGACTCCTAGGGCCGGGCCCTCTTGGCCGCTAACACATTGAAATTAGGTTCATTCGTCGCTCACTCACTTGTAGTATGTCCATTAGAGTATTGAAACGAATCATCGAAGATCCCATGATGGTTATAGTTTGGGCTGTGCGTAAAGCACTTCTTAGTAATTTAAATTGTATACTCTGCTTAAATAAAAGTAGTCGCTACACTAAGCCTGATCTGATGGGCGGGCAAACAGTGAGCATAGTTAGCGGGACCAAAAATCTATCTCAAAAGTTTCAGTAGGTCGGCCAGCACGCGTCGCGTATTACTTGCCGGATACGGAAATATTATTTTAAATAACTGCGCATAGAGGCCAGACGTCCTGCACGCCAGTTTTACAGAGGAATGGTGCAGACTGTTGTCAGATTCTTTGGAATAGGTCCTTAGCTGGTTTTGTGCTTGTGAAGTGTATTTTGAGGGTTGGAAGAGTGCGTGTGCACGGGAAATTAACAAAGAAGCGTGCCGAATCTGATTCGAAATATTTGCTTACTAAAAGCTACCATAATTTATTAATTTATTGCCGGGACTTATAACGTTGTCGTTATTCCTCTTTATTTACAATGTGTTGCTTTAAGCCTAGGTTGAGTAAGTTTACTAGAGATACGTTACAGTCTGAACAGATCTACTACATCCGATTCTTTTTTGTCAAAAGTTTATACTTGGTCTTCAATTGGTCTTTTACTTACAGAATTTCGTATGTGTTATGTTCGATTTCATCGTTCCCACTTGCCTTAGTGTTTCAGTGTATTTTATATATATATTTTACTCCTGTGTCTGCTAATTTTCTGTGCTGTTACTAGTCTTACACTAAAACAGTACAACAACATAGGCCATAACACAATATCTTAAAAATTTTGTAGTCTATGTGGTATTCTGATGTATTTGCTATATTGTTGTAAAGTTTCATTAAAATCCATTTGAGTGAAAGAGTTAAAACAGGTTATTTGTACTATTACTGGGAAACTTATACTTATTACTTAAATATGCTATCCATAACCCTTTTCGGATCTTATATGCAATATATAACGATCTTTCCTATTTAATACATATTGCCACTCCTACTTGCTCTCTTAAAAAACTAGTCTTGTGTCATCTGTCTACATGTTCGCGATCTTCGCAACCGGTGCGCCCCTCGGTCGGACGGGCGGGAGGTGGGTTGCTTTGTGATTGGATCTGCGCGTTAACAAGCCGGTGCTTGGTATCGTTGGGCCCCTTGAATGTACTCTACATCTACGTCCAATAATAATAAAAATATAAACACCCTTTTTTGTATAGTGCTAAATGTTGGTTTCATTATATACTTAAATGTTTACTAAAATTTAATAAAAGCCACGTGTTGGCATTTTAATCATATAACAGGCCTTTCAATTTATTTTTTTTTCATTTCAGAACATGCTACTCTAATTAAACAAGTAAGAAGGCTCTAGTCTGGAAGAAAGCTGGACTAAGAGATACTAAAAGCGTGTAGTCTTTAGCTGTATGTAAGTGTGGGTGTACACGCATACACTATTTTTGCACAAAACTAATATATTTTTTCCATTTCAGCCTATAACGAGTTGTCGAATGTAACACCTACAAATTTAAAAATTATTTATTTGTAGGTATTTTTATGTGAATGTGTGTTCTATATGATTTAGTGACATATTTAGTAAGTTTAGGATACAAAACAAGTAAGAAGGCTCTAGTCGAGAAATCCCGGCTAGACTATACCCTTAACCCTATAATTTACGCATACAGTCAGTGCTTGCAAGTATGTGTGAGTGTGTGTATGTATACGCGTATAGTGCATACCTTCTTAATTTTAATACTCCATATCTCCAGTGTTTCTTAACCGATTTCAATAACCGATTTCACAGATTGTCAATATTTAGTCTAATCTTTCAAACACCACCAAATTGAAGATTTTTTTGTTATCGATCACATGTGTATATCGGAAACGGGAAGAGTTATCGGAAATTTAAAACAAACTTGTACTGCCTAGAGATTAGGCGAGCTTATGTACCAAATCTGGAGTCTCTAGCTTTTATAGTCTCTGAGATCGACGCGTTCATACATACGGACGGACGGACGGACGGACATGGCTATATCGACTCGGCTGTTGATGCTGATCAAGAATATATATACTTTATGGGGTCGGAGATGCTTCCTTCTGCCTGTTACATACTTTTGCACAAATCCATTATACCCTTTTTACCCATTTTCAATGGGTTAAGGGTATAAAAAGAGGGTGTTCGCTGTCCATTCTACTTACATAGCAATACATTGACAAGTTTGCTATGCTATCACAAATTGCAGGAGGTAGAGCAGAATTGTCATTGCTATGATTAATATTGTTTTTATATAAATTTTTTCATAAAATATGTATGCATAGCAGCCCCATTAAGTATATATATTATAGATCAGCCTCGCTGGGTGACTCGATATAGGCATGTTCATCTGTTTCTTTGCAAACTTTGGTCAAGGTCTTCTTTTTGTCGCAGTTAAAATATTTGTCAATACAGACAGTGCCAGATCTCATCACTATATCATACAGTTGCAATACAAATGCCAAATCCTTAAAAAGGTTTTCACTATGAAAAAGTGTATATAATATTTTGCATGCCTTACTTGTTTTTCTTTGCATATTCTCACAAATGTGTGATAATAAGCAGAGATTGCGTTGTCCAACTGTGCAAAAAACGGATGTGCATGCATACATCTAGCGCACGCTCACACACTGGGAGTTGGAGCTTGTCCTGTCAAAGGGTTGAGCCTGAATATAAATTATAATTCTCCAAGGAGAAATTAAAGAGACATACGTTTCTGGCAGTTTACCGGCTGAAAATCAACAAAAATTGCATTGCATTGAAGCCAATTTGTATAAATTAATAGAGATTGTGTCGTTACATTTTATCATTAGCCATCGCGATGACAACCGAAAGCAGAGTGCACCATTTTCAGCCTCTACGGTCGTGTTTAAATCTCTATTTAGTGCACCTCGTTGGAAGCGCTTTTATGTGTGAGCGGGGTTGATGTAATATGTTTTTTTTTTCCTCTTATGATGATGCTGCTGTGTTACTGAAAGACTTTACGTCACTGGCACAACCGGCCGAAGCTCCCCAACCCACACTTCAATATCATAATCAACGGCCTGCTGTTGCCAGCGAACTAGAAAGAACAGTCGTTCGTTCGGCCACGTGTCGCTGACAAACTGCTTAAACACGCCGTTGATGAATTCAAATAGAGTTGTTGCGCGCTCATTGCCTGGGTTGCTAGGGCGGCCTGTCCATGTTCTCGACAAATTACACACTTTGCGGCATTTTGCGCTTTTAACAATTTTATTGTTATCGATCGATGGTCGCCTGGCTGCCAATTATCAAGTGCCAAAGCAGACAAGCACCAATTGTGTTAATCAGACATATTCGACATTATTCTAAGGCGTAGTGGAGTGTACGGAACGGACTACGGCTTAAGGAAGTATGATAAAGAATTATAGACAAAAAATCATTACATATCGAGCCTACCAAATAAATTACGTATATGGCTAAGCTATTCGCAAATATATGCCAAAAACACATAAAACATATGTGTATGTACCGCTACATGTACATGAACCTACTATGGGGCTTGCCCCGGCTCGACATTAAATTTGGGATTACATGAGTTCTTTTAATTATGTACAACTCAATGTTTTGATCAAGACTCTTATATGTTGTTTAATAACACAAGTAAATGATGTATATTTTAGTTTCGAAACGGTCAGAATTTGCGTATTTTGAGGTAAATGGGCGTAAAGACCCTAAAAAACTTCTTTGTGAGAGTTTTCAGTAAGTTTTTTCTTACTTAACTAACTGCTTAAAACATATACGTGGTTTTAAATTAAAGCCTAAATCGTGCACTAAAAGATTCATATTCTTCACATAACAAAAATAAAAATAAAAATTTTTCAAAAAGTTTGGTTAAAAATAGGACTAGTTACCCATTAAAAATGCGTAAAAAAGAAAGCGTCGATCTTAGATGAGGAAACGTTTGAAACATTAGACGAAATAGTGACAATCTGTGCAATTGTTATTGAAATCGGTTGTTAAAAATCGAATATAGGGAATATTGAATGTAAGTATGCATACATACTTGCAAGTACTGACTTTACCCGTAAAGGTTGAGATTTCTTATCTAGAGCCTTCTTACTTGTTTTAAATTAATTTACTAATGAATGTTGCCTATTCTGTTCTTAAAACTTTGTTTGTTTAAAATGTCAATAACTTTTCGGCGTTTGAAACATTACACGAAATAATCTAATCGATTGAGAAACACCGCAGAGATGGAACACTGAAATTTAGTCAAGTATGTAGTGACGCGTACACAAGTCGTACTACTGGATATGAGGATCTGCATCCGCGAGCACCTCTAGAACACGAAGAGTGAATGATGCATAACACGAGGGGCCCAAGGCACAAGAGCCGACTGCTCTTGAACATCGTTCTAAGATTATGTATGCAGAACCGATTTGGTACAGTGCCATGCAAACCCGAAGCTATAGGCGAGGCATTGACGCCACGTATCGTATAAGCGCTATCCGCAGCTGCAGCTCGTTCAGAACGGTGTCGCAGCCCTGGTCATCTCCGAAATGATTCCAATCGACGAACTTGCGCTCTATAATAGATCGAGCGGCAACGACGACGGGACAAGGCCTGATCCTTGTCTGGACAATCGTTTATCAGGACGGAAGTCAGGAAGAGAAGCATCGATCGATGGAAAGATATATTGCGTGACTCGATGAACGGTCGATGAACGTACCGGCTTATAACGACGCTAGCAGTGTGGCTGAAGCGGAAGAATAGTAAGGTATATTTCCACTTTACGCAGCTGCTTAGTGGACATGCATGCGTCAGGAGCTATCGCCAAGAAAGAGCTACAATCGCAGTATGATGGATTTTGCAGCTCGGGCGACGCAATGTCCTGCCCGAGCATTTTCCATGGTATGTTGTACTATACGTGGTTTTACCAAGGTTATGGTCTACTTTCGGGTTTTTATTCCGGATCACTTAAACAAAAACCCACTTTAATGTTTAAAATCAAGCACAAATCGTTTAAATTAGAAGCGACATGTTCGAATTATATATATTATTCTTTATTAACTGAATAGCGTTCATACTAAGCTCGATCATAAAATATAATCAACGTTCATGGAGTAAGAAAAACTATACTTAAAGAAATTGTAATGTTTTTGTAGTATTAGATCGATTTTTTTCTGAGTGTGAATGTACCAGGCGCTAAACCAAGCAGACTCCTTATTCTTTTATCAGAGTCTGTAGTTGACCCACATCTGTTTCCAAGAAAAAAACACACTTGTTAATTAAAAGATTCGATCAATAATATGCTAAAAAAAAAATTAAAGACCGTTCCAGCCGCAGCTATCATCATTTTTTTTTCACTCAATCATTTTGCATTGTGATAAATATCAGCTGATGTGTCTAAAGTGACAATTTTGTATGATAAAAATAATTATTATGCGAGTTGTTTTTGTGTTTTATTATTTATTGGTACTGGTGAAGGAGCAGGTGAGAAAGAAAGGAATAAATTATAAATTTTAACATTAAACATGTTAACTATTTTGACGATCATAGTTCAGGCTACATAGCTTATTCTTTCATGAATCGAACAAAGCGAAAAAAATTGAATTATTGTACAACAAATGTTATGCCAATTTTCATGAATTCAAAACCATTGAAATGAAATAATGAAAATCCCAAAAACAATCAAAGGAATACCCATTCCGTATGCAAGTTTTTTAAGGTCTTATGGAGGGCGGAAAATGCTGAGCATTCAACACGAAGGAGGTGTTTAGTGCCGACTGGCCGGCCCACCACCGCAGATGGTCCTGATCCTGCCCCTTGTCTGGGGTGTGTCTGTGCACGCGTGCGTGTTTGTCGGTGAGCCACACAAATTCCTGTTCTTTAAACACACTAATGTTAATAAAGAAGAAGGCGTAATTTTTGTGTTGATGAAGTTAAAAGTAGCGGTCGCAAAATCTTGTACATCCCTATTATCTATATCATTTTGAGAGTGTTTTGGATTTGTTTATAATATGTATATGTATTATAATTATATATGTATAATTTTATGTATATACATATTAGATTGATTTTTATTTAAGGCATGTTAATTTAAAAAAGCCTACACTGATGAAACGAATTCTTTTTTTGTTTTGTTGAACGTAATAATGAACAACACAGTTATATCATTTATATAACAATGCGATGACCCTAAACTGTGGATAGAAATGACGATGGGCTACGACGACAATTACAATGAGGATTTAGCCGCGACTATGGTGGATGGCCGTCATCACCGGGGCTCACACAGTCCTATACCTCAACTCCAGTGCAACTCTCTCTCTCATTCATAGCTGGAAGATGCCAGTTGACTGGGCAATTAACCATTGGCTTGGAAAAGGAAAAAGGGAGCTTCACCAACAGCATCACAAAGCTGCTGCTCAAAGTACATTTTGTTAATTCTGCACCCTAGCCCTAATGTTTCAGGCAAAACGCACTCGCTTCTGGTATTTCGCTCTGATAATAATTGGCAGACATACTGGCAGATTCGTATTGCAACGGCCTTTCTATTTTGATGTAGCACGTTTTATAAATTCCTTGCTGAGATGGTATTTTCAGATCTTCTTAGTGTAGTGTAAATTTAACTGATGTTGAATATGGTATAAGAGTCTTTTTTTAACGTAAGTTAAGAAAAAATAATAATAAATTGAAAAAGTTGCAGTTAATCATTTTCCCTTTTTTTAAGAATAGTATTCGAACCAGTTCGTGTTTATATAGAGTTTTTTTCTTCTTTTATATGTACGCTTGGTTTAGTGGGATAATTATCAAGTCAAGCAGAACTAATGCGCTTTATAGCGTCAAATAGTTTCCAATAATTAAATGTTGAATTTTGCCCGTTTGAAGTGGGAGTTGAAGTTATTAATTAAATGCGACACCAATAAGAAAATAAAAATAGATAAGCCTGAAGATCGAATTAGATACAAGGGCAGGACTTTTTACTAAAATATAAGCTCATAATGTCATCTCACAGTGTAAGATTAAGCCAATCTAGATAAAGATATCTACTTGAAAGTTTAAATGTAGCATTGCTCCACAAAAAAGGTCTTGTGATATTTGGCGGTGCTCACAAGTCACTTCTTAATGATTTTAGAACGCTAGAGTTAGCTCAATCTTTCCCTTGTACCCCTACTTTGTTGTCATTATATACATATGTACATCGGAAACGGGAAGAGTTATCGAAAATTTGAAACAAACTTGTACTGCCTAGCGATGTTCCAAATCTGTCTGGTATAAAAAGGGACTTGGCTGTTGATGCTGATCAAGAAAATATATACTATACGCGGTCGGAGATGCTTCCATTGAAAATGGGTAAAAAGGGTATAATGGTTTTGTGCAAAAGTATGTAACAGGCAGAAGGAAGTATCTCCGTCCCCATAAAGTACATATATTCTTGTTCAGCATCAACAGTCGAGTCGATATAGCCCGGCCCGTCTGTCCGTATGCATGAACGCGTCGCACTGGGCTATGCAAATATCTGACTTCATATAACTTCAAAATTTTTGTTTAAAGTTAAAAAATAAATTACAAGAATCCTATTACCATCAAAAACGCACAAAAATAATTTTATAAGGCTGTGGAAATTCAATGTTACTAGCGCTCGAAAGAATGCTGATGTCTATAATCCAACAAGTGTTGTTGACAGCAGCACTTTCCACATTTCATTTGTGTGTCATTAATTTTCGATTCGAACGAACCGCAACGTGAAAAATAACAGCTGATCCCGCTTGGCTTTACGCTTTGCGCTCAACATCAACCCATCAAGTGGAACTAAATTGACATGAGATAAGAATTTTTGAGATAAATCTCAATACCCTCTGCAGCCCACAGTGTTTATATGTGCAGCTGCGAAAATAATAGTAGCACAACCAAGCTAACAAACATAAACGTTTGCAATTTTTGCAAGTGAGTATTATTTTTTAATGCTTATAGTCAAATATAAGGTATTATTTTACGGTAATTAACACTATAATTACCAATTTTCCCACACACAAAAAAAAAAATTCCAACTTAATTAGCAATACTCACTTGAAATAATTGCAAAACCTGTAGGAAAAGTAGCTTTATGGTGCTATTATTATTTTCGCAACTGTAAATGTCGTTGTTTCCTTTAATTTGATTAAAATTTTAGCAACATGTCCATAATGGAATTTTTAAAAGAAAAGGATTGGGAAACAATATTTATTATCAAAGGCAATGCAGCTCAGCTAATCAAGCAATTTTCTTTTTTTAGCTCCCTCTAATAAGAACTTATAGTTGGGCATTTCAGTACATTTATTTATGTCAAACCCTATTAAAATAATTATTTTCAGTCCAACAAGATTATCCTGAGAGTTTCTTTACTTGTTCATTTCTAATTTAAGTAATACATTTTTATACCCTGAAAACATTAAAAATGGGTAAGAACGGTATACTGGTTTTGTGCAAAAGTAAGTAACAAGCAGAAAAAAGCATCTCCGACCCCATAAAGTATATATATTCTTGATCAGCATCAACAGTAGAGTCGATATAGTCATGTCCGTCCGTCCGTCCGTATGTATGAACGCGTCGATCTCAGAGACTATAAGAGCTAGAGACTACAGATTTGGAATATAAGCTCGCCTAATCCCTAGGCAGTACAAGTTTGTTTCAAATTTTTGATCAATTTTCCTGTTTCCGATATACACATGCGATAGATAACAACAAAATTTTGAATTTATATATGGAGCATTGAAGTTAAGAAAGTATGCACTATACGCGTACACACACATATACCTGCAAGCAGTGACTGTACGCGGAAAGTATAGGGTTTAGGGTAGAGTCTAGTCGGGATTTCTGGATTTACTTGTTTTGTTTATTTATTTGTACTATTGTTGCTAACGTTATAAGTCATAAAGTTGTTTGCTCTTTCACGCAAACTGAATGGTGTGACAGAAGTCAAAAACAACCAACTTCAAGCTGATTTTAGGCGAGACAGAGTCCTGTTCAAGATGGTTTTGCAATCTTCAATAGTAGGACCAAAAAACGTCTTATGCATAACTACTGTTTCATTTTAGAAAAGGCATTTCTAGTTTAGTTGCATATTTGATCACATTTGAATTCAACAAATGTTTTAATTCATTATTTTTAGTTAAATAAATCTCTATAAAATCTCTAAAACAATTTGCCAGGCGATGTTAAGTTGCAAAACTATCCCTAACCAGAGCGGTGCCTCCATGTTCTTTTAACAAAAACTAATATTCGCACATAAAAAAATCGTATTTTTCTTTAACATACATAATCCAGTGGTTGATAGTACATTAATATATTGCAGCAAGATTGTTTTTATGGTGTGGCAACTACAGATATCGTTATATGTTTGAAAGTATAAAGCGTCACGTAATTTTTGGAAGGTCCTTGAGCCGCCAAAATATAATGTTTATAAAAATTACCGGTAATTTTAAGTTTTCTATTTATCTAACTGGCAACAATACCAGATACGAAAGAGGTACAACAGCTGACAAAATCAAAGAGCTGTTATGCAACTTAAGTTTGTTCAAAAATTACAAAAGTCAAGTCGCAAAATAATATTTTATTTCTTATTAAATATAACACTAATTTCGTGCGGCCAGTCTTGAAAACAATGGCCAAAGTATGAGTCACATTTTAGACAATTTTAAATTTTGAAGCAACTCTTTCTAATCATTCTCGTTTTACTTAGTTTCTCCGAAAAAGTTCACCGAAAAATTAAATGTCCCTAAGTTCTATGACACCTAAGGTTTGGTTTTAGAGATATGAAAATCTGCTCGAATAAAAACGTCTGATAATAAAGCGTTGCAATAGTATAGCTATACAATAGAATAATACATAGTTGTAGTCATTCACGTCGGTCTCGAGGGGCAACACTAACAAACAGCAGGCGGAAGATCTAATTGTAATAATACGAGGCAGAGACTAAAATGAGAATTTAAAAAATATCATTCGTTAGAATAACGTAGTTAAGTACATTGAGCATATATTTTTCCACTCGGTCAGAGCCGCTGCAAATTACTAGTTGGATCATAAGTCTAATTATATTTGAAATTTTTTCTTTATATGTAAATTTTGGAGATGTTTTCTTCTTTCTGTTATATAAAATTTAGCAAAGTATTTTAAGTATTAAAAATTAACGCTTACCTTTGTTTATACTTGCTAAAGCTTTTCTTGGACAAAAACCAAACGATAAAAAATTACTAAGTTAGGAATAAATATATACAATATAACACAAATTCAGAGAATAAACTAAAAGCAGCTGACAAAAAGCTTGATGGCATAATACGAAAGGTAAGTATGAACATTTCAACAATAGATGGAGCTCATGGTTCGCACAAGCGAACAAACTATTTTTGGAATTTTAAGGGTAATTTGGTTGTATGTCGTAAAAAAAATATTTTATGCCGCTAGGTGTCGCTGTCAAACGATATTTTATTGTATTTATTGAAATACAAAAAACCGATTGAGCTACAGATGGCGCTGCGCCCGCCCTAACGAACTTTAATTCAAACATGCGCAATTTAACGTAAACTTTCAACGAAAAGAAAATCTTATTATACCCTTAACCCATTGAAAATGGGTAAAAAGGGTATAATGGTTTTGTGCAAAAGTATGTAACAGGGAGAAGGAAGCATCTCCGACCCCATAAAGTATATATATTCTTGATCAGCATCAACAGCCGAGTCGATATAGCCATGTCCGTCTGTCCGTCCGTCCGTCCGTCTGTCCGTCCGTCCGTCTGTCCGTCCGTATGTATGAACGCGTCGATCTCAGAGACTATAAGAGCTAGAGACTCCAGATTTGGTACATAAGCTCGCATAATCCCTAGGCAGTACAAGTTTGTTTTTAATTTTCGATAACTCTTCCCGTTTCCGATATACACATGTGATCGATAACAACAAAATCTTCAGTTTGAAAGATTAGACTAAATAATGACAATCTGTGAAAATTTTATTGAAATCGGTTGAGAAACACTGGAGATATGGAGTATTGAAATTAAGAAGGTATGCACTATACGCGTATACATACACACACTCACACATACTTGCAAGCACTGACTGTATGCGTAAAGTATCGGGTTAAGGGTATAGTCTAGTCGGGATTTCTCGACTAGAGCCTTCTTACTTGTTTTTCTTTAAAAAGATGTTAATTTAAAATCGAATGTATATTTTGAATATTTAATTATTATTTTCGCAAATATGCCAATTTGCTTGCCTAATGGTGTGCAAGGTATGTCAGTGGGAGCTTAAATGTATGTATGTCTGCGTCTTTGGCCGCCACTGATATCAAATCAGCTGTTTTCCTGTCAAATCGGGCGATTTTGCAAAACGAATTGCTTGATAAAATAGAAAATTTAGGGAAGCGGGAAATCTGGTTTTTCTTTTAGGAGATCAAATATTTTATGATTACACCAAAATGAGATATAGGGAATTCTACAGCTTCGTTATTACATGAGTGAAGCCGGCTTTGCGTGCACTTCCTTTAAAGCATTGATCCCCAATCAACGGACTGAAATATTAATGGCCGCTTATTAAGCGATAATTGATTCTATTGGAGTACTTTATATATATATAAATATTATATAGATATAAATATTCCTTCAATTTTACTCTGAAAAGTTACAATCGCAAAAGAAAATTGCACAGCATAGTATATACTGCTTCTGCATAATAATTTTAAAAAAATACATAGGCTTTACATGAAAATCATTCATATTGGCAATAAGCTTTTATTATTATTTATATAATTTTAAGTATTAATAACCAGATGCCACAAAAGTATATGAAACTAATTGGCATAATGGATGCTTACATTCAAAGTACTGAAGAATCCATTCAAATTAATTAAATTATTGATATGTTGGAAGAACAAAATAATTAAAAATCTAAAATAACATCAGCTTTTTTTTATTATTTTCGCCTATTTTTGGCTGTGCAAGGCATGTGCTGCTGATTTTGTTTCAGTTGCGGTTTGTTTTCAGCGGCCTGTTTATTGTATGAAATGCGGCACGTCAGCGGAAAGCAAGCAAAAAATACATTACTGTTTGGTTCATTTTTTGGTGCGCAAACTTGATTTGATTTTTAAGGGAACGTTTTACATTGAGGTAGCACGAAATTTTGAATTTTTTTGAAAAATTTTGGGTACAAAATTTTAAACTTTACCCGTCGAAAATTAAAATCAGGTATTAACATAGAATTAATTAAATAAACATGTACATATATATAATTGCAAATACTTAAAAAAAAAAAGGTTCTAATGGTTGTGTGCGAACAAATGTAACAGGCTGCAATAAGTTTTAACGTGATTTTCAGTCTCGATAAGGTATGCATGACAACTAAATCCTTATGAAAAGAATATGGACTTCGGGGTAGGTTATTTGTTTGTGTGTTTACGCTTTAAATTGCAAAGAACATGAACGTTACCCGCCTGTGGTAGTAAGTATCATTAATTGGTTATTACACATATCTTTGGTCGGCTGTTGAGCATTAACTTTAAAATCAGCATCACCCCGCCTTATCGAAACATTATATAAAATAAGAATATAAAATATTTTGTTTGAATGTCAAAAAAACAGTTAACAGTTCGTTAAAATTTAAATTAAATCATTTATAAGTTGCCAAATAATTGATTTTCCATGTTTCTACTTATGACAACCATATGAGCACTACATACATTAGTAGCACTTTGGGGTCGTTGACACACATTTTGATTTGAGGCAGAAAACCAGTAAGAAGACTTTAGTCGAGAAATCCCGGCTAGAAGATACCCTGTATATGAGAGTACGCATGTACTGCATACTTGACTTAAAATTTATGTTCAATATCTCCGATGTTTCTTAACGGATTAAAAAATTTTTTTTAACAGATTTTCATTATTTCGTATTATTTCGTTGCAAACGCTATTTCCAAGTTTTCCGAAGTCAAAATTTTATTGTTATCTATCACATGGGAAGAGTTATCGAAAACAAACTTGTACTGTCTATAGCTCTTATGGTTTCTGAGATCACACATAAAGACATGGCTATATCGACATATACATATATACATTATGTTGTCGGAGATGCTTTCTTCTCTTTGTTACATATTTTTACACAAAACCATTATACCCTTTTAACCCATTTTCAATGGGTTCGTGGACAAATAATAATGAAAAAAAAAACTTATAAGAGTTGGCTTTGTTTTAAAATGAAATATGTTTATTTATATTTAATCTTTTTGAGACAAATAGCATTCATCATATTTAAACGTGTTTCTAATTGAGCTTGGAATAAATTCTTCATATCCACTTAACAAAAAAAATAAATAAATAAATTATGCGAAAAGACGTTAAATGCTAGTCAAAGCATAAAAATCACCCCGCTGAGAGGTAAATAAATGTGCTGAACTTCCATTTTTACCAGCAGATAAATGAACTAACAGGTATAGGCTGCGTACATGCTTTAAAATTTAGTTCTAAAATAACAGCGATGCAGACCGGTGTAATAATATGTTGTTTTTTAATAAATATTTTATTGACTAAAGGTCAGCGAAACGAATTAAGCCCAATATACAATGAGCAATTTAAAAATTTTAAGGTATATCTAACATAGGGTAGTAATTATAATTTTTTGTAATTTATAAAATATTTTTCAGAAAATCAACAACAAAACCTATATTCGCTTGTATGATCAAATTCGCAGCTTTAAAGCATATGAAGAAAATTTAAAAGTTGTCAACGAACACAATAAACTCTATGAAAGTGGAAAGACCACCTTTAAATTGGCAACAAACACAATGGCTGATATGGTAATGTACTTTTTTTTTACATTGTAAAATTTTATACTTGTAAACGTTTATACTAAATATTACATTTCTATTAATAATAGAACACCGAGTCATACCTGAGAGCCTTTTTACGTTTACTACGAAGCCAACCGAATACAACTTTAGATAATTTTTCTGATATTGTAGGATCCACGTTGATAAAAAATGTTCCTGAGAGTTTTGATTGGCGTAAAAAAGGATTTAATACCCCATCGTATAATCAACAAAGCTGCGGGTCCTGTTACGCGTTCAGTATAGCTCAAAGTATAGAAGGACAAATTTTCAAACGTACCGGAAAAGTAATGGGACTAAGTCAACAACAAATTGTGGATTGTAGTGTACCATATGGTAATCATGGTTGCATAGGAGGCTCATTGCGAAACACGCTAAGATATCTACAAGCTACCGGCGGTCTCATGAGATCGGATGATTACAATTATGCGTCAAAGGTAAACCATAAATTGCATCTATTCAATATGTATTGATAAAACCATAACCGAACTATATGATCAGAAAGGAGAATGCCAATTTGTTAAAGAACTGGCTGTTGTTAATGTGACCTCATGGGCGATTTTACCGATCAATGATGAAAACGCAATGCAAGCAGCTGTGGTACACATTGGTCCAGTGGCCGTTTCTATCAACGCAACTCCAAAAACATTCCAATTATACAGGTAATGCAATACAATGTAATATAAAGCTATCTCCGGCATGCCGAATATTATATACAATTGCAAAGCCTACTTTTTATAGCCTAAACATGGAAAATGGGTTAAAAGGGTAAATGGTTTTGTGCATGTGTGTACATGTGTTCTTGATCAGCATCAACAGCCGAGTATGTATATATGTATGTAGCCATGTCCGTCTGTTCGTCCGTCCGTCCGTATATGAGCTAGAGACTCCAGATTTGGAACATGAGCTCGTTTAAAATGTTCGATAACTCTCCCCGCTTCCGATATACACATGAGATCGATAACAACAAAATCTTTAATTTGGATACTTTGTGAAATTTTTATTAAAATCGGTTGTACTCAACCGAAACACCGTTGATCTCCATATCTCATTGAAGTTAAAAAAGTATGCACTATACCCGTACACACACACTCACACATACTTGCAAGCAGTGACTATACGCGTAAAGTATAGGGTTCAGGGTATAGTCTAGTCGGTATTTCTAAACTAGAGCCTTCTTACTTGTTTCATAGTAAAACCTTGTTCTAATTGCAACCACCTTGGAAAAGTTTCAGCACGATAGTTTAAAACTTGTGGACTAGTTTGCATAGAAACAGATGAGCCCACAGTCAGACGGACAGACAGACGGACTTGCGATGCTTATCAAGAATATAGTATATTTAAATTCTTTAAAAAACGTATACATATATATTCTCCCTTCTCCCTTCTCATTTCATGAAAATATTATTTTTCTGTTTTGAATCAATAAACACTGTAATATTTATTTATCAAATTTGAACTTTCGTAGTGCCGGAATTTATGACGATGTTTCCTGTACTTCAACTTCTGTAAATCATGCTATGCTTTTGATTGGATTTGACAAAGACTTTTGGATTCTTAAGAACTGGTGGGGAGAGCTATGGGGTGAATCCGGTTTTATGAGAATACGCAAGGGTATTAACTTGTGTGGAATCGCAAATTATGCGGCTTATGCTATAGTATAATCTTCGTTGGTTTTCAACCGGTTTCAATAAAAATTTTACAGATTGTCATTATTTCATCTAATTATTCAAACACTGTCTCCAAACTTTGTTGTTATCGATCACATGTGTAAATCGGAAACAGGAAGAGTTATCAAAAATTTCAAACAAACTTGTACTGCCTAGGGATTAGGGAAGCTGTTGATGCTGATCAAGAATATATATACTTTATTGGGTCGGAGATGCTTCCTTCTGCCTTTTACATACTTTTGCACACAACCATTATACCCTTTTTACGCATTTTCAATGTGTTCAGGATATAGAAAGGACTGTGTCTTACTTGCATATTATTTATCTATCTTTTTTAAATAATGACACTTTATATAGGATTACTGTATTATTTAATATGAATAATTTGTTATGGCCTTAAAAATATTTGATTTAACTTCCATGTGATGTAACTTATTTAATTAAATTTTTGGGCTATAACCTCCCTACTGGTTAACTTGACGAAGTTCTTAGCGTCGGGAGGCAGCTTATCTCGAACCAATTTTCAAAATATTTCCTTGAAATTTATAAAGTTAAAGCCAACATAACTAATTAGTATAATCCATAAGTATATTTATTTAAATATACTTCCAAATCTCTTGTATAATAGATTAATTCAATTTTCATGTCACAATTTGTGAAAAAGTTAATTTAATTAAAAGCAATATTCACAGTTCGTTGATTTCAAAATATAAAACACGCGTTATTGGTAAATTATGGGCTGAGATGCGCCAAGGTAAGGGTGAGTATTGGGATTTAATGTGTGTGTTGACTTTAGGGTTGTCTCAACAACAAAGGGCGCATGCGTATCGAATGAATATTGAACACGCCCATGCTTTTAATCTTGCTCTTATTGGCGAGCAACATGCCGGATATAAAGAACTCTCGGCGATGTTATCTCTTATTGGTTGATGTTTCTTTCTGCTGTTCGTTTATTGGACAGTCTCGTTCCAATATTTGAAATGGCGATTCCAAAAGAAGTCGCATGAAAGACAATTGAAAAGCTGTTCCTATTTAGTCTTCATAGCAATTTCGTGCCGCGAGATTTTCTGACTTCATCGCAACTTTGTTATTTGTTATGAATTGTTTCTAAGACAGTTCACAATAAAGGGATAATAAAGTGAATGTTTTAATAAAATAAACCGTGCAATGAAAAATATTATATATTAATAAAAGGCATAATGCTAAAGTTCAAAAATCTCATATTAATAAATTATTATGAAGACCCCGTGCCAAAATATTGCATGTTATGCGAACCGAATGGCTATCTGATAGTATCCAAATTTAATTATTTATTTTAACTAAAAAAAATAAACAAAAGCAATTGGTAACGTTACGTAATCAAATGGTAAAAATCAATGATGTCAATATTAAACTATCTAAAACAAGTAAGAAGGCTCTAGTCGAGAAATGCCGACCAGACAATACCCTGAACCCTATACTTTACGCGTACAGTCAGTGCTTCCAAGTATGTGTGTGTGTGTATACGCGCATACTGCATACTTCACTTAACTTCAATGTATTACCATATCTTCGGTGTTTCTCAACCGATTTCATTAAACATTTCGTCTAATGTTTTAATTCAAGATTTTGTTGTTATCGATCACATGTGTATATCAGAAACGGGAAAAGTTTTCGAAATTTTAAAACAAATTTGTACTGCCTAGACATTAGGCGAGCTTATATTCCAAATCTGGAGTGTATAGCTCTTATAGTCTGTGAGATCGACGCGTTTATACATATAGACGGACAGATGGATGTACAGACGAATATGGATATTTCGGCTCGGCTGTTGATGCTGATCAAAAATATATACACTTTATGGGGTCGGAGATGCTTCCTTCTGCCTGTTACATACTTTGAACAAAACCATTATACCCTTTTTACCCATTTTCAATGGGTTCAGGGTGTCAGGTGGAAAAGAGTCTGCTTGCGAGAGGTGGTAGACTACAGAACTTTTGTTATTTTATAAAAGCTGAAATTGTTTATATTTGTATGCTATAAAGTCTGGCAAGTAACAGGTAGGAACAAGTGTACAAAATTGTATCTCACTTTCAAGATAGAGTATAAAAGCTATATTTCATACCATTTGGTATAATTCTCCGGACAATTTTAATGAAATAGACGAACAGACAACCGACAACTGTTAATGCTAATCAAAGATATACATAGGCGATCGGAGATGCTACCTTCTCTGCCTGTTACATACAAAACCTCGTACTTTTACTCGTACGAAATTTAACTATCAAAATCAATAAAATTTTAAATTTATTTAAATCATTAAATTGGACGACGCGTTGTGTTTGCCGTTGTGGTAAGCCAAAAGATTGTAAAGTCGGTTATTGTATAGACATATATTTTTAACTAGATGCTATCAAAAACGTCTTAATATAACTGCACTGTTATTTTGTTTGATTAAATTAAGAAAAACTTATTTTAAGAAATTAATTGGCTGCCAAAATGGATGTGGGCCATGTGCTTGTGTTGTGTAATTTAAAATGAAGTATGCATTCTAACCGAATGAGCTTTACTTTGTATGTATCAAAGTATTTAGCTTATAAATTTGGCTTCTCTATAGCTACCCTGCATTTACCTGTAGAGAGTAACACTTGTAATTAGACAAAGTAAACTCAATTATCCTCGCTTTTCATTTGTAAATGTTAATCGCTTAGCAATTTAACCCAATTAAGTATGCATGATGTTTTACGTGTAAACAAAAGACCATCAACGGCAACGGCATCAGTGTAATAATGTTTACCCGCCCCCAAAGGAAACACCTACTATTATTTGCCTGTTGACAGTAACCACTCAACCGAATTATTGCCAACTCATCAGTGGGTATTTTAGTCTTTATCTGCCTCTGTACCCCACATTAGTCCAAGGGACATATGCTTTCAAATATCAACCACCCTCGGGACCGCATTGTCCTACTGTAATCGTTTTCAATTTCAATAGCCTACGTGTATACATGTTTATATAGATGTAGATGTGTAAGTGTATTTATATTGAAGTGTACATGTTCGTGCCATGCTTTCCTTTTTTTAAAAATCGAAATATGAGACCTAAGTAAGCAGGAGTACATATACAGAGCAGAACGCCTTATAGAAACAAAGCACTTAAATTAATTTTAGGTAATTGCATTCGCATTGTAAACATACATAGTATATAATATGCATACATAGTATATAATATGTATGTTTACATGTGTACACTTCAATCATAATACAAATTCCAATATAGACAAGAGAAATGTTCTTATTTGTTATTGCAGGGTGCCAAATGCTATTTGAAAAAAAAAAATTGTATGCAGTTCCGATCAGAAATACTAGACATTTTATATCTATATCACTTCATGCTTGTTATTCTAACTATGCTATCCATAACCCTTTTCGGAAAAGAGTGTTACGAACTTTATATAACGATCTTTTCTACATAATACGTCTCTAAAAAAAAGTCTTGTATCATCTTTCTACATGTTCGCAATCTTCGTTACCGCACGCTACGCGGTTCGCTCCTCAGTCGGTCAGGCGGGAGGTGTGTTGCTTACTCCTTGGGTCCGCGCGTTAACAAGCCGGTACTTGGTATCGTTGGGCCACTTGAGCACTGAGCGTTAGTCTATATATATATATTTCATTTGTATGGCATCTATATGATATAGTGATCCGATCTGGCCGGTTTTGACAAATGATCTATTGACACAAAAAGAAAACCATAGCCAAAGTTTTTGCACGAAAGGTCAGATAGAAAACAAGTAAGAAGGCTCTAGTCGAGAATACCCTGAACCCTATACTATACGCGTACAGTCAGTACTTGTTAGTATGTGTGTGTGTGTATGTACGCATATACTGCGTATAGTTAATTTCAATGTTTCATATCTTCGTTGTTTTTCAACCGATTTCAATAAAAATTTCACAGATTGTCATTATTTCATCTAATGTTTCTGTCTAAGCTTTGTTGTCATCAATCACATGTGTAAATCGGAAACAGGAAGTGTTATCAAAAATTTGAAACAAACTTGTACTGCCTAGGGATTAGGCGAGCTAATGTTCCAAATCTGGAGTCTCTAGCTCTTATAGTTTCTGAGATCGACGCGTTCATACATACACACTGCCGGACAGACGGACATGGCTATCTATATATATACTTTATGGGGTCGGAGATGTTTCCTTCTGCCTGGTACATACCTTTACACAAAACCATTATACCCTTTTTACCCATTTTCAATGGGTTCAGAGTATAAAAACGGGTAGACAGTCAGACAGACGGACGGACATGGCTATATAGACTCAGCTTACGATGATGATCAAGAATATATATACTTTATAGCATATTCTTAATCAGTATACACATTTCAAGTATACAAAGCAAGGAAATGTAAGTACGGTCATTGTGAGTGTGTGATTTTTTTTTATCTCTCAAACTATCGTTTATTTATAATCAATACTATTCAATATAACAGACTGTCTTCCTGCAGCTGAAAGATCTCTGTCATGCGTTTCCTGAAAAACTTCCGCTATTTCCGTAACCAACTCGCTTATCGGAGCCACCCCAGCTATATCAAGCTAATTAATGTAGCGTCCGAAATAATACGGAAACCACTAGAAACTCTGATCGCCCCAAGGTGGTGGGTAGCTGACATTCTTCGGGTGTAGGTCTCAGCATCACGCACAGGTATTTGCCACTTCGACTGCTTCGAGGCTACTCATAACAACTACCTCGATTTTTTTAAGCGCTAAATGAAGGAAGACCGAAGAGAGCCACTGGATACTTTTCGCTATGGCCTTGATCTCCTTTTCAACGACCACGATCGCCACATCGCCACACACAAGAAACTCCGTCATACTTGGCGTTCCAGATACTGGTCAAGTATCGACATTTGTGTTATGCCTCCAGAAACATAATGCTTCTCGGTTGTCTCGTTGGTATAGAAGTTCGGCATCAATTTCTGAAAGTAGCTCCTTATCAACCTTATGCGGACTTCCGATACTTTAAAATTTTAAGAGCCTCCATGAGGCATCTACACTTTTCCGTTTTGAAGGCATTATTGACATCCAAAATTTCAACCAAGCAGTATTTCTTGGAGCCGCATTTTCACCTACTATGAGCAAGTACCAATCGGGTACAGCGTAGATCTCGATTTGCGAAAGCCGTACTGATGCGGTAGAAATCTAGGCGAGTTCAAGGCGGCTGCAAATGAGTTATACCAGTATCTACAAGGCGGAGCGGCGGGGCAAGTCTGAGCGCTCGGTTTGGGATTCCGTCTGGTACGGGTGACTTGATCGTCTTCGTCCTTGTTGCAGCGTCTTATCTTAACTTATGCAGCGATATATCTTATCGATTACGACTTCTTTAAAAGAAACAGACCATCCTTCATGCTGGGAAAAGATGCTCAACAATCGCTCTTATAGCATCGGGAAAAGCGTGTGTATCTTTTTGCAAAGATTTATATTTGTTAGCAATTCACTTTTAGTTATCGAAATTGTTTTTTATGACAAATGCATATGCATAATAAAAAACAAAATTTCCAAAATCCGAGGACTGCTTATTTTTAGTACAGTGAGGAAGAAACTATTAATTTAGTTTACATAAGTGCAAAGCCACCACTAAATCTTGTCATCCAGATTTATTTTATCTTGTCACTTTGGCCATATTTTCGTTTTTAAAAACCATAAAACTGCAAGTAAAAGGTAGAGTCGAAAATTATGTAGTTATTTTCATAAAAACTTCTTTAACCGAAACAACCCCGTTTTAAAATTGATAACTTTAGGCAAACATCCCCGATTATTTTGTTGTTTTTTTTACTGACTAACTAAGTACATCTGGGCAGATTGTTAACAATCTGCTGTTTTTCTAAATACTAACATAATTTTGTCATTATTTACCTCACTGGTTTGTAATTCATTCAACCCTCTGGTGGATTCCTCCCCTTGTAAGTTAAGAAGTCTCGTAATCATTTGTTTCGCTTTTCGTTTGTGTTTTGTTGTGTTCCATGTAGCAAAGGTATGGAAACACAGTGGCATTTGGCTTAACAATTGTGCTTTGTAACATTTTGTAACCTTATTATCTTTAACGAATTGTCTCCAGGGACAATCTTCTTTTCAATTATGCCATTCACACGCATAATATAATTGAATGTGGGTGGTTTCGCATTAGGGGCGTATTTGATCAGATTGAATAAATTTGCAACAAGATTAATATATACCAATTTATATATATAAACAAATATAGTATACTGGATCCATTTAGGGGAAAACTAAAGGTTTTTTTTTTAACTGTTTTTGGCTTTATATCTTGTGTTTTAAAAGATTCTAAATTTGAAAAAAAAAACCTTTTTTTTTGCATTATTAAAACATAACTATCTGAGAATACATCAAAATTTTAAGTCAATCCGGATAAAATTGATTGAGAATTAGCGTTGAAAAAAAAGAACGAACACATTACATCGACCACTCAATTTAAATTTCTTAACCCTTTTTTCCCGAAATCACGTCAAAATTTCTCGACTAGATTCATCTAACTAGATTTTTCGTATTTCTTTTTTATAATCTTAGTTAAAGGCTACCTGTTGAATAACTTATTAACTAATAAAGACTTCGAATTATGTTTTTGAAATATTTTTTCAGAAAAAAACTAAATGTCGTTTCCTGAGTCTGTTCAGAGTCCTACACGGCCATCAACTCAAACTGATGAAATGGAAAACAGTCAAATAACTGTATCGCAAAAATCCAATCACGTGCGTTATTTTACAAGCTTATATGCCTACTAATTGTGAATGTTTTTTTAAATAACAGAGTTCAATATTTTACATAATCATAATTAAAAGAAAACTATATATAACTAGATTTCCAACGGTCATTGTTTTTATACCCTTAACCCATTGAAAATGGGTAAAAAGGGTATAATGGATTTGTGCAAAAGTATGTAACAGGCAGAAGGAAGCATCTCCGACCCCATAAAGTATATATATTCTTGATCAGCATCAACAGCCGAGTCGATATAGCCATGTCCGTCTGTCCGTCCGTATGTATGAGCGCGTCGATCTCAGAGACTATAAAAGCTAGAGACTCCAGATTTGATACATAAGCTCGCCTAATCCCTAGGCAGTACAAGTTTGTTTTAGATTTTCGATAACTCTTCCCGTTTCTGATATACACATGTGATCGATAACAACCAAATCTTCAATTTAGAAAATTTAGCAGTTTGAAAGATTAGACTAAATAAAGACAATCTGTGAAAATTTTATTGAAATCGGTTGATAAACACTGGCGATATGGA
The DNA here is from genome assembly GCA_035044485.1 of Scaptomyza reducta. Classification (NCBI taxonomy): domain Eukaryota; kingdom Metazoa; phylum Arthropoda; class Insecta; order Diptera; family Drosophilidae; genus Scaptomyza; species Scaptomyza reducta. The sequence continues at coordinate 142,091 of JAWNNV010000463.1, forward strand.
GTATTGAAATTAAGAAGGTATGCCCTATACGCGTATACATACAGACACTCACACATACTTGCAAGCACTGACTGTATGCGTAAATTATAGGGTTAAGGGTATAGTCTAGTCGGCATTTCTCGACTAGAGCCTTCTTACTTGTTATTTATTAGTGTTGTTGCATATACAGAACAAGTAAGAAGGCTCTAGTCGTGACATCCCGACTAGACGATAGCCTGAACCCTATACTTTACGCGTTCAGACAAGCATTGCAAGTATGTTTGTGAGTGTACATACTTGAATTAACTTCCATATCTTCGGTGTTTCACAACCGATTTCAATAAAAATTCACAGATTGTCATTATTTTTTCTCAAAGATAAAGAATATATACTTTATAAGATGCTTCCTTCTTCATACTGTTACATACTTTTGCACAAGACCATTATATCCTTTTTACCCATATTGAATGGGTTCAGGCAAAAATGCTTGTACTACTGCATGCTTGTCTTGAAACATATGTATATATAAGCATGGTATATTGAGGGTGTGTTTTTTAACACACACACACACCAAACAAATCGAAAATAGACAAATGTTTCCCTTGAGGTATTTTATTTTTTACGTGCTTTGGTTCACTTATTTGATAAGAAGCAAAACGATTCCAAACAAATTGACAAAGGACAATTAAAACTTTTCTGCCATAACCGAATAATAATTATTTTTTACTACATAGTCAAGTGCAGGCTAAGAATTGTTACGTGTTCGTCATACCATTTAAACAACACTTTATTGGCTATTTTAAAGAATAATATTATTATTTTTTTTTTTTTGTATTCCCTAGGTCAGCTCAGTATTATTATATGGCATACCAATTGTATCATTGTTTATCGAAGGGCAAGAGCGCCTTTGCTTGGCGCAAATCTCAAATACGCTTCTTAAACAGTTTAGCTATAACGAGATACACAATCGACGCGTTGCTCTTGGAATCACGTGCGTACAATGCACACCAGTCCAATTGGAAATATTACGAAGAGCTGGAGCAATGCCAGTGAGTTCGCGCCGATGTGGAATGATAACACGCAGAGAAGCTGAGCGGCTGTGCAAGAGTTTTTTGGGAGATAATACTCCACCCAGATTGCCAGACGATTTTTCATTTAATGTGCAGCACAAATGCGCATGGGGTTGCCGTGGATCTTTTTTACCTTCCCGTTACAATTCATCACGAGCTAAATGCATAAAGTGTACCTACTGCGGCATGTTTTTCTCGCCTAACAAATTCATTTTTCATTCGCACCGTATCACGACCAACGACAGATATATTCAGCCTGATGCGGCTAATTTCAATTCGTGGCGTCGGCATATGACACTAAGTGGTCACGGGCAGAACGAGAAAATTATTCATGCTTGGGAAGATGTCAAGGCCATGTTCAATGGCGGCACAAGAAAGCGTTTGGTTGGCTGCAGTAATAATAATCACAGCACCAGTAATCGAAATCGAAATACTACTCCCGGATCATCTAATACCATTGTGGAAAACTCGTGTATTTCCCCCGTGAACTGTGAGAGCGATATCAAAACGATATCACTGCGTGAGGATTCGTCTGCATGCTTGAAAAGATCAATAGATCAGTCATACAATTATAATACAGTAGCAGCCGGCACTGCTGTGGTGGGAGTTACGGCAGTAGCTGCTACTGTTGGCGTACCCTTCAACTTACAACGATCCTCGGTATTATCACCACTTCAATCACTGCGTAACGAACATGATTTGTCAATAATGCCGGTTGCAAGAAATTTTGTTGTGGACTATACGATGTGGCATCAACAACAACAGAATAATAACCAGCATACAAACAAAAAAACAAATGATAACGAGACGATGAACGGATTTGAAACGTGTCCGATACCACCATGGGTTAGACCAGAAACCAACGTGTCGACGTCGGCACCGGGAAATGCAATTCGTCTGATGGAGCATCAGCCATTTAATATAATTAAAAGCGAATCAAACACCAAGTCCATTTGTGGGATATTAAAAAGTCGAAAGATTCCCGAGACTGCGGCCAGTGCGAATCACTCAGATTTTAATATACCATCGATACTTAGTTCATCTGCGTTTAAGCCTGTTGTCGCATCGGCGTCAGCCATTGTGTCAACATCTTTATATGCAACGCGATCGAATGATTCAATTAGCAATGTTTACATAAGTCCTCCACCCACACATCCAACTAGAACAACTACAGTATTTACCCATAACAGCGTTACGACAGCGGCAACACACAGATTAGCCGCCTCAGAAGCAATATTTAACTCATCGACGTGCGCATTTCCCCCGTTGTTAGTAGATTCAATTCAACAACTGTGTCCAGAAACCAGTAACTCGTCTACAACACTAGTTGAAGGTTTTAACCAACTTTCGTCAAGTTTGATAAATACGAATAACCCGGACAAATCACCATTGTCGTCAGATCCAATATATATTGATTCAAGCAATTATCGAAATGAAGATGATGATGATGATGAAGTTGTCGACATTGAAACGACCGAAGATGACATTGTATGCCTCTCCCACTCAACAGCTGATATGTCGTCTCTCAGTGCAAGCCATTCACTTTCTGGAAGCCCAAACGATGATGTCGATGTCGATGGCTTAACAACCGATACCGAAGACCAAAATGATTTGAATTCAAATATTTGCTCATATGACATTAACATCACCCGCTCAAATTTTAAGATTTACAACAATGAAAAAGAAAAAATTAATGCTTTGAATACAGCTGAAGCGGAACGACTTCGAAAGTATAAAAAAAAAATTTGTGAAGTAAGTGTGAACATACACAAAACAGTTACGTTGTCTCTACATGAACACCCCCGTATGAAAGCCACTTCCTTCCGGTACCTTTAAAATATGGGCTTGACAATAAACCTTTATTTGAATATGCCGGCAAATAATAATGAGAAATCCCGTCTAGGAGATACCTGAACCCTATACTAAATGTTTCATATCGTCCGGTTTTAATACCGATTTAAATAAAAATTTAATTATTCCTTTATAGTTTCAGGCCCATTTTTCAAATTCAAAGTTTTATATGTATATCGGGAACGGGATGAGTTGTCAATAATTCTAAACAGACTTGTACTACCTAGGGCTTAGACGAGCTTATGTTCCAAATCTGGAGTCTCTAGCTCTTACAGTCTCTGAGATCGAATCGTAAATACATACAGAATATATACACTTTATGGGGTCGGATATGATTTCTTCTGTCTGTTACACATTATTCCCTTTTTACCCATTTTCAATGGGTTAAGGGTATAAAGAAACCAGGGGAGCCGCAGTTAATAAATCAAATACTTAAGAAATATTAATTTTGTATTTTGAAATACTTTTTTTAGGATGCAAACGGATTTAAAGGATTGTCTCGGCGTAAGTGCTTAACTCAACAGAAACATCGCCATTGTTTGAAAAGGAACGGCTCCAAGCTTGAAAACGATTCATTTTTTTCTACTCAACCTAGCTTACATATTCAGCAGCGAGTCTCGTTTCCGTTGTTTTTAAAGTCCCACCTAAATTCTTTTCGTCAACGCCATCGCCGGCAACCGAGCCCCAGCTATATTGCTATGATACAACAGCAAGAACTAATGGAAACAGCGTTGACTAAATAAATACTCTTGCATACTAAAGTTTATTTGACAAGTTGCAAATAACAAATCTATTCCGGAATTTAAATTGACGGTTCAATAAAATAACTTAATAAAAATTGTTCAATTGTGTTTTAATAATTTAATGTAGTTAACAAGAGCAAGTAAGCAAGAGAATATGTTCCAATATATTTTTTATGTTTGTCTAAATAGAAACGGAACCACAAATAAATGTGAACGTTTTTAAATGTTTTTCGACATGAAATCAAAAAAATATTGGTGCAGAATTGTAAATAAAATTAATTATATATTGTTTTTATGCAATGTTTTGCAAAATGTAAGTTTTTAATTTGGATGAAACAAGCGATTTAAAAATTATACTTCTAACATTTCTCTTACAGCTCTTTTATGTTCACTCACTCTTGAACAACCCAAAATGGATTACCCAACACTACTAATAACTAAGAACATAAAAGTGTGACCAAACTGTATGTTACATTGAAATACCTTATAAAGTGCTGTATTATGACATTTTTGTTAAGGAATAGGGTTATTCCAACACACCTTGTAATAAAGGTGCATGGTCGACTTTTTTCATTTATTTATCGATTTTGTTTACACCGATATATAAAATATTGCATGCCTGGTGTGTTTACCAGTTTAACTGATCCAGTTCAATGTGAAGCATAAATCTCATTAAAGTTAATATTTTATAAAAATGAATATTATCACCATTAAATAAAGTTAATCTTTTAACGGCAATAAATATTTAAGAAATTTGGAGCAGTCTAAAGGTAATCTAAATCATCAGTACAATTTGTGTTATTTTTCGATACACACATACCTCCTAATACCTACATACATATATATGTATGTATATATATTTACGTATGTTGGATGGGCACAACAGCAAAGAAAGTACGATTTGTACCATATTAAAACTTTTTAATCTAATCAGCTTGGATTGGTTAATATACAACTTAAATAACTAATTTAATTGTTCAGACTTTTGTGAACATAATACGAAAACACGCTTATGCGTATGTATATGTATTTTAATACATATATATATATATAAAACGTTGCTAAGAGCATTATAAAAGCTGTAAATGTATGTGTGCCAATTTGCACAAACATATGTATGCATATACATAGGTCCAAATTTTTTTTTTTTTTTTCTTTTTTAGTTTTAGCGAATAAAGCGAGGACAACAAAGCAAAAACGTACAAAATGGATTTGATTGAGCAAAATGCAAGGTATGATATATTTGTCTTTCCATTTACTATGTCTATTGTATCAAAATATCGTATTTATACATTTTAGTATTTGTTTTCTATTGTTGTTTATAAAAATAAAACAACAATGATCAAACTTTCACTAATATTATTTACGTCTAAATAAATATATCAATGCATGTTTGAGTGCTGACAGAAAATAAATACAAATACAAATGAATATAAGATATATTTCATACTTTTATGCGCATCTTAAGGTACTCACGTGCGGATTTGCTAGCGCTTCGGTATGAAGATAGTTCACGACAACGTCCTAGTTGCGCAAACCGCATTGAGTTGCAGACTTTAAATTTTTGGAAAATAAACGGACTTCCTTTGAATTTAAGCAACATCACTAGCTGCAACAACAGCTACATCAGTAAAACTGGCCTATCCCCTGAAAGAGATAATGTATCCCTCTCCAGTTCTAGTGGGCTACTTAGTTCCAGGCGGGCCTTGCGAAATCGAGAACGAGCTCACAACTATTATCAGAGGTTTACTTCAGGCGATCAGATCGGCGAAGACGCACAGGCGGGTTCAGCTTCTACAAATGGTAATCTTTGTAGTGCATCATATAAGCCACCTAACATAGATCATCGGAGCATTTCCTCATCGCATTTAATGCCAGCTTTTGCAAAGCGACGCTTTGTAGTATCATCCGTAGGAAATATTGATCCTACTGAATTCCAAAATGAAAAGTCGAATGCATCTGCAAATTATGATGAAGATATATCGAATGCAAAAGAAAATACGCATATATCTTTTCAATACAATGCAGATCTGAAAAATCACACACGTGTTGTTAGTAGTTCGTTGAGTTCACCAATGCGCCGGAGCGCTGTATCAGCTGCTGAGTGGGAAAGTAATGAGAAACAATTAAACAGTCAACAAGACAATGAGCAATTATCACTGTCATTGTCGCCAACACTATTGTCTGGAAAGCAGGTTTCAAGCATTAATGTTCAGGAAAGACGTATTGGCAGTGGAAGACTACTACCACGAAATGACAATTGGGAATTTAAAAACAAGGATGCTGATTCATTAATAACTGCTGAAAAGGACAAACCGCAAAATGGTAATATCGCCGTCCAGCAGCGCCAGCGGACATGTTCGAACAAGCAAACAAGCGAACGATCTAACGATAATTTGCCAGATCGAGATCGCCGACTCAATGAACGAAGGGGAGTCGATTCGATTCGGGAACAAAATGATGTGAAAAAAAATGTTCCGAGCGGACGTCGCGCTTCCAATAAAGAAAAATTTAATTTCGGTGATAGCACTGTGCAAAGTCGAGGCAAGCGCATGCACATGTATCAAACGCATGACAGACATGAACCAGAATGGTTCAGCGCTGGACCAACATCCCAACATGAAACTATTGACTTGCATGGCTTTGATGACGTTGAGTACGAAGGTTCTTCCGAAGAAAAAACGGTTAAAGATACAAATAAAATCGAAGCACCGACATCAAGGAGTAGTAGCGTAGCAAGCCTTAACGTAGCCGAAACAACAGATAACAACAATGAAGCTTCTGACACAACTAAATCCAACGGTCTGCCAAGTCATCGAAATAATAACGTTATTGCAATTGCAAAATCTGAAATTGAGTTTAATTTTGACGCATTTCTCAATATGGATCCAATGGTAAGTAAAATAACACCTTCCAATAAAAATTTACAATAGTTTACAAAATCGAATTGCGATGCGCGTTTGTAAGATATCTTACAAGAAAAACGAACATTTGTTTTGAAATTTCCAAGCAAATTTTGAAATACAGTTAAAAACTAAATATTTTCCAGGGTAATGATGGCGAGGTGCAAGGTGAGGCCAAAGGAACTTCGCGGTTCAGCCGATGGTTCGCATCTAAGGAGCCAACATGTGGTAACGAACTCAGATCTTATGAAAGCTCTTCTACATTGGAAAGGCAAGGTAATAAGTTATGTTTGTAAAAAGGCAATTATGCCTATAAATATTTATGCTGCAAAATTAAAAACAAAAAAGCAAAAAATAATAATAAAAAATTAATATATAACAAATCCCACCAATACCTTGGTAGAGTTATTAGGTTGCACATTAATTTCGCATCAGTATGTTAAAAAAAAATATAAAACGAAAATCGCTTGTACAATAAAGTTATGATGTTTTTCTCCATTAGAAATGCCCAGTGTTAAAGACCTAGAAGCACAAATGAAAAAAGTTGATCTGCGACCTGAGTATAAAATGATAAACACAATAAGGAACACACGCCAGTTAAGTCACGCGGATCAAAGAGAGACATCTGTTACCAGAGATACTGAAGGCTTTAAAAGAATTTTGCAACAGTTAGGCTCTCAAAGTAATTCGCATCAACCTACCGAATCATACCCATTTATTTCTAATATACGTGGCGAACATAATCAGCCTAATCCTAATCCTCATGACCGCCATCAACAAGTGACTCCGTTTCAGGACTCTCAAATTAGAGATGATTTGCAACTATATCATCAGCAAAATATAAAGAATGACTCTTTCCAACATGTCGAAGTGCCCTCCCAAGGTTCTTTACATCCATCACACACAACGGGAGTCAATGACGCAAACATATTGCAAACACGAATGGAAATTCAACATTTACTTCAGGGTGAGTCTGCCTTTTTCTTTTTCTACTTTTATACACTTGAAAAAAGTAAATTAATATTGTCATGAAATGTGTACCTTTTAGGAGGAACACATCCGAAATGTATGATTTTGATTAGCATCGCGAGATGAAACATAATCATGTCCGCTCAAGTCAGAAGAGTTAATTTTACCATCTTTTAGTTTGAAAACAAGTCGAGAAATCCCGAATAGACTATACCCTGAACCATACCGCGCACACTTACTGTGTGTGTGTTCGCGTATAGTGCATACTTTCTTAACTTCAATGCTTCAATGCAGATTTATTTATGAAAATCTACCATACAAATACAATATCTTTAAAATATTTTACTATGAAAAATAAGTTGGCTTTCAAGTGTATATAATATCGGCCTTTCGAAGATAGCTTTCTTACTTTTTTTTTTATAGGCATTCTACGAGGTGATGTTTCTCTAGAAGTCTTGGAAAAGGAAATAAACAACCCCAACACAACAGCTCAGTCGAGGGAGATTATATCAGCTGTTCTTTATGAATGTCGGAATACTATGCAACAAAAACTATTGCATCCGAATGACTTAAATATTTCTGTAAAAAATCCTCAATTTTTTAACAAAAACATGGCCTCAAATGTTTGCGAAGGTACGTAAACCACACTAATAAATTTGATTTTAAAATGTTTCTCGACTATCACAATCATCGCATTTGAACAAATTTCTAACCCTTTCTTGCTTTCAGATTTTTATGGTCAAAACACTCCGAGTCCAAGCTTAAGCCAACATATTAGACATAATAATTCGCCCACTCCTTTGGCATTTACTCCAACATCTGTGTTAAGAAAAATGACAGCTGATAAAGAAGCAACAACGCACAATAACAGTGCCATAAATCAGCAATATCAATATCAATTATCGTCGCAGTATCCGAAACCAACAGTACACAATATGATGAACGAGCCTGTAATACCTGCTATTAACCAACTGCAACCTAGAATGATTCTGGGTGGAAACTACGCTATGCAGCATCAAATAATTGCCAACAGCCCACAAATGTCTCCTAAACAACTGGCACAGGTGTCTCAACCACGAAGTCAGCAGAACAAATGGCCGCTTGGAAACATGCAATCCCCACACGGAGCCAAGTCTTTTGGTAAGGAATCAAAAAATATTTTTTTAATTATAATATCATTGCAATAAATATCACGGCTGAAATTTTGCAGGTCGGCCAATTTTAAAAGGAACTCTGAGCTCTGGCTCTCAACAAATGCTTCCAGTAGCATTTCCATTAAATAATGAATTACACCAAATACATCAGCAAAGACTTAAATCCGTACAATCAAAAGAAACAATAAATAACGACAACGTTCACGGTGGGCCCCCACCCTCCATTCAAACTGTTCCATATACCGACGGAATTGTCCAAATGCATCATCATTATATGCAGCAACAACAACGGCCGCAGCTTAGACATCGAATTATGCATGGTGACTTGCATCGGCAAACTAATATACAGATGCATCAGTCATCAGCTCATATGACCGGTATTTAAGATTTGATGACTTATATTTCAGTATACCATTGATAAGTGTTTTTTAACAAATTAATAGGTGTACCCGATGCTGCCGAGTCTGCTAATTTTATTAAAAGCAATAACCTCGGTCCCATGAACTGCCACCGAGATGGACGTTTATCGCCTACAACAAATCAATTGGCACAATGGTTCTCCCCAGAATTGCTTGCCAGAGCATCAGCTGGTAAATTACCTCATTTAAACATGAACCAAGCGCTTAGCTTGGAAGAATTCGAACGTAGCATGCAACATTCCTCAGCCACAGTGCTCAATTAAAGACTAAGAATGAATCCACTAAAAAGGGAGATACTGTTCGTTCAACTTAATTAGATAAAGTGAATGGTGTATTATTTAACAAAAGCTTTCCTGCAGTTTATTTTAAAATTATTAAAGCCGTTACATATATTTTATGGTGTAATTGAAACAAGGACCTCTTATGTTATTTTTTGTACCCAAATTTTGCATCTATTCTTATATTCTACATTACTTTCGTATCAGATTAAAAAAAACACTCATATAAAATAATTATTAATCATAGATTTTATTGTAAAAGATAACACTTTTCTGTAAATAATACAAGTTATTAATAAAAAAACATTATATTGCAATTTTTTTTTTAAATTTAATAAAATACTGCCAATACAGTGGAAAATCTCAAATTTTTGTTGACAGTCAAACGTAAACTCATTGAGCTGGTCGATCTAGTAACCAGCAGACTCATGTGTGTATGTGTGTGCAGAAACTATGATGCAATGGGCGCAGTCATGTATATTTGTATGCCAACGAGCATGTGCAAAAAGGCTAGGAACTGTTAGATTAATTAAAACATACACTTTATATCATTTTTGTTTGTTCGGTTAACGTGGGATTGTTAAATACATTTCTATGTCGCTGAAAAACATCCTAAATAAATAAATCGATGTTATAAGCAAGCTTTAAAAAGTTATTAGAATTTATTTTTTCATCGTATGATAATGTCTAAGATAGCCATGCAGGTGTTAATTTCTTCACATGTTAGACTCTTTATTATAAAGAATTTGTCGTAGCTGTGATAAAACTGTAAAAGCGAATTGTCGAAGACTTATGTTAGTCAACTAATTGAGAAACATTTTCTTTAAAGTGAGACGACTTGTTTTCTTAAAAATATCAAACGAAATTAAAAACATGTGTTTGTTCATTTACATACCCTTTACGCAAAAGAAGACAAATAAGTTTGTCATCTTCATGGTATAGTTTTCATTACCTATGTCGGAACGAAGCTCATCAAAAAACTGTGGCGCTAAATCATGTTTTCAATGTTTGAGAATTGTGTTCTGTGTAGTCTCAAAGAACTTAAAAACCCGTCATTAAATATTGAAGCTAGAGCCACAAAATGTAACCTAACCTCTCCTAAGCCACGGACAAAGCAAGCTTGTTTCAATTTATTTATAACTTTTCAGGTTGTCAAAACAATTGACGTAATATGGAATTTTTTATTAAGTTCGGTTGAAAAACTCATGTTTTTCAATTCAATTTAGTAAGTTTATAATAATAAAAACACTTTGAAAGTATTTACTACCTATTGAAAATTAGCATATTTTTTTATTCCAACTTTAATTGTTACGCTAGTATAGACATAATGTATTTTTTCTAATTATACAAGGTTTATGTGCACTTTTAGCACAGACAGCGTTACATAATTACCTATTGTACATTCGATACAATACAGTTTTAACTATTTGTAATTTTTTGCAATGGGTTAGCTTGCACATTTTGTAGCGCTTGTCTTTATTAAAAACTGCTAAAATCGGAAGTCATTAAAAATCTCTAAAATGTATACTAGCTATTACAATAAATTTAGATTTACAAAATTTTTGAACAATTTGATAACTCCACAAACATAAATGACTAGATTGGGTGCGCATAATGAGCAATGTGGAATCGCTAAGCTAATTCAATAAATACACAGTTTGTTATATATTATGGTTTTGAAAAGTTTTAAAAGCGATAAGCTTCAGATTTAGTTTAGTATTATTAGAGCATACGTCAATTCCTATATTTAGTTATTTATATATGCAAATCATTTTAATTCAGTTTTCGCAGTTCAATAATTTGACGTAATATTTAAATGCGTTATTGTGTGGATACTTTTTGGATACTCATTCAGACCATGAAGTGTTTATAACCTTAGCTCAACTTTTTGATATTAAACTGCCTCTTTTTTTTATCTAATCATCAATCATCAACGCAAGCTTGCTTTACAGTTTCCACCATACCGCAATCGCATTTGCCTGATGTCGGAGCAGCTATCAAGCTATCTTCATTCTTATGAATAATAACAGTTTGACTTTGGTCCACCTCGCAGGTAGGGTTGTTTTGAGTTTCGTTTTGCGATGGTCGATCGCATGGCGTTGCTATAGTACCCGCGACTCCAACCCCTCCTATGCTAGCGTCTGCCGCATTTAATCCAACAGGTGTGCGGCTATATCCGGAACTTGTTTGCACAGCCTGAGCTCCTGCTCCCGTTGTTGCTGAACGTCTGTATACAGTGCTGTTCATTGTCAGCTTACGTACATTTTTATCAGGATGAAAGACCAATATGTACATCTTGGGTGAGTAAAGGCAAACCAATGCCACTGAAGCACTTAAGCTAATGGAGATGCACAACGTTGTTATCTGGGTCTGCATTGAAAATAAATTAAATGTTTGTAAATAGAAAGTTTAAGATGTAAATTTAATAATATAAAGAGAGATCCGAATTAGTTAAAGCTAAGAGTAAAATCTGACTTCTGGTTCGATAATCTTATAAATTTGCCTGTGTTATATTATAGTACTAAAAGAGCACATATTGGCAACAAATTCGGATCAGCACTTACCTCATATGAGTTGCCTGTACCAAAGTAAATTGGCACAAATGCTAACCAAATAATACATGTTGTATACATTGTAAATCCAATAAACTTGGATTCGTTGAAATTTTCGGGAATTTTTCGTGTTTTTATCGCGTAAACTGTACAAATTGTAATAAGTATCATGTTGTACAACTGGGAGAAGAGGAACGACATGTCCTGTATTTTGCATTTCAATATTACTTCGGTGCGGTCCGGATAATAAAATCGCGTTCCTGGTGGCTCCACAATCATCCAAATCATTGTTATTAAAACTTGTATTGCTAAAGATAAACATGTATACATATAGATTGGTCGTAAAAATTAATATCTTTGTAAAGTTTATTTTTTATGAAAAAATACTAACTGTATCATTTTTTTTTAATTACGTATACCACGTGCTTCAATTATTTGCATCTAAATTATTTTTATTGTGTAATCATTATTTTTCTAAAACTATCCAATTAAAAATGGAATCATAATTATTTTCAGATTTTATTAAATATTACCAAAGAAATATTTTTGGTGTTATTATTTTAAGGGATGTTTTTCAACTCATATTCTACAACTCATGTCTTAATTTTCTTTTTTAAAATAAATTAGCTTAAATCATCTTGATGCACGTGTTTTACTCAATTTAAAATAAGTAAGAAGGCTCTAGTCGAGAAATCCCGTCTAGACTATACCCTGAACCCTCTACTTTACGCGTACCGTCACTGCTTGCAAGTATGTGTGTGTGTACGCGTATAGTGTTTATTTTTAAACTTCAATGTTCCATATGTCCGCTGTTTATCAATCGGTTTCTATAAAATTTTCACAGATTGGCACAATTTCGTCTAATATTTCAAACGCCGTCAAAGAGTTTTCTAAATTGAAGATTTTGTTGTTATCCATCACATGTGTATATCGGAAACGGGAAGAGTTATTGAAAATTTGAAACAAAGGACTAGGCGAGCTTATGTTCCAAATCTGGAGTCTAGCTCTATAGTCTCTGAGATCGACGCGTTCAAACATACACACTGCCGGACAGACGGACATGGCTATATCGACTTGGCTGTTGATGCTGATCAAGAATATATATATACTTTATAGGGTCGGTAATGCTTCCTTCTGCCTGTTACATACTTTTGCACAATTTTACCCATTTTTAATGGGTTCAGGGTATAAAAAGAAGCAGTAAGAGTTTTACATTAAAAAAAAAAATTTTAGTGAGCGGCACGAAGATTTTAATTTTTAACGCCCACTCTAATACCTTTAAGAATATACAAAATAGCACAACCAATCTAGTTTACATGCCAAAAAACAAACCTCAAGTTTTGAAAAATTTTTTTATAATGCTAAGAGCTTTCCTTAAACGTGAAGTACATGTTTTTGTTCATACGATATATTTTATTCATAGAGGAATAAAAAGGGAAACTTTGAAAAAAAAAAACAATTATAAAAAAAATTATAATTTATCCAAAATCTCACAGATAACTACGTCGATTGGTTTGAATTCTTGCAATTTATAGTCGAATGTTAATAATCAAGTGATTTCATTCTTAACGCAGGTCTTTTGTTGTTGTGTTAAATTTAATTTTTGATTTACGCACAAGCTAAAACAATCGGAATCAGTACAAAATATCGAGTTGCCATATTAAACAAAACTATTTGCAATGATTTTTTGTTGTTAATAATAAAAGATTTTGGTTAAGATAAACATAAAAACTCGATTCCTTAATAATGGGAAGCTTAAACAAAAATTGTAATTGCACGAAAGAAATAAATTAAAAATATTTGTCCTGTAAAAAAAAATATTAAAATTTTAAAACATTGTGTGTTTGGCTTAATCAGCATCAAGAGCCGAATCGATATAGTCATGCAGTGACTGTACGCGTAAAGCAGCGGTCGGGGAGCAGGGGTAAATTACCCCTTTTTGGGTAAAAGTAAAATTTGAAATGGAGGATTTTTTTTATTTTTATTTTTTTTTATACATGTAGGAGATGACTTTTTTTATTTTTTTTTTGCTCCCTTACCAATTGGTGGGTAATGTCAGTTCCACAAAAATATATAGGGGTAATGATTAAAAAAGTTCCCCGGCCGCTGGCGTAAAGTATAGTTTAGTCCGAGTTTTTCGACTTCTTACTTGTTTTAATTTCGCAACTGTCTGTTAAAATTGGTATTTTCAAGCTTACAATTACTACTTACCGATAAGGGACGTTGTTATCACAACCTGAGACTGCGGACTGATGTACTTGAGACGTTGTGCCGACTTGGATGCCGAGTGAAATATTCTTGATATTCGATTTGTTTTTGTTAGTAGCGCGCTGTAAATAATTGAGAAGCCAACGCCAATACCGAATCTTTGAAGGACACAGGAACCGATCGTTGGTTTTGCGATCAGGGCGAATGTGTTGCAGTAACAAACTAAAATACCAAATAGGAGAGTATAGCTAAGTTCTCGGCCGGAAGCACGAACCAGAGGTGTATCATGGTTTTTGGCAAACAGCACAATAACGACGATAGTCATCGTTATTCCGAGAATTGCAATCGCCAGAGGCACAAGAGCGAAGAGCGAATTCCAGCGCATGTATTGTACATTGAGAGCAAAACAGGAGAGCTTATCCGGATATGGCCAAAGACCAGGACCACAATCCCTGCAAGTAAATTCGTCATAAACATATTCATAGGGCTCACAACTGTCGCATATCCAGCAACAGGTGTCCCCCTAAAAAAAAATTTGTATTCAATAAAAGCAGAAATAATAATTCGATTATTTTGATTACCTGTTGTTTTTTTATCATCCCGGCCTCGCATGGTAGTGAGCATGCAGAGGTCGGCATTTCTTGTTCCTTGTTCCACACAACCGATTCCAAATTAAGTTCGAGATAGTTAAACCATTTTCCAATCACCTACGCAGTACAGGAAGTATATGTATATTAATATTGGCTTCATTAATTACAATATATGTAACAACCTTGTACTGGTATCCCGAGGAGTTGTCGAGACGCTGATAGTTTAAAATATCATATCTGGCCAAGCCATCACCTTGTCGATCAAACTTTACCTCACTGCCAGCCAAATCTAAAGTGGACCAATTTTAATTTATTGATATAGCGATATAATGATACAGCATATATATGATCTTAGAAGCATTCTGTACTGTACCTACAAATGAGACGTTTAACAAGTAGTTGTTGTAAAAGTCCTTGCCATCATAGCTGGCCATATCAGGACATGCCTGCGATTGGCTATCAACGGGCTTTCGATACCACACGGACTCGCTATGCTGATAATGGTGCTTTTGCGGTCCCGTATTCTGATCGTTCTGTGTACACAAATCGTTGTGCAAATTATGTAGTGCATGAGCGAAAGCGTAAACAGCGTCCACAACGAATTGTGTTTTTGATTCTTGCTCATAACTAAAGGTCAAAAAGAAATATATATGTACATAAATAAAAAAACACATTAAATTACTGCACATGATTCCCGAAAAAACTTACCCAACTTTCTCGGAGAGTCTTAAGCTATCATCACAAATGATCTTTTCCTTTCCTAACTTAACATCATTGGATCCAACAGATAATACGCAATTAAATGTATCCTCCCAGTATTCAGCGAACCATGGATTACGCTGATTGGATTGTGGCGTTAATTGCATCATATATCGATCAAAATCTTCAATTATTTCTGATTGCAACTCAACGGTTATTGCACCCTCAGCAATATCCTCTAAGCCTTCCAACAGTTTTTGTTGCTTGCCCCAGCCATCGCTGGCCACCCAATGAAATGGTTGCGATAGATTCGCACGTTTCGCTGCGAGCAGTATGCGACGAGCGTCTTCGGCTCGCGTAAATAGAATGACACCGCGTGCATTTGGTTTCTTAAGCAGTTTACTTATAATTGAGTCGAAGATTTTTTCATCTGCTGCACTTGGCACTTTTTCAGCGGCGGCAATGCAGACATGTCGGTCCGTTGCCTCTTTATGAAATGCTTCAATTCCGTATTCACCGTAGGAGCCTTCTGAATGTATTGTTGATACGTAAGACCAGTTAAGGTTCTTGATAATGTCTACTAAAGCGACAGATTGAAATGTATCTGGTGGAACGGTACGTGCAAATAAATCAAATCGTGACTTATCCGAAAGCGTTTTAGCAGTCGATGCTGGTGATATTTGCGGTATATGAAAGAGCCTCAATAGATTTGCCACCTGTAGCGATACTGAACTATACGATCCACCAATAACACCAAACACAGGACCAGAACTTGCATTCTTTCGTAACTGTGGAGTAGATGTGTCCGAGCATTCGAACACGGATGTATCCATGTTGTTAAGCGAGGCACGAACAAACTGAAGGGACTGATTCAGAGCATAGGTATCGCGAGAACATGTATCAAGTATGTGAACGCCTATCGTTATTCCCGGTAGGAGGTTTGTGTCATTGTTTACACGATCTATGGCATAAAGCATGGCCTCCAGACGCTGAACTCCACGATTGTATACCTTGGGACCGCATGGCGGTGCTCCCTCGCCTTTCTCGTGAACGGGAAACAGGCCGCCAAGTATGATATCACCTGGCAGGGACACAGACACTGTGTCATGAGCCTGCGATGATCCAGAACTTGCCATATGTGGTAGTGAAAAGCAGCTCCAGCATGTCAGCACTATAGCGATCATGCTAATTGGAATATTACTGGCGCAGTTGATTTTTAATGCTTCCCACATATTTGTCAATTCCTTAAAAGCCCATTTACTATCGGCTCGATTTATTGAATATGCATATCACTATGTAAGTAATGTACTCATATACATACATATCTACCACATATGAATAATATCCACTTTTTCGCAATAATTATTTGGCCTATCAAAATAAAAAAATAAACTTAAATTGAAGAAATAATTTATTATATCTGTATTTATTTAAATGCGACCAGTCTAACAAATACAGTGTACAAATTAGAACCCTGGGTCCCTAGGGTGGTTCTAATTTCTGCTAAAATCTCTGGAAAATTTTTTAAATGTCAAGTAAGGCAAGAAATTGCGTTTGTTAAAAAGTTGCAAAGTATGCAGCTTTGAAATAAATTTTAAAAAGATTTAGAAATCTGTACGTTGTTTTATCATTTATATTGATTAAAGACATATCTTAAACATTAAGTCCGATAAAAATTTTGTGAATTGAGAAACATTAGACGAAATTATGACAATCTTTGAAAATTTTATTGAAATCGGTTGAGAAATACCGGAGATATGGAGCAATGAAGTTAAGAAAGTATACACTTTACGCATACGCATACTTACAAGCACTGACTGTACGCGGAAAGTGTAGGGTTCAGGGTATAGTCTAGTCGGAATTTCTTGACTAGAGCCTTCTTAATTGTTTTAAGTTATTCTTGCGTCAGTTGTCTTTTTGCTTTATGTTCCTGAGCAATCATATATATATACACCAAGTAAAATTGATATTTGTGCATCATATTTTCTTCATTTTTTTCTAAACTTTTACTTGCTCGATTGTTTTAAATATTTGTTATAAAGAGGTAGTTGGTATATACATTTAATACACAAATTTTTTTTTCAGTTGTAATTTATTTTATTAAGAAATTATTTCTTTGAAAGAAATCTTCATGTAAAGTTGGTATTTGTGCAAAACTTCACATTACCAAATATTAGAAAAATTAAGTAATTTAATTAGGTCAATTTATTAATTAATACGAAATACATTCGCCTTTATGTTGTTCAACCAATTTCAATCGGCGGGGCATCAAATTCACTAAGTTTTCTAGTGTTTTCTTCTCAATAGACGCCCATTTCTGGACAATGGCAGTTTTTAAGTCCTTTAAGGACTCGAATTGCCTTCCATCCTCATACAGCTTTGCTTGAAGAATTCCCCAAAGATTCTCAATTGGATTTAGGTCCGGACTTAGTGCTGGCCACTGCAATAAGGGAATATTTTTTGACTTAAAAAACGTCATCGTATGCATTGCAACATTTTTAGGAGCGTTATCCTGTTGAAATATCCAGTCCTCATCATGGAACTCCTCCGAAAATGAAATAAGTTCTTCTTCAAGGAGATCAGTATACTTTATCGCATTCATTCGACCCGGCACAAAGCATATATGAGACTTTCCAGAAAAGTTAAATGCAGCCCATACCATCAGAGAGCCACCACCATAGTTCCGGTTGTGGCAAGTCTGCCGGGGATGTCTTGGGTCCTGCCAATACTTTTGATTACCGTCTGGTCCATCTAAATTGAACTTTTTTTCATCACTGAAAACCACTTTTTGAAACTCGCATTCCCAAAACTTATATTTTTCATAAAAGGCAAGTCGGGCCTTTTTATGCCGAGGCAACAATTTTGGTTTCCTCACCTTTGCGGTGTATTTGAGGTGCAACTCATTTCAGCAAATCTGTTGCACCCTCTGCCTAGTTATTGGCAATTTCAACTGTGCTTTTATTTGTGCGCAACTCATCGACTTAGTCGCTGCCATCGCTCTAATATGTCTTTTAGTCAATCAACTTTTGATACGGCACCTTTGCGGTTGTTTTGAGTGTATTTTTCCGGATTTTTCAAATAGTTAGCGACAGTATTTCGATGCCGGCTTAATGTTTTGGCTATTTCAGTAATTTTAATGCCACATTCAGTCATAGTTTCAATTTTGGTTTTTTCTTTTTCACTCAACTCCGCTGCAAGAGGCATTTTTTACCAAAAACAGTCAAAATTTACAAAAAAAAAAGTGCAACAATTTTAATACAGAACAATCAGAAAACAATATTTAAATAACCTCAACAAATTTTTCCAGCGAGATAACTGATTTGTTCCACTCAAAATGTAAATGAAAAATTTTGCACAAATATCAACTTTCTATTGAAGGCATGTTTTTGTCCCGTCTTTGTCGTAACGGGACTATAGATTAAAAGCTGAAAAGAAATAAATGCATGGAATAACATCACAAAACATAAGAGATAAGACGTGTATACTCAAAACATTAATACCGTTATAACAAAGCCTGTTTGCACAATTATCAATTTTACTGGGTGTATATATAGGACCTTCTTTGTCAATTTAATTTAGTTAGTTATTGAAATTATTTTTCCTTGTTATTTAGTTTCTTTTAATTACCCATTTAAAATATCTTTGCCACCTATGCATCTTAGAATAGTTAAAAATGTCTTAAGTTGGAAAAGATGTTTGGGCTACCCAGTGAAATCTCACCTATGTTAAGAAAAAGAGAGGTAAGACGATGTCAAGCCCTCAAAAGAGAATCACAGTTGGGGATGCTTTTAAAATAAAAAAATACAACATGGTTCCGAAGCTTTATATTCATGCAATACACATATACGGTCTTGACTATATACAAATGTATTAGTTTGTATGTGTGTGTGGAAAGTTACAATGGCGACCCAGAAAAAGCTTTAATGCAAGAACTTTACCATAAGTACCAAAAAGAATGGTACCGTTGATGATGGCAATGCGCACAGAAATTAGCACCAGCATACGTACATATGTATATATGAACACTTACCCATACACAAATATGTATCATATATGTTGTATAGATTAAAGAGTCTAAGTGTAGGAACAAAAGACTTGTTCAATTTGTGAAATTCAATAATAGTATACATAAGTGCATTGCGATTCTTTTTAACTTTTGAAGAAAGTGTTTGAGTATATTTTAATACGTACAAAACTGTAGAAGTCATACATTAACTGTTCACTTCAATTATATTTTTCACAAGTAGAAGTTCATGAAGTAATAAAAATCTTTCACAATTGCAATCACACCAAGTACCGTTGTACATACATACCTACTTATGCAAGTTTTGTTTAGTTTGTCAATTTAAGGATAATACATTAGTTTGTGGGTACATACCATAATTAAACTGTCTTTCTTAGCTTTTCATTCATGTTAATAAATATATATTTTAAAATTTCACGTTATTATTTTTATATAAAAATTGTTATTGCCACGAGCGAGAAACGCGCACTTCTGTCCGTAGCATTAACTGTAGATAAACTGATTTACTCATGATAAGCCCAAGCAATTCTTGTAGCAGCAGCAACCACGGCAGCATTACAACAACATCAAGCCCACGAGCAATGGCAGCATGGAAAAGAACAACAGTTAAAGCAGCAACAACAACATCCACAGCAGCCATCTAACTGTCCATCTCTCCTTGAATGGCCATTTTTGGGAGCACCAACACCGCTGCAGCAGCCGCAATGGATCCAAAAGAGAAAATGGCAATACTAAAACAAGCACCTACAAAAAAAAAACACACACACAAATACCAATGAAAGTAAATTCTCTGTACGCAACTCTTACCAAACACACCATGCCTCCTACAGTAGGTTTGTTCTGCAGCATTGCTAAGAGAGGAAAAGCTCGTGTTCAAGCTTTAGCTCTCCCGATTTTTGGAAGAGGAGTGGCCCAGCAAATGCAATGTGTCTTTTTATTACCATATCATTCGTTAAGAGAGGTTTTACAGTTACGTCCACATGTTAGTATTAACATATATACACATACATATATATTTAAAAATCTGTTAAGCCTAACTCACTTATTCGTAAACAAACAGCAAAAGAATCGACGTAGGACAATGTTTTGATGTTTCAATGCAGAGAAACCAGAATTATTATTATTAGCATACACTGAAAAAAAGAATTTTAAAAAATGGAATAAAATATGCATATGTATATAGTTCACAGCAAGACAGGGAAAATCACGTTTTAAAATTTCATTAAATGAGACCGCTTTCAGTAGTCGTACGGGGACGACAGTTGGCGTTTTACATTTATTTAGTTGGCAACATAAAGCACTACTTTTAATGGTCGGATATGCTTCTTTCTATGCAGTACATATTTCATGACTTAATTAATATAGACTAATGTTTAAAAAGCGTAAAAAACCGACGTTAATTTAAATTTTTTTTCATTATGTTCTTTCAACATTTCAACAATTTCAATGGATTTTTCGGAATTTAGCTTTTAATCATCCAATGTGCCAATAAGTTTCATATACTATTGTGGCATTGGGAATTCAAACTTAAAATATAAACCTAATATATAATAGCTTTTTTCCAGTATATAAAAGCAGTATGTACGGTGGCACGCACTTTCTTTTTGCGATTATTACTTAACAGAGACTAATAACAGCGATATTTAAAACTACTCGAATAGAACAGAATATCGCTTAATCATCGGCCGTTAATATTTCAGTATCAATGCCTCAATGAAGATTTACCCAAAACCGACCGAATCTGATCTCCTAAAATAAAAAGCCAGACTTCCCGATTATCGCAATTTGCTAATTAGTCATGCAATTCGTTTTGCAAAAGTCACCAGATTTGACGGGAAAAAGCTGGTTATTATCATGAACCGTTTTGGTCACTGACAAAAACTCTCCGTTGCAGTGTGTTGTGCAAATTTGCAGCCAACTTCACGCTGCGCAAATTGCTCTACTCTAATTTACAACGCAGTCAAGTCTAGAAGACAGTAGATGGCGCCGTTTGTATTTTTTTTTTTCATTGTTTAAGTAATGCACTTGCCAATTTGTTCTTTATTGTGTATAATTGAATATTAATTATTCTATTATGTTATTTAAAAAATCGAAATACAAAACTCCGCAATACACATCGCAATAGAAATCGATCAAACAAAGCATCAACAATGTAATAAAATGGTTTCATAAGAAATATATCGATCTGTATCGATAAAATGTTACCATTCCTAAGCAGCACATTGCATGTGGAATGAAATTAATAGAAAATTTGTTTTTTGGAAATAAACATAAAGTCAAGTATAACTTATTTTACTACAGTGCAAGTATACACTTGAAGTGCCCAAACTGTTTTTGTTATTGTATATAAGTGCTTGAGATATTGGTTGCGAATGGTCCAGGTAAAATAATTTTAAGATTGAGAACTAAGTAAATG
The DNA here is from genome assembly GCA_035044485.1 of Scaptomyza reducta. Lineage (NCBI taxonomy): Eukaryota > Metazoa > Arthropoda > Insecta > Diptera > Drosophilidae > Scaptomyza > Scaptomyza reducta. The sequence continues at coordinate 163,946 of JAWNNV010000463.1, forward strand.
AAAATTACATGATGACATTTTCAGCTACAATGCAACTGCTCGTTGACGCTGATTTTCACAGCATACAAATATCATAAATATTTCTGTTCACCTATCCTTTACAATTCTGTCAATTGATTATCAGAAGCTTTGTGCTAGTTGACGCTAATATAAATTAAGGCATATTAATATTCACATTTTTTTTCTTTGTGAAAGAGTCTTTCGGTGAATCTCTCTACCCCCTTCGGTGCTTCTCTCGCTCGCTCGTATTTACGACGTCAACGTCGCAACGTCGGCAAATGACAAATGGGTGAAGAAAGCATGATTTTTAAAAGAGCTACTTTAGCTGAAGGCCCTAAGATCCATGCTAAACTGAAGTTAGGTTTTTAACTTTAGAACTGAAGTTAGGTTTTTAACTTTAGTTTTAACAGTACAGTTAATAATTTAGTTATATAAAAAAAATAATAATTGAAAAGTGTATAATAATTTTGTGATAAAATGTGTAAAGGAAGCATATCCGACACCATAAAGTTGATAAGCCTTGCGATCTTAAGCTATAGACAAGTTCATCTTTTTGTTGCAGTTAGATCGTTTGTCAAAATCGTGCAGGTCGGATCACTATATCATATAGCTGCCATGCAAATGCAAGATCTTTAAAAAACTACATCAAGAAATAACAAGTTAGCTTGTTTTTTCATTGTAAAAAAGAGTTTGAGCTAGATAGTTTAAAAACTGAGGGACTAATTTTTATGAAAACAGTCGGACCGTCGGTAGGACATGGCCATATCGACTCAGCTCGCGATGCCGATATATTTATATACTTTACGGTGTCAGATATGGTTCCTTTTATGCATAAAAAGAGTTACTTAAATTAATTGTGTCTTGCACCTCTCATAAGCGTGTCTTTAAAGAAATAAATAATTGTTAAATAAGTATTTATTATTTTCCCTTCCAGGTTGGTCTTTTGTTCACAACTTTTAAGAACTGCTTCGTAAAAAATATTTTTTTATACAATAGAATTATATATTAGCAGGTAAGCAAGTACTCTAAAAACTATAAAGAAAAGCCCACATTTGCAATAAAAATGTGATTTACAGAAGAATAATCACAGATGGTTGTGTGACGGATTGAAAGCGGTTAAAAAATCGCGCTGGATATCGGTCAGCCAAACGGGAAACGCAACCGTTAGAAGACTAACACTTATATTCGACTATCGTAATGCAACCAGCTGCTTCAACACTATCAACACAAGCTGATATCGCTACAACAACCATGCAACCTCAAAATTTGGTAAGTGCCAGCTTTATTCCTATTATTTCCCTTACATGTGCGTTAGACAATTTAAACAGTTAAAAGCGCAGTAAAATTAAATCGAATATGCAAATATTCCGTTTAAAGAATTTTGGTTTACTTAATTTTTTATATTTTAATTTTATATACACCAGATGTTTAGGTAAAAAAATTTTTATAGATAACGTGTTTTCAATTCTGAAGTGTAGTTTAATTTTCTTGTTTAATTTATAAAAAAATATAAATAGATGTTTAAGAAAAAATTCCAGAAAGAGATCTTTTTTCTATTTCAATTTGTATTTTAAATTAAAGCTAAATGTTTATTATAAAACTGATCACCTGTACTTCTACACACATTTTCTATAATGACCTCTGTATTGAAATTTTGTGTGTCGTATAGCACACTGATTTTATCATGCGAAATAAAATATCACAGTTACGTTGCGAGTTTATTCTGTCTGTGTAAATATGTTCACAAACGATCCGAATGAATGAAATATCCTTTTTATAGATTTCGAAATGAAAATGCGATAAATCATGGTTTTTGTCGGCTTCTACTGAAAACAACAATTTTAAATTGTTGCATCTACACATTAACACAAAATATAGCTGTTCAATAATAACACAAAGTCTGTGTTGATTGCCAGACCATAGACAGACCAAGGTATACTTGACAAGGTAGACAGATTCACGACTAGCTAAAAATTCTTCTTCAAAAACAAACAAGTAATAAGGCTCTAGTCGAGAAATCCCGACTAGACTATACCCTTAACCCTATAATTTACGCATACAGTCAGTGCTTGCAAGTATGTGTGTATGTATACGCGTATAGTGCATACATTCTTAATTTCAATACTCCATATCTCCAGTGTTTCTCAACCAATTTTCCAAATTGAAGATTTTGTTGTTATCGATTACATGTGTATATCGGAAACGGGAAAAGTTATCGAAAATCTAAAACAAACTTATACTGCGCGGGGATTAGGCGAGCATATGTACCAAATCTGGAGTCTCTAGCTCATATAGTCTCTGAGATCGACGCGTTCATACATACGGACGGACATGGCTATATCGACTCGGCTGTTGATCCTGATCAAGAATATATTATGGGGTCGGAGATGCTTCCTTCTGCCTGTTACATACAAAACCATTATTTAACCATTTTCAATGGGTTAAGGGTATAAAAAGGGAACGACCACACAAGTACACTATAAGTCCACACACACCACATTTTAAGAGCTATAGTCACAAAATTAGGTAAGAAGATAGCAGGTTACGTCCCCCAAAGATCTGCATCAACAATTTGCATGCCATTTCTATACAGCCTACCACCTTTTATAAACGAAAATACCCATATCTTGCATTGCCTTTAAGCTAGAGTCACTAAATTTGAAGATAATAACATTTTTTTATGCCAAACCCACCCCTGCCGCCCCCTTCCTTTGCTATCAGATTATTTGCAACAAGTTTGAATACTGGTATCAGAGTATTTTGCAGTCGATTGCGTCCGACAGCAACATTTTCACTTGTTTTGACTTGATTTGTCGTATGTTTTAGTTAATTTAAATATATCGGGTTGACATATTCTTGAAATATTTTTTATTTCTTTTGTTATTTTGTTGTTTATTTCGTTAGTCCTTGTGTTGATTTGAAAAAATATATATACTACTGGCCCAAAAAGGCTTCGTTAAAAAATAAGTGCTATACTTAATATAGCCCAAAAAAATATCAAACTGTTTTGCAATCTGTTTGTAGATATTGCCTTCAAATAAAAAGACAAAAAAGTATGCTATGCAAGCGGCGCCTATTAGCAAGCCGACAACCCTTCCACAACAACAACAACACAGTACGACCCAGCCGCAGTTTCAGATTAACAAGGCATACAACGTAGTCTCTATACTTAAAACGTCAACAACAAGTGCTCAGCAGCAGCAGACGACAACGACTCATATGGCACACTCACAAACGCAGTCGCCACATCTACAGCAGCAGCAACAGAGCTATGCGAACGTTGTGAACCGACCAACATCGATAGCGCCGGGAATCTCAGCTGGATCCCAGCAGCAATCAACAGTCATTTGCAGCGGCGGTAACATTATAACAGTGAATACAGCAGAATTAAACTCAGCTGCGATTTATAATTTAACTGGGCAGCACAGATCACACTTGTCTGTTGGTGGTGGTGGAAGCAATGGAGGAATCGTCGATACCAATTGTCGCTTTATAGGCAACATTCCAGCGGTCGTATCAGAGATGTCGAAAGGGGGAAGTCCTGCGAATGCTACATTATCAAATGCCAACGCCAGCACCGGCAGTAATAGCAATATCGCCAGCAGTGTTGTTAACGGAAGCAATCAGAGTCTTATATCGCTGTCCAACACTCATATCGGCAACACACTTGGCATCACCTTGGGCGGCTCGTCCAGCAGTACCTCTTATAGTATACACGATAAGAGCCTATTAGGCGTCAGTTGTGTCGATAGCCGGAAATACGATTATAAAAATAATAATTTGCTGCCACAACACCACAGTAGCTTCCATCAAGCCCAAGAGGTAGGCAAAAAAAAACACATTGGTAGCTCTCTCTCTCTCTCTCTCTCTCTCTATACACACTGATCGATCTTGCCATATTTTTCCAAAGGTTATATTAACGATGATTTCCGACAGAATGGTATTTTTATTTCCCAAACCATATAAGAGCTGAGATGGTGGCACTGATTTTCTTTGCTTGCTCAGCAACAGTGTTGTCAATTGAAATGTTCATGTTTCTTCTACTCATGTTTTTTGACTAAACACGTGGGGAAAATCCATGCCTTCGTCAGTACTATTCGTTTTATCACAGTTATTTCGCAGCTGTACTTATCAAAATTAATGGCAAGATAGCTAATGAATATCCTCTATGATCGTCATAAAAAATTGAATGGAAATGAATGCCCCGCCCACCCCTGTCGCTGTTCCCGGCAATCCGCCTTCTTAAATCAAAAATTGTTTTGTTTCAGTGTTACATTTATTATATGCAAAACACCATTAAGGGAAAACTTTTATTGGTCTCTTAAAATTAAATTTATGAAAAAGTGGGATGTTGCTTAACCTTTTGAAGGGTATTACAAATTCTAAGATATAACATTCGGGTGTCGGAATATAACATACCCTTGCAGGCGAAATCCAACTGCTCAAATCAAAGTTCATTAATAACCCTCCGTATAACACATATGTGTCCAGCCAGACCCTTTTGACATTTTTTTTTACTGTAAATATAACATACTTAGTTTATATTTTACGAGTTTTCTTAAATTTAATTAGCTAAGGATAACTATAAGGACATTTTGAACGTCAATCAAAATATATGATAACGGAGGGTTTAATGAATGAAACTGAATTGATTGTTAGCTTTAAATTGACTAGAAAACTAAAATACTACTCTGCAGGGGTAAACAAAATCAATACATAAATTTAATCTGGGAAAATGGTCATTCAAATAATATAAGCACAATCATAAGCAACAAAAAAAATGTCTTCTTAATTTTCCAGTATGTATCATCGGGAAATAACAGTTCTGGCAACACCCGTTCAAATCAACAAAGTGGAATCTTTCGTGGACCGCCGCCATCGTCGAATGCACCACGTGGCTCTGTTGGAGCAGGGGGACCCCGACACTTACATATGCCAGCGATGTACCCAAACGTAGTTTTGCAACAGTACCCACAATTTGGTCAACGACAACCCACTTTTCAAACGCCACATATACAATATGCACACACACCCATTCCGTACTATCCTTACCAATATCTTCCCTCACTACAGCAACAGCCACAGCATTCACGTGGCGGTGGCGTTGCTGTTAACACCAGCGTTAACATTGGGAACACAATGCAGACGGTGCAGCCGGGGGGCCCAAACGGACCGCTGGCTGGTCCTGGGACCTCGTCTTCCCAACTGCAGCTGCTAACGGGCGCTGTTCAACCGGCCGCAAATACGGTGATTGGTGTTAGCGGTAACGGTAGCGGGCAAGTTGGTGTACCGCCAATGGTTGGTGTCATGCCACCAAATGTTGCACCCCAACCGGTTCAAGTACAGCCGGAGAGTAGGCGTCGCCATCAGCACCGATTGCAAATCATTGATCCAGAAACAAACAAGAATATTCTTGATGATCTAGATAAGGTAATGGAATCCTATTTTCAATATGAACATTTTATAAAATCAATTAATTTTTGTTTAAATGTAGAGTAATTCAAATGTGGACAACGACGGATACCAAGATCAAGGGGAAGTTACGATGTTAATTAATGATTCAGGGGTATATGCTCTGCACAAATTAGGTATTTATATTCAAGAATATATGAATAAAATCAAAAAAAATCTGCTAACACATTTTTATTTACATATGTAGATCAAATTCCCGCTCATCGCCCAGATAATGTAATGGGACAAACCCCAGTGGTTTCGGCAAAGTCTGATGCTCCATCTGTAGAAATATTACCGACACACCAGAAGACCAAGAGTAAAAAGTATGTAAAGTTATACAAAAAAAAAAAACATCGCAATGGCTAACTCTAAAACTGTCTTCCTTTTAATTGCAGAATTCCTATAGTCTCCCCAAAAGATGGGTCTGAGTCATCTACAGGTAAGTGTATTATCTAGAGAGATCATTGTAGAAAATGGTTAACAATTATTGGAACGTCACTAGCTATCCTATCACAACAAATTCTATGGCTCTAGCCAAAAAAAAAACCTCAATTATGATTTTAAATTTATAGTCTGCGTTAATTCTAAGCATTATAAAAAACTACTCACTTGAAAAGAATAGCAAAACTAGATGTTAGTTTTTTTGTTTGGAAGACAAGTTAGCTTTGATTTTTTTTTTAGCTTCTGTAAATATATAAAAATAATTTTTTTATTTTTCATTTATACTTCGTAGTTTCATTTATCTGTTATTAAAAATAAGTAACAGGGCTCTAGGAGATATAATGAACCCAAAGCCTTACACGTACTGCCATGCCTGCACAAATGCTTGAGGACTAAACTTTAATCGTCCATATCTCCAGTGTCTATAGTTTCAAAACCTAAAGTAGTCGGAGAATCTCCCGTATGTCTGTTACATAAATTTTCACAAAACCATTATATCTTTTTAGCCATTTCGAGGGTTCAGGGTACAAAAATCTTCTTCATTTTATCAGGTCCCTTATATGTGCGTGCTTCCGATGCGAATGTGTTTAATTGTTCGTTTTTAATTATGTACAACAACAGATGAAAGATGTATGTATAAACTACTAACAGATGAAACCGATAAACTTAAAAACAGTAAATTTGTTGAGTCTTATTTGTTAAAGTGAATGTTCTGTTGCGGTGTTATCTATGATTCAGTATTTATATGTGGTAACTAAAATATATACATACCATGATTTTACTCAATTCACGTGTATGTGTGTGTTTTGGCGACGACGAATATTCTACTCACTCACCTAATATTTGGTTCTCTCAATACGATCGGTCTCATATGTTCGTTACTCGCTCCCTCTCTATATTGTAAATAATCACATCACATTGCGTTGTTGGTTTATATGTAGACGTATTCAAATTGACACACACGCATGCGAACACGTGTTTGGCTTAACTGGTGTATCTGTATATATGAATATTATAATGATGTGTGCGTGAGAGTATGAACATGCGTCAGAGAATAAGATTGAGGAAGAGAGGTGCGCCAAAATTTTAACTTTTGCTTTTACTCCTGACTTGTTTGGCACTTTTGGCTTATTGTTGGCGCTAAAAGTAGTTCGAACATACACATATTTCTGATTGTCCCGTTTGTGCAGCGATTTAGTTGCTGTCGCTGTTCGATGCCCAATCCGTGGTCGGTCGCTAGCCCGATGAAGATCGTTTAGAGTGCTAGTGGTTGCGCGATTTGATATCGTCTATGTGTGTGTGTCTATCTATAGCGCTAGGCAACAACGCGATAATTGTTTGGACACAGGCAAACACTTGATGAGTAAAACGAATCAAATCAGCATGTATGCACATGTTTATTTACATACATATTTTTGACAAACATGTGCAATTAAATCTAATTGAACTTATGCGTTACCTTTACATATTCAGTATATCAGTAAATTGAATTTACCGCTTACGAAAAAAATTATTTATACATATATGGCTATAAATATTATATTAATAAGAACACAAAAATTCATAAGATTACAGCTACAAAATATATAACACTAGAAGTAAGGCAAATTTTGTGCTTGCCTTAAGATAATGGTGGCTGATCGCAAAACTAAAATTACTGGAAAAATATTGTTTTAATATGCTCTATTTCTCACAGCAACATATTTTTGGGCAGGCAGCACCACTGCCCCGCTTCCTGCCTCTTTAAATCGAAAATGCTTAGTTATTGCCACTAATTTGAGTTAGTCACAAATTTTTTGACTTCGCCCGGTTTCGCCCTAAAATAATATGCTGCTTCTTTAAGGTTCTGAAACGAAACAACTGTTAATAGAGACTAACAATAGGTCAGAGCTTTGAAATATAACTATTTTAATTTTAACTATAAAATTTGGTGACTGATTTTGATTTGAGTGTAAACATTATTTAATGTCATAAAAAATATATATAAAATGTTCATAACATAAAATAATTTGTTTCGCCGTCCTTAAATATATAGTCAAATCGGATGATCCACAAAGCACGATTGACACGGTAGTGGAAAGATTAACACAGATGCACCAACAGACATTGCCAATATGCCAGTCGGAGCAGCAACAGCAATCAAATTCACCGCAATTCGGCTTTGTTGTTAATGATAAAAAGGCTGCTTCGCAAAGTGAATTATTGCTCAAGGAGGAGCCACTTGAAAGCCCAAGTTTAACTGCTTACCCCGAAGCAGCAGTACCGGTGGTGTCCGAGGTTGATGCCTCCTCGCCAAATCAGCCAGAAACGCAGATGGAATCGCAATCTCTACATAACAATGAAGTCGTCGTCTCCAAGGTATCTGAGTTAGCCGAAAATATCTCTACCATAAAAATATCAGAGCAAAGTATACAACATAGCAGCAACATATTTGCTGCAACGACGTCGGTTTTAGACGAAAATGTTGCCGAGTCGTTTTCACAGAACGTCATACTACAAGAAATCAATCCCGATGAGACTGATCAAGCGCCTCAAGTGCCACAGATAATGAATGAGACATGCAATTTAATTGAAGCAAATATAAAAGCAAGTGACGCAAGTGTTGAGAGCTTCGGTGCTGCTTCCGATTCAATTGATACAAGCAGCATACCAGCTACTTCTATTAGCCAGGACTCCGAGGCTGAGCAGGAAAAAGATCGCAAGCTAAAGAATAACGAAACAGAAAAAGAACAGCAAAGAACAGAGAACAAAGAACAAGCTACTGCTCCTGAGGCCCCAGCAGAGTCTGAAATTTTATCGTTAATCATTTACAACGATGGCCAGTGGTCACCGAGTAACCCGAGCGGTAAAAAGCAATACGACCGCGAGCAATTGTTACAATTGCGCGAAGCAAAAGCGTCACGCGTACAGCCAGAAGTTAAGAACGTATCAATACTGCCTCATCCCAACCTAATGCCAACGTTTATGCGTAACAACAACAACAATAAGCGTGTTCAATCGATGGTTGGCTTGATTGGAGGTAATCGAAACACTGATTTGTCTGGCAGCAATTTTGTTGGCAAACAGGTTTCAATGTCCGGCGTTCAAGGAGGAAGGAGTAGCATGAAGGGTATGATCAACATCAATCTATCACTTAACCAACACGTTAAGCTTAACGAGACAGAAAATGCTTGGCGCCCACGGCTTGTAGTAAAAACTGTCCAATCTGAAAGCGGTTACGATGGAAAATCAACACAGGAAAAGGATGAGCTTGTGCGCCGCGTGCGTGGAATTCTTAACAAGCTTACTCCGGAGAGGTTTGATACCCTTGTCGAGGAGATAGTTAAACTTAAGATTGATACACCTGATAAAATGGACGAAGTGATTGTTCTTGTTTTCGAAAAGGCCATCGATGAACCAAATTTTTCCGTTTCGTACGCGCGACTCTGTCATCGTCTAATTAGTGAGGTGAAAGCGAGAGATGAACGCATGGAAAGTGGTACAAAATCAAATTTGCAACACTTTCGCAACGCTCTGCTCGACAAAACGGAGAAAGAGTTTACACAGAATGTTTCGCAAGGCGCTGCCAAGGAGAAAAAACTACAGCCCATTGTAGAAAAGATCAAAAAATGCACTGATCCTAACGAAAAAGCTGAGCTGGAAGCCCTCTTAGAAGAGGAAGAGCGCAAAATTCGACGTCGTTCCGGCGGTACAGTGCGATTTATTGGCGAACTTTTTAAAATCTCCATGTTGACGGGCAAAATAATATACTCTTGTATTGATACGCTGCTAAATCCACATTCAGAAGACATGTTGGAATGCCTTTGCAAGTTGTTAACAACAGTGGGAGCAAAGTTTGAGCAAACACCCGTTAATACCAAGGAACCAAGTCGATGCTATTCACTTGAGAAATCAATAGCCAGAATGCAGGCGATCGCTTCAAAAACCGACAAAGATGGCGCCAAAATAAGTTCGCGTGTGCGTTTTATGCTTCAAGACGTTGTCGATTTACGCAAAAACAAATGGCAATCCGGACGAAATGAAGCACCGAAAACCATGGGACAAATTGAAAAGGAGGCTAAAAACGAGCAATTATCTGCACAATACATGAACTACAGTGGCTCATTATCGACATCAAGCCCCAATGGACCTCAATCTGGCGGATCTGGTGGAAAGCGTGATGAACGAACTAGCGCTCGTTATGGTGATTCACGATCTGGATACGGTGGTAGTCATAGTCAACGCGGTGGCGATGTTGGTGGCAATATGCGACATCAGCAACCAAACAGCGGTGTCAGTAGCAGTAGTGGTAGTGCCGGCGGCACAAGTGGTGGGAACTCCAATGGTCACAATGACGATAATACCTGGCACGTTCAGACCAGTAAAGGCAGCCGGTCCCAGGCTGTTGACAGTAATAAACTAGAGGGCTTGGTAGGTTGATCCCATATCGATCTACTAAAAACTTTATACATTATATTTTTTATTTCAGACATTACAACTCAATCAAAATTTAGATACGAAAAAGATGGGTGGTTTGAATCAATTTATTTGGAATAACAATACCAATAGACAATCTTCAACGCCAACAACAACACCATCCAACTCATTTGCAGTGCTTTCATCGATAAGTGACAAAAACAGTACGGATCGCGATCGGGATCGTGACCGCAGTGGGCCCAGAAACAAGAGCTCATTTAACAAGGGCTCTATGGAGCGAGATCGTTATGGTGGTGATCGTGGCAAGTTATATACTAATAATTTAATATCTGTAAAATAGGTTTAACATATTCAAAATAAATTGAAAATATAGGCATGCATTCGAGAACTGGATCGTCGCAAGGATCGCGAGAGAATTCCTCTTCACGCATTGGACAAAATCAACAAAACCGTGGTGGTGTGATGAACTCTTCACTACAAAAATCTGCTAGTCACTCCAAGTACACTCAACAGTCGCAGCCAAGTCGACTTTCAAATAAGGTGGGTATTAATGGAATTAATCGATTGATGTTTAATTTAATTTATATATATTTATACATCACTTACCAGGGTGTGGGTTCTTCGGCCGGCATATACAGGGGAGGCGATCATCAGCAGCAGCCTTTAATAAGTGCCTCAACTTCTTCAATCTCTGCCCCACAGCCTGTAAAAAGCCAGACTGCGCCGCCAGCCGTGTTTGTAGAGCCCAGACCAACCGATAATAAGCTCTTTAAGACAGTCGTAACGGATATTATTGACCTTGCAGCGGTCTCAAAATCGGTTACTCCAACGGTTGTCGATTGCATAAAGCGGATACCAGATGACCAACGCAGCGGTTTCTTGTTTTATATATTAACCGATTATTTGCATTTAGTTACTGTGGGCAAACAATACAGAAGATACTTGGCAATCACAATTGCCTATCTTATACAGCAAAACTACATGTCTGTAGATCACTTTAAACTTGCATACAAGGAGTTTAGCAAATTTGCACACGATTTAACGGTTGATATTCCAGAGCTTTGGCTGTATATTCTACAATTTGCTGGTATCTATATTTATTACTATTAGTAAAAGATGAACGATCATGCTGATTGAAATATGATTTTTCTATTTATAGGTCCATTAATAGTAAAGAATGTTTTGACTGTGTCAGATCTGTGGAACCACGAACTAAGAGACAACAACATGGGTGAAAAGTTCCTTAAAACATACTTGACATATTGCACAAGGGAAGTGGGACCGAACTTCACCCGGAGCATGTGGAAGACATTTAATATGCGTTGGTCCGATTTTATACCCGAAAGCGACATTAACGATTTTATTGAATCAAATGTAAGTAAACTAACTGTCTATATATATATATATATATTTTTTTTTTTACTTTTTATAAGTTTGTAACTTCTAACTAAATGCATTTTTGTAACTAATTCTACAGAGATTACAATATGTGGAAAACGAGTCGAAGACACCAGTGATTGAAGAGCGCGAGTCCCCCGAAAAGCATGTTAAAAATGTGATAAATCATATTGAGCACTTGCTTAAGGAAGGAGCAACCGCGGATTGTATAATTGATTATTGCAATGTAAGAAGATTTGATTACAAAAATTGGAATTTTTAAATTTTATAGAAATTTTTTAAATCAAATCATTTCCAGGGCAATATTGTGATGGCCGATAAGCTGTTTATCAAAGGGTTGACCATAACTTTATGTAATTTCGTAATTGTCTATAAGGATAATAGCTATAAGCTGGAGCCTGAAGTTTTTCAAAAGTTTTGCATACCAGTTTTTCATCGATTTATTGATATTAATGAAGACCTTCAGCTTGAGTGCTTGTATGGAGTTCAACTACTTGTTAATAGCTTGGAACATCCTAGAGGTATGTACACATTCACCAAAATACATATGGACATACACATCCATTTTAGATATTAAATAGTAAAAATTAATTTTCTTTAGGATTGTTGAGTGAACTTTTCGGTGAGCTATATGACGGCTGTGTAATACAGAAAGAGTCACTGTATAAATGGCGCGATTCAAAGGACCAATCAGCTGGCAAAGGTATTTAATTTTTTACAACTAATAATTTTTTTATACCTTTAACCCATTAAAAATGGGTAAAAAGGGTATAATAGTTTTGTGCAAAAGTATGTAACAGGCAGAAGGAAGTATCTCCGACCCCATAAAGTATATATATGCTTGATTAGCATCAACAGCCGAGTCGATATAGCCATGTCCTGTCCGGATGTATGAACGCGTCGATCTCAGAGACTATAAGAGCTAGAGACTCCAGATTTGGTACATAACCTCGCCAGGTCCCCGCGCAGTACAAGTTTGTTTTAAATTTTCGATAACTCTTCCCGTTTCCGATATACAAATGTGATCGATAACAACAAAATCTTGAATTTGGAAAACTTGATGCAGTTTGAAAGATTAGACTAAATAAGAAACACCGGAGATATGGAGTATTGAAATTAAGAAGGTATGCACTATACGCGTATACATACACACACTCACACATACTTGCAAGCACTGACTGTATGCGTAAAGTATAGGGTTAAGGGTATAGTCTAGTCGGGATTTCTCGACTAGAGCCTTCTTACTTGTTTTATATATATTAATTAAATTATAAATTTTTTAATGCAGGTGTGGCTGTGAAGAGTCTAAATCCTTTCTTTAACTCTCTGTTAAGCGATGAAGCCAATTAATTCATCAAGCGTAGAGCTGTCAGAATTAGTGAGTGCAAGGAAAAACGATGAAAAAACAAAAAACCAACTTACTATAAAATAATGCATACACCTTGAAGCAACACAATATGTACTTTCATATGTAATAAGAAAGAAGCGTCAACATCGGGTGTTCTAACCAGAGTAAATATATTCTACTACAATATATGTATGCATATAATCTACTTTGCGCGATCTTATGGTACAAGTATATGCAATAATAAGTTAGTATATAAACAACTGTGTATGCATTGTATGTACTATGAAATAAAGCAAACCTGAAGAAAATTTTAAGTTTAAAATGGTTGCTGTCAACATTATTGCTTAAGAGAAAGGGATTGGAGCAAAAAAAAACTATTCATTTTACAACCGAAAAGGAGATCAATGACGACTGACTAATGATTGTAAATTCTCAATTTGTATTTTAGTGGAAAAGATTACAAAGACTTTTTTCCTAAACGTTTCTATTATGAATAAATTTGTAGAAAGGAGTAATAAATCCGATTTGAATATACTTGTTTTCAGAGGTGATTAACAACAACGTTTACAACTGGGTTACGTGTTATCATAACTTGTTATGTTATTTTATTGACTTTAGTGAATCGCTTATATTTTAATTTCTAACAGATTATCAAAACGTTTGTAATTAGAGAGTACGGATAAAACAGGTCTGCAACAAAAAAGCTGTTTTGGATTTGAGAAGTGTTTTTTTGTGTATTTTTGTGCGATAAACACGATGGCTTTTGCGTATCACGTGAAGATAAGACTAGTTATTCTGGTACATATATTGTTATTTTATTTTATAAGTACTGGACAAAAAAGTCCACTACTTTTTTAAAAAAAATTTTCATATTTTTCAAGTTTGACGGTTGTTGGTCGTTTACTGAACGACTCTACCTTTAATACATACATATTTAGATCACGTAAGGATAGGAAGAAAAAATACTAAAAGCCCACAAAAAGTAATTTTTTGGGGTCTTTACCCCTATACTAAATTGATTATCGTTCGTCTTAATTCTACTGGAAATCAAAATTTATTAGGTTTGTCGCATTTTAAAGTTGAAGAGTACTGCCTATTACTAGAGCTCCGCAATTTCCAACGAGTGCGTTTTGGCGTCGAACACGTTGGCCATCGTGAGTTTTCGAGACGACCGCAGCCACTCTGCATTGATTAAAAGTGTACGTATAAACTATTCTATACAGTTCTTAACCGAGTTGAAGAGCAGGCCCTTTTAAGGAGGCATCTTGGCGCGGCAAGCATCTTCTCCCAACATACTACGAGATATTCACGATACAATAATATATTTAATTTAAATATTTTCAGCGATTTTATGAACCAAAAGCAGAAAATACAATTTAATATGGTAGTAATGTCGATGGAAAATCAACTTCCCCAACAATATGCCAAAAAATTCCTGGAAAATTTATTATTTTTTTATTTAACTTGTTTTTGTGTTGGTTTTTCTATCCATGAAAAGTGTATATTAAATTTGTCATGAAATGTGAAACGCCTAGAAGGAAGCATATCCGAGCCCATAAAGTATATATGTATTATATTATAGGCATCGCGAGCTGAGTCGGTATAGCCATGTCCGTCTGTTTCTATGCAAACTAGTCATAAGTTAATATTCCATTGACATAACCATCATATTTAATTGTCTTTGCTGCTCTCGCTGTCTAAAATTTCTAAAAAAAAAAAAAAAAAACAATTATCAATAAATAAATGATTGAAGAATTGCAAATATTTTTTAACTGCTGTTATACACAATATGCACATCGGTAATTGATATGAAGAAGATTTCTCGTCTCTCTGAAAAGTATTATTTTGGGAATAAATACTGTTAAATCTAACCTTCAAGGTTTGACATAACGAAAATGTCGACAAAAACTTCTTATATTGGGAGAATCGTACGGTGTGTTAAGCGTGCAGCTTCAAACGTTATTAATATTGTTATTATTGTCAATCAACTCTATTAAGCACATATATTTTTTAATTATTTACCTAATCTAATGTTTTCGATGCGACGAGTTGCTGGAGCTATGTCTCCTTGAAGAGCAACCTCTTTAACCCGCACGCAGTCGAGTATGCAAACGAGCAAGTAATATACCATAACTTGCAATTTGGTTAGGAGCTGTTGGATAATCTTATACATACACTTTTAATATTTTTTTTGCTGTTCGGTTAGTTTGTGATATTTATATAATTCTAAAATATAAAATTATAAGTATATTTTTACTCACCGGATGATAATGTTTAAGAAAGGCATAGATGTGTTCAATTTTTTCAGATGTTAGACTTTTAATTATAAGGAAGTATTTCTGATGAAACTGCGCAGCTTACTTGTCAATAACACCCGAAAGTCAACACCAAAGGGTTCACGCAATTTGCAAAACACTAGGGAAGTACTTTTAAGTGCGACGTTATGTTATCATTACATACATACCCTACACATAGAAACGACAAAGCTGATAACTTCTCATTTTACAGTTACCAATATATATAGTTATTCATATATACATATATATTTATATACAATTATGCAAATGTCAAATAAGCATACATCTGAGACCTAGCCAAATTGGAGAATGCATTTAAAACAAAAGAAAATTAGCTAAAGATATCTTAAAGTGTCTTATTTGAAAGTGTCGCTATGAATGTTGCTTTAAGCAGGTAAGATGTTTTTTATTTAAGGCCAACAAATATCGTTGTAAGAGTAAATAAGAAGAAAATATTACTAATTATCGTCTAAGTTAAAAATGCTTTATTTGCAGCTATTTAATTATTATAAATTGATTTTTAATAATATAATAACAGGTATATAACAAATATGTAATTTCAAGGTGGGTTGAATTTTCGATTTTTCGTTTTTTAAACTCAGTTTCACTTTATCAATTATAAGTTTTATTATTATTGTTTAACTCTTATATTTTAACCTCATTTACTTATGATGCACTTCATCTTTCAATAGACGCTTGTTCCGGCAATGATTGGCTAATTTCATTTCATTTACTCTATTTTAATATTTATTCTCTAATTGCCATTTCTAATAAAAATATTTTATAAACTACACTTCCTATGATTCTAAATAATTTGTGGTTTAAACAAAGTTTAATTAAGATTAGCATGTCATTTTTCACACTATTATTTTCTTTTATTTTAAAAGAAACAACAATTCGCAATTTAAGTAACTTTTAACAATGTCGTTTTACGAGTTAATATTAGAATCTAATAATAACAATTAACATAGTTTTTTTTTTATATACATATTAAGTATGTGAATAATCTTTTTTTGCTTATGTCAAATGTTTTCTATCTTCATAAACGTTGGTTTTGTTTTTTGCATTACACTCTGAATATAAATAAAGCTAACAAATTAAGAATTTGTATATGCAAATACATTTGAACATATAAATGTATTATATATATATATATATATATATATATATAATGCTGCTCGACTAGTTTTTTGTCTCTTAAAGCTGGTGACTTTAATCCTTAAATATTAACATATGCATACACTTGTGGACATATGTAATATTCAGGCAAAGAATTAGAAGAAAATATGATAGGATCGAAACGCTCTAAACAAACAATGTATGGGAAAATGAGATCGTCGGTAATAAAAGTATGCTGCAGTTTTGTTTTGTTTTATTTTTTACTGTGATGTGGGATAGGCAATGATTTTTGGTTCAAATCAGCAATTCGATAGAATTGCCATAACTTGGCCCTTTCAGCACTATACTTTTGAAGTTTGATGAGTTTTTAAATGTGCGGTAGCAAAAACCAACTGAAAATGTATGGCTGGTCTGGCGCGTTTCAGAATCGAAAGTTTTGTGGTATTGTAAGCAAAAAGTTTTAAAATAATATATTAAAGGTCTACACAGGTTACAATAAGACTTTTTATGGTAAGTCTCTATTAAGATATATATGTATATGTATTTTTTGTCTTTCACTTGTGTCCATATTCTTAATGTCCGTTTTAGCATCAAGCTACTATTAAAGAGGCACAAGACGCGTTGAAGACGCCTCACTTGAATATACTTTATTGTATTTTGTATATGCACAAATAAAGGCAATATGCTAATCTATTGCTGTGTGCTTTTATTCAATTATTGTATATAGTATATATATATATTATTGAAATGTTTTTAAACTATTAATGAATATATATACCACACTCATACGGTGTTTCATGACTTAGTCTGTGTGTGCAGCTTATTTAGTTACTGTTGTTTCAATTGTTACCATCCATACACTGATCCAAAAGAAAATATCGATCGGCTTTTTCTTACACATATTATTCTGGTTTTAGGCGATGCCACTGTACTACAGTTTGTTTGGGCTTTGATATCATATCCTGCCAATGTTTGGTCTCCGAGGCACCTGAACCGTTTTTACCTGTAAAAGTATTGTAATATTTTTTTACATTCGTATTTTACATTTACATTTTATTCACAAATATTATTTAAGAACAATTTCGCACTCTTACCGGCTAATAGTATTCGGCCGATCAGCTCGTTCCGTCCAATATTATCAAAATCCATAACCATGACATCCAAAGAACATTCACGAATCTTTTCCCATGGTACATTAAAACTAAATGATTCGTTGAAAACGGGATTTAAAGTACACGTAAATATAGGCGTTTTTCTCTTTTCTACACGCTTATCGCCGAATTGTAGCCAAACCTTTACATAGGGATCTGTAACAAAATGTATTGTTAATTATATTGTATAATCAGAAATATTGCTGGCGTACCAGTTATTTGTAAAGCAAATTGTAAAAAAAAAGTAATATTTATTTCCGATTTAACATACCTGATTTTCCATTAATATCCTTTGCTTTAAGGTTTCTTGCTTTAATCAATGTCAATGTTAAAATTGAGTTCGAAGGATGATAGCATAATGAGGACAAAAGTTCTCCACATTTGTCCTTAGCCGGGGGCTTAAGCGCTTTCCAAAATGACTGTTTTCCAGCGAAATCCACCTAAAAGGACACATATGAGTGGGTGAGTGTGGACCATATAAAAAAAACTATAATAAACAAATGCAATGCTACTTACCTGACATAGCGGCAAAAATACTTCACCAATAGAATCGTCTCTTGAGAACCGATCATAATCAAAAACGTGCAAATGGAGAACCTAAATATAAATGGAAAATTGTAATAATGGGTTTACACAAAAATAAAAATTTACTTATACTTACGCGTGACTGAAGCTTTTGAATTGGAAACCCTTCGAAATAAAATGTTTCATTCCATCGCGGATTCAAAGTTCTTCGTTTTATTTTAGTCTCTAAACGGTGTTTTTTATCTGGCAATAAGGTTACACGAACATAGGGATCGGACGTGCCACTTAAATCTTTAGCTGGTAGTTCTTTTCCTTGTAGAACTTTTAAGATAAGTGTTGTATTTTGGAAGTCATATTCCAAAGAAAAATGAATTTGTCCCACATTTTCACTCGGATCCGTGCTATCAAGATACATGTCGGTCATTGAGATACTTTTATTCTAAAATTGTTTAAATGACAAATATTAATATCAAAAACCAGTTTTAGTTTAGGGATTGATAGAAATTTTTTTGTTACCTAATAATACAAAATATAATAGTAATAATATAATATACTCACAGCTGAATCTTTTGATGTACCATCATTTGCACTTGTACCTGAAGAATTAGATGGTTTGGCTGGTGTAGACGCTGAGCCGCTACTAGAAGTATGAAATGTTTTATTATTAAAAAGGGATTTTTAATTTCGTAAACTATATATTTATATAGTTATAACTGGTTACATTCACGCCATTTTATAACATAAAAGATAAAAATTAAACATTTCAAATATAATCTAAGCCGTACCCAATAAGAGGTGTCCTGAGACTTAAAAATCCGTTCAATTTTCGATTTATATTATTTTGTAGCGGAGTTGTTAACGTTTGAGCAACTGTCACTTGCGGTTTAGTGGGTGGATTTCCCGACTCCACAATTTCCTGCGTGGCTCTGCAGAAAAATATAATATATGTATATATTTTAGAATATTACATAACAAAAATATTTTTACGACACGAAACTTTGATTAATATTTGGATTGGTTGAAATGTTCTGATTTTTAATTAAAGAACTTTTTGTATAGCTGAAACATAAATGCTTAATGGAGTTGCATTTAAAAAAATTTATTAACAAACCTTAAACTATAACTACTCGATTCCTCGTCCTCGTTTGGTTCAATAAACTGTAATTGTGACCTTTTATGCCGCCACCATAGGTATCCACCGGCTAAAAAAAGCGCTATAGCGATAATTAGACCCAATATAGCTAGGCAAGCTATTAATATTATGCTCGCCATATCTGAAAATTTATGTAAGTTTGTAAGCACAATAATTTTCAACATAAATGACATATACACAATTATTTGCAAACCCATGTACTAATACATATACATATAGATATAGGGACACATGACATACACAAATATATATAGATAAAGATTTCGAAAAATAGAATATATATATATATATATGTAATTATATATTATTATATATTATATATATATTATATATATATATATATATTATATATACCTTTACCCATTTAATAATATACATATATAATATTCTCGTATGTTATTTAACGTTAGGAATCCAAAACGTTCTTTTGGGTGTAACTTGTATGTATAACAATTTATTTTTACCTTTTTATTGTGTTCATATGTGAATAAACGTTTAAACGAATCAGGATTTACAACTGTAACACCAAATACGCATTAGTTCGTATTATACCTATTTTCTCAGGCACCAATTTTGGAAAAAAAAAAAGTTTTTAATGCTGCATGTATATTTTATTTTATGTTTAAGATTTTTTTCACTTGTCTTGCTTCTTTTTTTTATTAAGCACTTTACTTTGATGACTTATGTATGTATAAGTAATGTAACTAAACAGAAGGGATGACGATGACACTAACAGAATCTGTTAAAAACAAACCCAAAAACTGAAAGCTCATAATCTATGATAGAGAGAGTTGTTATCGGAAAACATAAAATGCTACGCATGTATGTATAAGTCAATCATATGATAAGAGGAACAAGCCGCTGTTCTTAACATTTTATAAATACATTTAACATTTTTAACTATTTTAAACATCAAGTTATACAAATTTTTAGAGTAAAGTAATTATTAGAATTGGAACTATATAGTTTTGCGATTATGTAAATAAAAATATTTGTTTTTCCTTTAATGGAGTGTAAGCTTCAAAAGCTTCCTTGAAGGCGTACTGCGCATGCCGAACTCTAATAATCGCAATATCAACACTCTTGTAATTTTGTAGAATTTTTTCGCATTCCCAATTTGCAAATGGTGCCCCATGATATTGCTTTCAGTGCCTATTCAACCTTTATTTATATCGGCAGCTCAAAGTAACAATCTCAAGAACTTGTTGGCAATATTAAATATTTTTGTATGTTCACAAAAGAGAGAGATGAGAAAGAAATTTTTTCGCTCTCTCTCTGAGAAATTTTTCGTATGCGCATTAAGAATTTTCAGTGTATGCGCAATAGCCGACGGTCTGACATTCCTGCTCCAAGATTATTGGAGAATTTTCCATTTTAGAACGTTTTAACTTGACTTCTTTTTAGCACGATTCTTTGGCCCAAGCAAACGATTTCTACAAATCAAAGAGAGTATACCTTGGTAAATAAAGAGAAAAAATATATATACAGAGACATAAATGTGTGCATATATATTCCTATATACCAAGTGCGGTTACTCCAACAGAATTGTCTTATTTTAAATTTAGTCGAAAGGTATCCGTTTTGCACAACACACCTAGAGTCTGGCACTATTTTTGTGTGTGTGTGTTTGTGTGTGAGTGAATGCATAAAAATAATGTATGTATTTATATATATGTATTTGTTTGTCGCAATGGTATGTTTTTAATATAGCTCTAGTGCATATTCGATACGCTACATCGTACAAGTTCTAAACGTATTTTCATGTATTTTATTTTTATTAAAACATTACTGCATGTGTATAAAGTTAATTAAATACAGACTACTTAGTTATCAAATACATGTGTGTAAATTGTGTAATAATTTGGTAATGATTAGAAAATAAAACTTAAAAGGTTGCTGTTTCAATTCTTTAAATTGGAATTATATACACAAGAAACAAATCTACAGCGTGCAAATGTAAAAAAGAAAACATTTACATCATTTCCTCAGCTTAGTTAAGCGTTTTGAAAATAAACCCAATTTTAATTGTCAGAAGACTGTATTTAAAATAATTTATTTTTTCATTTTAGCACCTTCGGCTCCAAGGTAAATTTCACTTTGTCAAAAATTAAAAATAAAATGGAATAGAAAAGAATAAGAATTCGAAATTTAAAATAATTAATCAACAAAAGTTTCTAAGTTATAATCAAAAATAAATAGGAGTCATGCGGGAAATATACAAAATATGCAGGTAAATAAATAAATATTTATCATATTTCAATTATATTATACCAGTCTGATTATCATTTGTATAGACACCTGACAATATAATCTGGCTTATAAAAAATTCAATGATAAATAAACTGCACAAGGTATGTTTATACCAGATACACTGAGAAGCTGTATGATCGAGACGGACGTATCTTCCTATTTGCAAACTTCGTCAACTGGACAGGTAAGGAATTCGGCAGTAAAAAAATAATAATGATTTACGAAAGGAGCTTAACACTAATTGTTTAAAAGGTCTGTACATACTTTCAATGAATTTTGCAGCGTTTATCATTATTATAATAAACAGTTATATTAAAAAACAGTTATAATTTTGGCACAAACAATTTCTTTTTATTTTTAACCAGTTAATCTCCAATGATATATATAACAACATTGCCATTCTTTTTCTATCTTTGTGTGCTATAACATGCAAAACTAATCAAAGTTAACTAATTCTACATTTGTTAGGTAAAAAAATATTGCTCTGGATGTTTTAGGCAAAGAAAATTGCAATACCATATTTCAACAATGAATCAATAATATTTTAAATGTAATTAAACAACTTTTTGATACTATGTGGCTTTTAAAATCAAATTCTTGGTGTCTCTCTCTCTTTATGTTAATATATGTGTAACATTTATAAAAATATATATTTCACATATGAGTATGTTGACTGCATCTTGTCGCCTTTTAGACATACACATATTATTTCTCATTGTGCAAAAGTGTGTTATTCTGTTTTTTATATATTTATTTACAATGTGTATGTTTTTCCCTTTATATCTATGTAATACTAAATAGGCCTTAGTAGCTATAAAAAACAGTACTTAAAGAAATGTGTTTTTTTGTGTTAAATAAATTTTACAGCTGAAAATGTTTAATATATTTGTATTTATATGCATATTAAACAGGTATTTTAAGTTTGTTATACACTTGGAAATGATATTTTATATTGATATTAATTTTGTCGCGAAATGCATAAAAGAAAGCAAAACCCACATCATAAAGTTCATCTGTTCTTGATCAGCATCGGGACCTGAGCCGATATACCCATGTCAGTCTGACTGTCTGTTTCAATGCAAACTAGTCCTGGAGCTATCGAGTTCAAACTGTGGTTAAAGTGTTATTTTTTTGGTGGAGTTAGATCGATTGTCAAAATGGCCTGATGGGACTACTATAGATCAAGATCTTTAATAAAATTTTAGTATGAAAAACAAGTAGTCCTTCAAGTGTATGTAATATTCGGCATGCCTAAGAAAGCTTTCTTATTTGTTTTTATTATGTAATATTTTTTTTTGTATTCATGTATTTTGGATGCTAATAATTCTTAAAATATTAATTAATTTTATATTCGTGTTAAATGTTTTAGTGTTTTAATTATTTGATAACATTACAGCATTCCCCCTTTTATCACCTTTCATAAATATACATATGTATTATGAATTGAAAATAATACCACGTTCTTTTACGTTCAATAATTAATTTTGTAAAGAGTGGTTAATGTGGCAACTTTAGAAAGCTGTAAAATATAAAACCCAAATAATATAATAAAATAATAAATTCTATACGTGCAACTCTCTATTTGTGTTCCATAATCTCCAACGTAGGATGAATTTCACCCCTTCATTGAGGCATTATTACCATACGTCAAATCTTTTTCTTACTCTTGGTTTAACTTGCAAGCCGCTAAAAGAAAATATTACAAGAAACACGAAAAGCGTATGTCATTGGAAGAGGAAAGGCATTGTAAGGACGAGCTACAGGTATGGCTACAAGTAAATAAATAACATTTAGGCACGTTTGAGGCTCTTCTCGAAAAATAATACTTTAATATATCAAGTCGAAAAATTGGCTGTTAATAATTTTCGTTTCTTCATCCATATGATAAGCTATTGCACCGATCAATGTAAAGTAAGAAGCTGCTTTTGTAGAAATATTGTGGAGCGTTACTTTCACTAAGAAGGACAATAGATTTATTGATTGATTTATCAACCTAAAAAACTTTCAGCGGTAAAGTTTATGGGGTTAACTTTTCTTTTGTTAGACTTAAAGAGATGAGAAACAAACGGGCCTTATTCTTTTAACTAAAACCCCTAAGCATTCTCTATATATAAATTTCATATACGATAGAATGAGAAAACAGAAGTAAAACAAAAATGGGCGTCTCGCCTTTTGGGTAAATTAAGAAAGGATATTACGCAAGAAAGCCGAGAAGATTTTGTTCAATCAATAATCGGCAAACGTAAATCCATTTGTGTGCTCTCCAACCCGGATCAGAAAGGAAAAATGAGGCGAATCGATTGCTTAAGACAAGCGGATAAAGTCTGGCGACTTGATCTTGTTATGGTCATCTTGTTTAAGGCCATACCATTAGAAAGTACGGATGGTGAACGCTTAGAGAAAAATCCAGAATGCCTACATCCGGGTCTATGTGTTAACCCATATCATATAAATGTCTCTGTCCGAGAGTTGGATTTATATTTGGCAAATTTTATAAATACTCATCATAATCATTCAACTACTCGGATAACAACTGCGGATGTAGCTGGATGTAGATCACCCCAACATGTTCTATTTAGTCTCAATCGAAACAGCAATAATATAACTGTTGAGAGAAAAGAAGACAATACTGCTGATATCACAGATGCCAAGACAAAAGGTCTCCGACACAATCCATATAATGGAGTTGTTTGCAATGATATTATTTTAGCGACTGGAGTATTTTCTTCGCAAGAGCTCTGGACACTCTCCAAAGGTAAAACAGTATATTGATATTAACAAAATATTCAAAAACTTACATATACATATGTATTAAGATAAGTATTGTAAACTTTTCTTAGATTCAATACTCGACGAAGTGAATGACAACAGCAATTTGCATACGAACATTATCAAGCGAGAGAATCTAGGAGCTGCTGCTTACGATTGCAATACATATCAACTTAATCCAGAGTCGCCATTACCCACCAGCTCACAGATCCAAGCACAAGCGGGCTCGGCAATTGTCGCTAATCCGATTCCAGGTGGTTATAGCAGTGAGTATACCAAAGAGATTTTTTTGACCTATCATAACACAAAATTACATTTCAGTTGATTTCGTTGATCAGAATCATCGAAATTTACATTTATCGCAGTCACCATTGTTGCGAATCGACGGAACAAATAGCACATCCACCGATGGTTGTAAAATCGATCATCACAGCTCATCGCCACCAATTATGACTTCGCGTACACCAACAACAGCAACCGAGAACTGTGCAACAGGTAGCTTCTCTGTAATACTTCGATCAGCGGATAGCATCAATAATTCCAATGGTGATTCGACAACGGTCTCGACTGATTCTCCAATTTCCTTACATCGATACACAGCCTTAAATAGCAGGCCGCCACTATCAGCGACTATGCCACAAATTCGTTCAGCAGATGGTAATAATTATATAGTATATATTATTAAATAGTAATTGATTTATATCTTTCGTAGCAATTTTGCACCATAACTGTTCAACGTTGCTAGCAACATCGGTTAGCCCAGTTAACACACTTTATTATCCTACCCAGCATAGCAGTCCACGAATTCAACCGCATACAACATCAGCAGCGACAACATTAGATCAAGATCATGAACATCAGCATCAACATCAACATCAACAACAACAACATGCGGATACACATGATATTTCGGATTTTGTGACGTACGTATGCCAAGATGCTGGCCATTCTGGTGGATCGGGCTCTATACTAGAAACACCAGCACAATTTCAGCATCAACTGGCTACACACACCCACCCCCATTCGTCGCATTATCACATTCATCCACAACTGAGAAGTTCGAAATTAAGTGTGTCATCACCCTCGACACACTATCATAGTACAATGTTACCACCAATGCTACCTCCGATGGCACGACCTGTAGCCATAATTCGATCCAGTGGAGATTTGGCAATGGTTCAACAATCACCGTCGCCCACATCTACAGCAAATTGTGCGCCAAAGGTCAGATTGGTCGATGACAGCACTCAAAGCCCGATTACCTCGGATGCGGATCCAAATACAAATACTAATACTGATGATGATTGCACAACACTTGTTACGAGAGCCTCACCACAGCCTCATCAACCACCTACAAGTATGAGCGAAGCTGGTCGATGTAAAATACCATCAATTGGCTCAAATGCTCTAACACGAATCGCAACGCCTATGTATCCACCGCCAGCTAATGGGCGAGATTACTTCAATCACTTCCATAATCAATCCGCATCGGTAAGTAAACCTATAAATAGAATATCTTTTTATATGCACCTCGACCAGTTGATAATCTTTTGTGACGACTTTGGTTAGTGTTTAAGGAATTTAATGAAGGTAAGCACTTTACTATATATTTTAAGAGAATGCACAACTCCCAAGAGTTGCCGCTTCCTCCAGAGGGCGATACATTCGCACAGGATATGGATCGCTGATTCTTGTTCCTCTCAGTATCTCTGCGTTAGGCAGTTTGTACAAATTCGAAGGTCATTTCCATTAAACTCCAAACGCCTTTAAGAGATTTTATTAGACGGGGTGAGGAAAGTTTTGATCTGCCTTAACATTTGAATGAATAGAAAAATGTATATAAGTTAAATAGTACGTACAAACAAATTAATTTAAATCCCTTTATAGAGAACATTTTCGTACGTGAAAAAAAGTTTATAATGCAGTCTATCTCTTTGCAGCTATTAGGCTATGCTGGATCCATATCCACAATGTCTGGTGTTATAAGTCCGACAAACCTAAGCCTGTATTCAACACCAACAATGACTGTAACATCTGCACATCGTTCAAGTGCTCGGTCCCGATGGAATACAACACTCACCGAAGATGAATTCAATTTAATCCCGCAATCTGTAACAAGTACAAGCATAGAGAATACGCAGGTTATATTAATGGAAGATTGTAAGTATTATTAATTTAAGCTCGTCCATTAACGACATGTCGTAAAGCACACCTAAACGTATCCACCCAAACCTAATTACAGCAACTGGCCGTTTCACTGATGAATACACTACAAATCCAAATCGGGATTACGTATCGTGATTTATTAACAAACAAGTGAGAAAGCTCGAGTCGAGAAATCCCGACTAGACTAAAACCTTAACCCTATACATTACGCATACAAATATGCTTGCAAGTATATGTGGGTGTACGAGTATAGTACATACTTTCTTAACTTCAATGCTCTATATCTCCGGTGTTTCTCAACAGATTTCAATAAATTTCACATATTGTCAATATTTCATTTAATATTTCAAACACCGTTTTCCAACTTAAAGATTTTTTGGTTATCGATCACATGTGTATGTTGGAAACGGGGAGAGTTATCGAAAATTTTAAACGAGCTTATGTTCCAAATCTGAAGTCTCTAGTTGTTACAGTCTCTGAGATCGACGCGTTCATCCATACGGACGGACATAGCTATATCGACTGGTGATGCTGATTAATAATATATATACTTTATGGTGTTGGAGATGCTTCCTTCTGCCTGTTACATAAATGCTCAAAACCATTATACCCTTTTTACCCATTTTCAATGGCTTCAGTGTACACAAATCGTTTAACACTTTTGGGCTTTGGGCAAGCAAAAAATTTAAAACTAGAAAAGAAACTCAACATTAACCTTGGACACATATCGCTTATTTGATTGAAAACTTTCATTAATCGAAAAAGCGATTTTGCAGCAAACGCGTTTATAATTTTCGATTTACTTTCAGACTCCATAAATAATTAAATTACAAATCTTTTTCAAACGAATAAATAGGGTATGTAAAGCATGACGTAATGAATATTTCTGCATAATTAACTCAAAAAACGTTATTGTTTACTTATGACAGTCTGTAAGTAAATGAGCGATATGTACATAAGATTTGTATAAACTAGATATGTTCGTAAGAATTCTTGTTAATAGTTTTCGTAATTCTATAATTTATAAAACATAATTACATAAAGCAAGTAAGTTTCTCAATAAAACTTAAAGAAGATTTTATTTTTCAATTTTATATTTTTGCTTAAAACAATTGCATTATTTTCGGGCTGGATATGCGAATTTATGCATGCCTACACTTAATTCTATAAATGTAATTATATTTACAATTATAGTAGGTATAGAAATGTTCGATTCATTTATATGCTTTATAAAATAACTAGTTTAAGTTGTATTTAAAATAAGTTTATATAGAATATTAATAATACATTAACATACAACATAAAACATGTAAGAAATTATTGTAATGTAGTAATATTTTAAAATGGGGGAATTTATGTTGTAATTTAAAGACTAAGAACGTTAAAGTTCGACTTCTGTATAAACACATATATAAGTATATATATTTATATATATATATATATATATATATATATATATATATATAGAGAGAGAGAGAGAATATGTTTGTACGTATCGAAAGGCCTTAACGCAAGCTTATCTCGATATGTACATATGTAAACGTAACGTAAGCAACAAACTTGTGCATATAAAAAAATTTTTAATGTAATTTTAAATAAAAACTATATATATAAAAATTAAGATATAATTGCGACAATATTTAGATATAGTAACAATTGTGACAAATAAAACATATATACATACATATGTACATTTGTGCAAGCATACATATGTACGTATATGTGGATGCTAACTGTGAGATTGTTTTTAAAAAAACACACGCACTTTGTAAGTTATATTAGTATATAGGTAGAGATTGTGCATATATACTGTATACATTTGTCATATGCAATAAGCGCAACAGTAAAAAACCAACTCAAATTTGTATTTGAAACCCAAAAAAAATAATGTCAATAGAATTACATATTACAAGAATCGAATTTTAAATGGGAAAGAGTCACATAATATAACTTAAAAAATTTGTATTAAAAACATTCGCTTTTTGTATAACATTAATAGATATAATATATATATGGTATCGCATGTAGCGATATCTATGAATATGCAATTATGCAATTGATTAAAAAATTTAAATACAAAAAAAAAACAACTTAGTACAATAATAGGCGTAAGACAGTAGCATATAGGGCATGTGCAAAAAAATTTTAAAACATTTATTGTACGTTGAAAATTGGCTGTGAAAATAATCAATTGCTGGTTAGTAAAATATAATTATATATGCATTATTAATTAGTAAACCTGTACAACAACATCCAAAATGTAGGTCGGCTTATATATTCTTTATTTATAATTATTATTTTAGCTAAAAACAGACGAGTGTATAAGTTACTTTATTTATATAAACATACATAGCCATACTACTATTAATTGTATATATTGCAAGATTATGGAACAACAAAATAAAAGCATACATCAAAATAAAAGAATCTAAACTTTGAACAAGATTAATAATGATTGAACTGCCCGGAGTACCACTTCATGTTTGGCATTCCATACAGGGAAGGGCATGAGTTTTGGCTTAATCTGTTTATGGTGGCCAAGAATGTGAGTACTTTGAGGAGATGCTTCCCTGCAGAACTGAAATTGGCTATTGACCCCAGGGGTAAGGGCTGACGTCAATAGCGTATCATATCTATCGTTATAGTTGCCCGACCTTCGTTTGCTTTACATTAAAACTAACTGCAGACATAATGTGTTTGCAACTTGCTCAAAAACAATTCAATCCTTCCATATTTGGTAAGCTTAAGTTATATAATTTGACTTATATTTCTGATTCTAATACCTCAAGCAATCTAGTGGCAGCTCTTTTGGAGTTGGCATTAGCTGCACGGCCCGTTCTGGGGGATTTCTACTGTCAAATGTCTTTTATAAACTTAACAAATTATAAAGGTAAATAGTATTATTATAATATACAAAGCCAGAGAACCACTTCGAATAGTATATTCTCACAAATATATGTACATGCGTATGTATGTTTTTGCATATATACATATATATTTAAAAATTAGTGTTTAGTACTTTACATATACATACCTACATGCATCATCAAATCGAATATACATACATATATTTATACATACAGATATTTTCACTTTATGATCGTGCACAAACACATTCATATACGTTAATGTGTATATGACTGTGAGAGCGTATATCTTACGGCAACACATGAACATGTGCATATGTATGTATATATATTTTTAAAAACATACGTTTATACGTATAGAAAGAGCCATATTTTCTTCTCAAGAATAAACTCATTTTTTTTTGTATTCTATCTTTTTATGCGTGCTTTCAAAAATATTTTTACGTTATTCTTAAGGCACGAGTTTGTTGAACAGTCTAAATATCGTTGTGTTTTTAAGATTTGTCATATATAATACAATATATATATATATATATATATATATATATATATTGTATTTTTTTTTATAAACAATCGCATTCAATAATTAATGTGTTGCATAAAAACACTTTAAATGAATACACAAATTCGCAACATCTTAAATTTAATTTAAACATTAAATATCCCATTTTTTGCGAATACAACAATAACGCCAGTAATAAGCGTAAGTATTACCCTTAATATTGGTTGCTTTCGTTTGTATGCAGATGATACTCGAAGTCAATTTACTTTTGTACGTAGATACATTTTTGAAAAATTTCTATACGTGTGTGCTTATATGTATAAACATTTATATACATGTATGTTGAACTCTACTCACTCTGCTCACCATATTACTGGGTGCCAGCTAAACTTGATCCTGGGTAATTTATTTAGGATTGTGTGTGTGTTTTTTTCTTGTTTTCAGATGACATCATTATTCACAAAAAATCAAATGCTTGGTTCCACGGACACAAAACTGGTTAATACCTTACGACAACCTATAACTGTAATTAAAAAAAGATCGCGTCCCCTAGATTCGATAATTGATGAGCTCAATCGAACTGAGAACGCTACAACAACGACGAGCTCTACTGTTTGTAATTCGAATTCGGAGAGAGAAACGTCGACTAGTAGTACTTACACAAAGCTTTCAGGTAAACTATCACCGACACCAACTGGACGACGGCGTTGCCATCACAAAGAAAAGGATAATAAAAAACGAGAACGTTGGCTATTAACACGAAAAACATGGAGATATATGACCGATGCTGGTCGTAAATTGTTGCCAGACAACATTCATCATGGAGTAGACAGTAGCAGTTTTTCTCATATTGATCATCAATTTCAGCGTGTGTGTGCTTCCGAGCCACGATTTATATTATGGCGTCGCAAAGCCTCCTTTCCTGGCACATCGAAAAAGTCTAAAAAGCAATATATGATACTTGCGCGCCATCGCAGCAGTTATGCTATGTCAAATGCTAAGCTGGGAGGAGATAACGAGTTGAATGACACTGTTGATCAAACAATTGAACTCTTGCAATCGTATCTTAAAATTCGTGACTCTTACAAAACGACAGCACTGCTTGGAACTAAAACGGTTCGGCCCGATCAAACGTCTTCACCCAGTTCTCGACGTCCATTGAATTCACACAACAACAAGTTACCATTTTCAATCGAGCATAATTCTGATGAACATTGTGAACGCGTCATTTTGGATCGTTTAAAATTTCTTAAAACTTCTTCACTTAGCGATATACAAATTGGTAATATTACACCCGATATTCTTAAGGATAAAGCGCTATTGAAACAAATATATAATTTTTTAAAAAAGCAGCAGCTTCATCGCATTTTACATTCCTGCGAGCCGACAAAGTCAAGCTTAAGCGGAGCATCTTCATTTACGAGTTTAGTCAATTTTACAAGTAATAGCAGATATGAAAATACCCCAACACACACAGAACTCTATAGTTACGAACAACCTACAGGAAATAGTACATTTAACAACAGCTTTAAAACACAGCAAAAACCAATTATAGAAGGATGTCGAGATGGTAGAAAATTAAAATGCCCTGAATTAGTTCAACTAAGCCGAAGTACAAAAAGTTTGCAAGCAAATACCAGGCGTGAGAAGTGTTTCAGCTCATGTGGAACTCAAACAAACTTTATTCCACTCAGTGAATTAAAATTGCTTGCAAATCAATGTGAAATAATGATTGAAAATAGCTCGGAGATGTCAGCGGTTGAAGAGGAAAATTTAAATCGTAGAAGAAGCTCTATCGATAACGAGGACGTCTCGCAATCTGTAAGCGATACAATAAAAAGGTACTTGCGAATGGCCCGCAAAAAAAGTGTACACGATGGCGATGCAAATCGATTCAAGTCTGTAAATTATGATCGAAATTTGCGAAACATTAAAGCAAAAGGTGAAATAAATCCTCCGGGAATGGATGAGGAAAATAATAAAGCAGTGCAAACTTTAGACGCATGGGCTCTGATAGCACTGGATTTTATACGAGGCAATGAGAATTCACAAAACTTGCAAAACGCTCATGTCGCGTGGCAAAAGGATCTAGATGAGCGAATGCGCAAAAAAAAGGAATGGGATGCACTTTCGCAGAAGCCAAACAATGCTAACGATCTTCACTCCATCCAAAAAAATCACTCAAATCAAGCTGCTTGTATTTCGGCTCCAACATCACCAACAAGATCATTGCATAGTGGCCACGAAAAAAAAACCGGAAGAGGTGGTGCAAGCGCACTACTCTCATCGAGCTCACAATTTTTATCGAATTTGTGGAACACAAGCTTAACCGATCCCTTTAGCAGCAGTACACATAGCATTAAAAATGGAAATACTACAAATGAAACATACACAAGTAAGTAAAATACGTATATGTACATGTGAATTTCACATAATTTTTACTGTGTTTAATTAATACTGTGTTTAATTAAATGTTGGATGGACTTGCGTACAATTTAGAAAACTCTATTTTGCTTTTCAGATACGAAAAATCTAAATACAAATATGCAAAAATCAAAGTCCTTATCAAATGTCGGACAATTTGTATCAAGAAAATTTTGGGGAAGTCGACCCAAATATCAAACCCACACACAAGATCCACCTGAGGAATTTCTTTCACAACGTCTAAAATGGGCTCCATCGGTACAAAAATTTTTGTTTGTACCATCGTTCAACATATATTCTACATTTATAATTGTATTTTGTTTAGGGGAACTGCACATGGATATCGACAGAAGGCCAGATTCTACAGTTAACGGATACATCGTTAGAGAAACTGTCGAATATTGAAGCCGAGTTGCTTGTGTATATTGCTCTTGCAAAAATTAAGGAACTTAATATTGGCTTGAGTATTGGTAAGATGATAGAATAAAATATTAACCAATTGTATAATTCCAATTATTTAATTTCATAATTAGATTTACAACCCAAAGTCAAAGCACAGAAAAGACGCGTCATATCAAAAAAAAGAGCACTAACAACAAGTTTTTTCGACATCGCGAAAAATGACGAGAACAGTAAGCAATACTTTGGTTTAAATTAGGTTTAATATCCGTGGTTATTGTTTAATATGTAAAGTTTTCTATATTCAATTAAGGTGTACGAGAAATTTTATTTGGTACACCGTTGGAATATTGCTTGTCAAGAGACAGAAATAGAGGGAATATTATTGACAGTGCCGAATCGAAGCATTCGTTGACAACAGACTTGCGTAGAAATGATGGTCGAGTTGGAGAGTCAAATGATAATGTAGGTATTGGCTGTTTGAAATAAACTTAATTATAAATCGAAGATACACTTTAAAAAACGCTTAAACATTAAGACAAGACATAATTAAACTTATAACTTTTTTTATAGATCCGTTCCTATGAAAGTTTACCAACGAAATCCTTGGATTACGGACGTTGTAGTTCCTCAGAGCACACGCCACCGACTGAATACTTTATGAGTCGTAAAAAGTCTTTATCGCTATCGAATCAAATGTCATGCAGCCAATTTGATATGAGATATGTTGAAATCGATCTCGACCGAAAATTCAACAAAGGTTCAAAAACTGACACTTTTTTAAATGTACCCATATTTGTTATGATGTGTATTAAATATCTGGAAGAACATGGACTGCAGAAAATTGGCCTTTTTCGTGTTAGTACATCCAAGAAACGTGTTCAACAAGTAAGGATGTCCAAAGATACTTTTTCCAGTTTTTATTATTATTATTTCAATTTAACTACTACATTTTATATTCCAGCTGCGGGAAGAATTTGATAAGGCCAATCAAATGTGTATTGCTGATAATACATGTCCACATGACGTGGCGACATTGCTGAAAGAGTTTTTACGGGATCTACCAGAACCTTTATTGTGCCGAAAATTATATACAACCTTTTTGGAAACTCAACGTAAGACTAAAATGTTCTAAAGAGCCCTTGGAGAGTTGATCAAATTGAAATTTCTAGGTATACGAAATCGGCGCTTGCAGCTTGAAGCAATATCGCATCTTATAAAATTGCTACCCATTGTACATCGTGACACATTGTTTGTATTACTAAAGTTTCTCGGAAATGTTGCTGCGCATTGTGATGATGTCTGCGCCAGAGATGGAACCGTTCAATTAATTGGAAATAAAATGGATAGCATCAATTTATCAACGGTCTTTGCTCCAAATATTTTACGTGACACCCAGCCAAAAAACGCTGAATATAAAGAGAAGAGTAATATGGGGGACGCAATTAATGTTATTAGGTAATTATGTCATTTAGAATAAGATTAACGGATTAAATTAATTTAACAGATCTAGTTTGCCAAACATCTTTATCATAAAGACAATAATGTAATATACAATATAAGTTTAACATAATTTTGATTCATATTTATTTTTCTTCTTCAGAATAATGATTGATCATTATGAAGATCTTTTTAAAGTGCCTGTTGAGATTATTGACGTTCTTTACTCTCATATATTAGATGCCTATCCAGAAAAACTACACGATCTTATTACAAACAAAATGCATCAAGCAATGAGGTACCTTTTAAAAAAAAATGTTATTTAGTATTTTTGCTTAATA
Organism: Scaptomyza reducta; assembly: GCA_035044485.1. Classification (NCBI taxonomy): domain Eukaryota; kingdom Metazoa; phylum Arthropoda; class Insecta; order Diptera; family Drosophilidae; genus Scaptomyza; species Scaptomyza reducta. The sequence continues at coordinate 198,406 of JAWNNV010000463.1, forward strand.
TAAATAATAATATAGTTCGCTTATGAATAGTACCCAAAATGAGAGCTCCACACCGAACAAAGTAAACTTAAACGAAGCTAACTACTATACGACTTCATTACCTGAAGAAAGGCGTCAATCTACGCCGGTTCTGCTTGATCATGTTAATGTGTTTGCAGCCAGTCTACAGATATTGGTGCCGGAGGAAGCTAAATCAGGTCTTTTTCAAGATTATAATATTTATTTTGTTAAAGTACGATTTATATTATTTTCGAAAATTTGTTGTAGAAACTAAAAAACAAATCACATCTTCGGAGCCCAAGCTACCAGCAAGTATATCGAATATTGGAGGAGCAACGTTACACGCAAAGACAGCGGGATTTGAGAAAACACCGAAGAAAAATTCCATTTATGACGAAACACAAGTACCAAAAGTTAAAGCGATACCATTGTATAAACGTCAGCAAATAATACCCAGCGCGAGGCGTCAAAATTAATAATTATCCCACTCTAAAAAGTCAAAACAAGAAGAGCAAACTCGCAATGTCCCAAATTGAAAATGTTACAGTGTTAAATACATACAGATTGTAAATAGTATTAAAATATTTTTTTTTACGATTATAAGTATTAATTATTATTGTAAGTTTTATTACATAAGACTATAGGACTTATACTTAAAAGTAGTATCTATGTATATTTAATTTGTTTTCGTCAAACTTGTTTTTTTTTACAATCGTTCCATTGGAATATGCTTGTCGTGTGAAATAAAATAGAAGAAAATTATTTTAAATCAAATAGTATGTATATGTTCATTAATTCGTATATAATTTATTTATTTATTTAGATATTTACCTATGAAGAACATTTTTAGTGGCTACATTCGTTAGGCAGTCATCTTGCACTTCGATGTACTAGGGTTAAAGTTTTAAACAACATTCCTTCTGATATGATTAAACACGTAAATATGATTGCATTTGAACCATTTATAACGCTTGCAACGCTCGTTTGCATTGCAGCCGGCTGCTCACCTAGAAACACATACAAAACAAGTAAGGACGACTGTTAAATATGTTTCCTTCTGCCTGTTCCACTTTCACAAAATTTATAACATACGTACGTATCAAATGTATTTATGTAGTAAGCAGTTATACAACCCTTTGCATACATGCTAGAGTTCCGCACGAATGCTTTTAAAACAGCAAAGGAAACCCTCATGCGCAAGCAAGACTTTTTATAACTAGCCTCTCGTGTTAGTGAGGATAAGTATGGACGGACACATGATTTACATACAAGTACGTACCGGTTAGGACGTGCACTCGGACAGAGGCGGGTATCGCTGCATTGGGTACGCATGTATAGTTTCCGGAGTCTCGAAAGGATGCACGTGTCAGCATTAAGCGGCTGGTAGTACCAACTTCGGTTTTTTCAGTTTCCAAACTAATACCGCCTCTTAGTGAGTCAAAGTCAACAATAGCCGAGCCATGATACCTTTTGAAAACACAAACATTTAAAAAATTCTTTGTTGTAACAAAATGTGATTATGAAAACCTTACCATAATACCGATGAGGCGTGTATATTGACTGAGCAAGCTAATGCAATAGTACTATCTCTCTTTACGTGTATTTCAGTAGATCCCAAAATTTTGGCTCGCGCGGCTTTAAATTTCAATAATAAAGGCATGATTAATCTATGTACATACAGGGGTTTACAGTTAATTTTAACAGTGTCAAGAAAACAAATTTTAATTTTTAAGTAGAAATCTAACCTTTTGAATCATAATATAGTTTCTCCGAGTTTCTTTCTTTCTTATCACTTTCAGCTGCAATTAAACAGAAAACAAAATCGGAAAAGCTGATATAAACAATGGTGAAGAATTGAAATATTTTTGTGACATTAAAAAAAAAATTATTTACCTGAGATTTCCAAAGTAATTGCTAAGTTTATTTTGGGCTCCGTATTTACTTGGCACTCATAAATGCCACTGTCCCTTGTTTGAGCATAATCAATCTTCAAGTCCCAGTCGTCACTGCTTGGCGGGTGAATAACAGAAAATCGTTGGTCACCGGTGTATGTGTAAATGTTTGTTGTCAAAATATGAAGATCCCGTTTGCGCATCCACGAAACCTTCACATTATAAGAGATATTTTAAATACTTGTTAATTCAATTAAAGGGGTTAATAACAAGAACATACAGTTCGATTGCCTTTATTTTTAACTCGGCATCTTAAAACTGTGGTTTCATCGACAACAGCTGAAATATTTCTTGGGCTTATGTCGTCAAAGTAAGGTTGATCCATGTTGACCAAGTCTAGAAATGTTTTTAAAGTAACTTATTTAGCAGCAAATAAGATTCAATATAAGTCGTTAACATTACCGTTAATATTTAAAAACGAAGATGCTCTGATATGCTGAATACTACTATTAAAATGCAAAATAAATAGAATAATCATTTTTAGTTTATGTATATATTCCGTGTGCTTTTTTTTCCCATTTGTAGACACCATGTTTTTTGTTTGTTTTCTTCTTCACTTGAAGTTTTTTGAATGAAAGACCTTTATTATATTTTTGTTCTTATTTTCAACTGTAAAAGAAAAGAATATATTTTAAATTAATTTAAATAAATAATCGTAATAAAGCCATACACATTATAGGGTGTCTAACGGTCGAGCTTCTGGACTTACTTATTTTTTGCATTGGCTTAACGTAACTTTGTTACATGTAGGTATGTACATTATGCACTTACAATTGTATGTTAAAAGATAACTCCAATAAATTGTAAATAAATAATTAAATAATACGTAAATACATTTTTTATTTACGCTCTAAATAACATAGAATACTGCAAACACAATTACTTACTTTTACTTTTCAGTAACTTGTAACCATATCCATCCTGGTATGGAGAACCATGAAAAAATGTTGATAGCGTTTTTAAATCGAATATTTACAAGTTTTCATCCGTTTTAAGAAACGATCATAATCGCCAATTAATTTTAATAACATTTGCATATGCTTTTAATGTGCTTGTACAAAATTTATTTAATTTTGATGTAGAAAAACTAATTCAATGTATTTATTCGTGGGATTTGTATTCACGATTCCATTTTCTCTGTGTTTACTGCGCAACTCAGCTTGGCTCCAACCAACTAATTCTTATTGTTGTTGTGTACCAAATGAGCCAGCTTTTCGGAGAAAGCTTTAATGCAAAAGCTTTTTTTGTGCTTCCTTCTATGCGTTACACATTTCATGACAAAAATACCCAAAGTTAAAAAGCATAACAGTATTGCTTAAATACATTTTTTTAGTAGTATTTATTATTTCAAAATCCAGAAATTTTTTAACATATGATGATGATTTAATAAAAATTTTTCCATAATTATATATATATATATATTTTTTTTTTAAATTCGCAAACAAACAATCGCAATGAATTGAACATAAATATTATTGTTTATACCATTCACGAGTATATGTGTGTGTATACTACACACACATATACATATTAACATATATACGTTATATTATATTTGAAAGATCAGCATGTCGTAAATCGGATAACAAAAAAAATAATAAATAAATGTGTTATAGCTGGTTCCATTTTAACTCCACTCTGCTTCCGGCCACTGATATTAAAAGTCCGTATAGGGCAGGCACTCTGTAGTCATCACTGGTATTTTGGGATAAAAGACATTTCCTGGACTAGTTTTCGAATCTGTGCGCCAACCACGAGCGCTGTTATTAAAGGATTGATGGCCTGGGGGAGATCGTATTTGCTGTGCATTTTGTTCATAGCCGCCAAATTGCTGTTGTGGGATATGTTTTAATGCTGGCAATTGTTGGTGTTGATTAATATTAAAAGTTGGCCGATCTTCAATCCTTCCAGAACCAAAAGGAGTGGGTGAGGCATTACGTACGCTGCTATTTGTACGCGATTTGTTTACATTCAGATATCGTTGGTCACTTTCTTGAAATTTCGATAGCTTATCAAATGACAATGGCGATGGATTAAAGTTGACCTGTGGCGCCGATTGTACGGAGCTGGTTGATACCTTCTGATAGCTAGCTGGAGCATGAAGCTGTTGTTTGGGGGGCACTGATGCATATAAGCCACTCGTCGTAGCGTTAGATATTGGAAACTCAGGGTGTACATCACCAGTCAGTGAATTATTGTACCCTTTACTAAAGTCAACCTTTCCAGAGCCTTGATACCAATCTCTCGACAGTGTTGGCGGTGGTGCGTAGCTTGATATTAAAATTTCCTTCGGCACATATAATCCTTAAGGAAGGAAAACAAATAAATAAGAAAAATAAGAAAATTGTGACAGTTGAAAAGGACGAATAAAACCTGCAGTTTAGTTGAATAGAGGTTAGCACGTACAATGTAATAAAGATTGTAAGCAAGCAGTTACTTGATATTTATATTTATAATTTTATCGAACAAAAAACTATTAAAAGCTGAATTTTCAGCAGGATTTCATTCGATTAAAACTGTGCAATCTGGGTGTTATTGGTTTTTTGATATACCCTGTACCCATTGAAAATGGTAAAGTGTTCAGGGTATATTCTAGTAGAGATTTCTCGACTAGAGCCTTCTTTTTAACACTTAGGCGAACACGGAGACAACATATATATCGGGAAGATAAGGATATTTTGATTCATGCCTTCGGTTAAAGATGCATCTATTTTGTTTATTTCGTTTTCATCTTGAGACAGCACCTTTTTGTTTATTTGAGACACATTTTGATCTTTTAAAGACTGTTGCTCAAATGAGAAAATCAATTCTCGAACATTAATCGGTTCAATAACATCTTCGGCTTGCCTCAAAGTAGTTGTACCTTCTGCTTCTTCATCATAATCTGATAATGTCGAATAGCTCAATTCGGTCATGAGAGGCTGAAAAAATTTATTACTTGCATCCGAAATAGTATTTATATTTTTTTGATCCAAAGGTAATATGTGTTGTTGTTGTTGTTGACCACCAAAAACAGACACAAATTTTGTGTTGTTTGCGTTCTTAAGTGCAAGCTTTTGCTGTTGCATAAAGCAAAGCTGAAAATGTTCGAGTTTTTGGAGCCTGTGCTGAATTTTCTCGTTGGCGTTAATACAATTATTAGGTTGATTTCCATTTCGGGTGTGAGAAGATTTTGGCTGTATTTGAATTTGCTCATTAAATTCACAAAAGCATTGATTTATATCATCATCAATATTATGATCTTTATAGTATTCTTGATAATTTGTTTGCAAATAATTTTCTGAAATATGTAAGCATTGTTAATTTAATATAATTTATACCTGGATATATCTGGATATCCAGCAATCACTAACCAAAATAAAAAACATTCCTGGCACTTTTTTTATATGGAGTTTGACAGCCAAAAATATTGGATTCCTACCTTAAACTTAAAAAAAATTTTCGACTTATTGTTTTTACCTTTGGGTAATTCGACATTGCGACCACCCCAGCCTTGTGCCACAGTTGGTTTATATGCCAATTCTCTTTGAGTATTGCACGGTTGAATTGGTGTATCATATGCCTGAAATCAATATATATATATGAAATTAAAAAATCATTTTTAATATTAAAAGAACTTACAGTTGTATATGAATCCTGATTTTTATTCGACGCGTTGCAATAAGTCGGCAGTCGTGAAGGACATTCGGATACTGAACGATTGAAGTCCGTTACGTCTTGATTGAACTGCACAGGTGATGGTGATGCTAAAGACGCATTCGGCGTTTGGCTTCGATGATACTTTGTTCCCTCAACAAATGCTGTGCTCGCCGAACCAGTTTGAAGAGCCGCTTCCCACGGTGATTTTACCACGTGTACTTCGGGCTTTGAATATTTTTCAATCAAATGATCCTGATGCATATTAAGTTGGACGCGATGCTTGCCAGCATCCGAATATGCTGGTAAAATCTTTGGCGAACTTACGGGTCTTGCCTGTTGATATTGTTGGTAATCTGGAATACCAGATGGACTGTGAATGCCGGCATTTGTCTCATCGACTACCCAATTTTCCGCCTTTCTACGACGTTTGGCAAAGAGCTCGGCTCCTTAATGGCGTTTTATTTTTTTAGAAATTATTTTTTGAAGGGTTTTTTATATTTGTGAATTTTTATTATTGTTTATTGAAGCGCAGATAAGCAGACCGAGGCGGAAGCGACAGCAGATAAAGCGAATTTTTTGTAGGATACATGTTTGGAAAAAATATGTTGTATATATATTAATAGCTTGTCAAACTCGATGAGCTTAAAAAATATATTAGCAGTAAATTAACAACATATTCAATTTACATCTATTAACAAAAGAAAGTAATTTTTTTAAAGGATTTTGTGCCGCTAAAGTTTATTTACTTCTGTTTGAAGGGCACTCAAATAAAACCTTCTTTTAAAAATATTGTGTTTTTTATTAGTTTATTTTATTCTCCTTTTAAGTCAAATAAAAGCTTGTTATTTTTTTTTATGCTTTTTATGCCGTTTGCTTTTTTTTACGCTTGAAAAATGTATATTAATTTTGTCGTGTGTAACGCATAGAAGGAAGCAGATCCGACCCTATAACGGATATTATATTTATATATATTTATATTCTCAATCAAAATCGCGAGTTGAGTCGGTAAAGCCATGTACGTCTGTATGACTGACCGTCTGTTTTTTAAGTAAACTAGTCTCTCACTATTTTATCTATCGGGCTGAAACTTTGGTAAGGGTCTTCTTTTTGTTGCAGTAAGATCGTTGGTCAATGTCTTGCTGCCATTCAAATGCATAAGATCTTTAACCGAAATTTTGCTATGAAAAACAAGTAGGCTTTTAAGTGTATAACATATTCGACATGCCGAAAATAGATCCATACTTGCTTCGTATACTTTACAGTCTAATTACAATTCGTCTTTTTCAAGTGTATGACACAAAATTAGTGCACAAAAAAATTTGATTTTAATGTATTTATAGCTGATAAATGTTATTATTATTATTACCTCGGCCTTTATGCAGTTGCAGCGCAGTTATTAGTTCAGCGCAATTGTCAGGTGATAAAAGACCTGATTCAACATTTATTGATTCTTTCTGGGAATTATAGTCGCGAATTTGTCCTCGTGGATTCATAACAAGCTTTAAAGGCATTTTCTCCGGCTTGGTTGGATCCGTTTTTAAATTTTCTTCGTCATTTTCTTTATTTAATGATTGAGTTTCATTTATATCATCCTCTTCTATTATTGATGCATTGTTGTATTTATACGATTTAAATTAAGGAAAGTTAAAGTTAAATTCTTGTAATGCATATTTAAACGTGTAACTGAGTAATTTTCAGGTATAGCTATTTAAAAATGAGCAAGATTCCAATCAAACAAAAAAAATTGCTTTGCCGACAATCTTTAAATTGTTTTTATGTATAAAATTTAAACCCAAAAAATTTAAGATCTAATCGTATGAAAAACATCATTTTCCTTAATTGAATATAATTTTTCGATAACTGACTTTGAAGTGATTTCAACATAAAAGATAACGAACTGTAAATATTTTCGGCTTCATTTAAAACATTTTTGTTGTTCTATAAAAATTCGTAATGTAAAAATCTTGTGTAATAGTAATATTTTATGCGGCCTTAAGCATACATATGACAATTCTATTACCTTGGCCACTGGCTTCGTGGACCCATTTAACAGATCGTTTTTTTCGATTCACATACATTGATTGACCCTTAGATTTTTGATTGCTTATATCACTCAATGAATGCGATATTCGGCGAGCAAGCTCAACCTGGTCCTCCACAGTAGGATGCAGTGTTGGAGAATAAAATGCGGATGAGGCATATAGCTTTCCTATTATGAACAAATTTAAGTGTAAATTTTTTTTTATAAAAAGAGATTGTAAAGGCGATACGTAATACAAGGGTAGTTTGAGTACTTAGCAAGTATGCACAAGCGAATAGGCAAAAAATATATTATTAAAATATATATATATATGTATAAACAGATGTCGTAATTGTACAATTTTTGGGTTATGGGGATGATCATGAATTATATACAAATATGTGTCATTCGAATGTAGAAGGCATTTATATTGGGTAGACCGTTACAAAATATAAAAAAAAAATTTTCAAGGTTTTATTAAGCTGTTTTTTTACGTATCACCTTTTTAAATTTTTTTTATTTGAAGAGTAATTACTTACGGTTCTTAGGCAAAATTTGTGGGGCATCGGTAGCTGGTGTAAATATTTTACGCAAATCAACTGTCCTCGAGACGTTTGAAGATTCCTATTTTTATTTTTATTTTTATTTTTTTTTAATAATTATAAATTTATGTTTATATTTCTAAGTTTTAAAAAAACTTATACTCGAAACGGAATATGTTGAGAGATCATCATGCATATATGTTGTACCTTTTTCGCAAAACAGTACGTACATTTTTTCTTTGCCAGAGTTTGGTGCTTAGTTCGATTAAAATTTTCTTTTTGCTTTCATCGTAACGATCGCTGGGTCGAAAGCCACGTTTTCTTTCAATTACACAATTTTTAATTGCAGAGTGTGACTTTTCTATATCACGAGAAGTCCATATTGTTTGGGGTTGGCCCTTAATATGGCTGGTTGTAATGCCTTTTTGCATGTTGAAATTAACAATCTCGACTCGCAAACGCTTATCATTAAATCGATTTTTTTATACTAGCCGCTATTGTGGTACAAATAAAATGATTTTCTCATGCTTTTGTTTATATATGTAGTTGTCAGTGAGTAATGTTAAACATCGCTCTCGCATTAATTCTAATTATAGGAACGCCAGAGAGTGTATCGAAGAGATGAGCTCGAATACAACATGTACAAACATACATACATACGATACAGCATATACACTTAAAAATTTGCGTACGAATGTAAAGCTGTGAAATCTAAAATAGCACCACAAAGCGACTTTTTCTTACAGGTCAAACAGGCAAACATCAGACATGCAATTTTTTAAGTGCTTATTTTTTTATAATGCTTAGAAATTCACCAAAACGTAAAGTATAACTTTTCATTGATAATTGGAACTTTTTTTTAAAACTTTTTTTGTAATTGTAAACAAGTAAGAAGGCTCTAGTCGAGAAATCCCGACTAGACTATACCCTGAACCCTGTACTTTACGCATACAGTCAGTGCTTGCAAGTATGTGTGAGTGTGTGTATGTATACGCGTATAGTGCATACTTTCTTAACTTCATTACACCATATCTCCAGTGTTTCTCAACCGATTTCAATTCACGGATTGTCATTATTTAGTCTAATCTTCCAAACTGCATCAAAAAGTTTTCCCAATTTAAGAGTTATCGAAAATTTGAAGCAAACTTGTACTGCCTAGGGATTAGGCGATCTTATGTACCAAATCTGGAGTCTCTAGCTCTTATAGTCTCTGAGATCGACGCGTTCATACATACGGACGGACAGATGGACAGACGGACATACCTATATCGACTCGGCTGTTGATGCTGATCAAGAATATATATACTTTATGGGGTCGGAGATGCTTCCTTCTGCCTGTTACATACTTTTGCACAAAACCATTTTACCCTTTTTACCCATTTTCAATGGGTTCAGGGTATAAAGAACATATACCACTTATTATAGATGTGAAGGTTTGTCAACGTATTTCTAGCTCTTTAACGTAAAAACTACTGAATGGATTTCATTAAAACTTTACAACAAGGATAGCTAATACATCAGAATAGTAGAAAAGAAATAATTTTTTAAATATTATGATCTGCGCTGCTCTATGTTGTTGTACTTTCCTTTGTGAGAAACGAGTAACAACAAACGACAAACAGCAGGCGGAGAAGTAATTGTCATTCGAGGTTTAGAGTGAACTGAGAAGGTTAAAAATATAATTGTTCGGTAGGAATAAATTGTTGGAAAAACATTGTACTTCTAAGACCTTTTTGGGTAAATGATTTTCCTCGCTCGAACAGCAAACTCTAGTTTGTATATAATATAAAAATCTATTTAAAGCGGGCTTAAATATTTATAGGCTAGACTTAATCAGACCTCGGACATAACTGACATGTATCCATACATACCTCTATGTCGCAGCTCTCCTCTTGTCGATTATTCCATTTTATATATTCTTGTGGTAATTTTGGCATTGCTGCTTCCTTGTCATATTGATTTTGGCTTTGGAACTGTTGCTGTTGCAGCAGATTTTGCTTTTGCAGCAGATTTTGCTGAGCTTGAAACTCTTGTTCCTTCAATTGATTTTGGGCAATTAACTTTTGAGCCAATAGCTGCTGCTGATGAATTTCATTGGCCAACTCTTTTTGTTTTTGTATAAGTTCGAGTTCCTGTTCCTTGAGCTGAGTTATTTTCTCTTGAGCTTTTATATTAATATCAATATCAGATATAATGTTTTTAATTTGATTGTTAATTTCCTTCTAAAAAAAAGAAAAATAAAGTACAATATTTAGTAGATTTGATAGTAACTTTTTAAAAAAGTTTAAAACAATTTACAATGAAAAAAAAGAACTGTGTCAATTGTTATTGTTATTACTCACATTTGCGTTAGTATTTTTAACATTTATGTCTTCTTCGTCATTTTTGGACCGTACATTCGTTTCCGATTGGTCAGCAATTTTAGATTCACCTTCGACACCATCAATCTATTAAAAATATTTCAAAATTAAAGGTTAACCATGATTATAGGTCAGTTTTAAGAATAAGCAAGTTGCTTCGCAATTACATTAAGATTTTCAAAATATATGCGTACTTATTATGAGTAAATAAAATATTTATTAGGTGAAGACGTATTCTCCGTCATTGCCTTAAAATTAAGTCAGCTTGAAATAAAAATTAAAGTTATGAAGCAATAATAATTAGATTTGTAATAAATATGCACATATAAGTAAATAAAATTTGTATACTTTTTCTGCCTTGATCTCCGTTTCTGCTACTGTTTCCTTATCTTCATCTGCAGACGAACCCTCGCCACATTCACTCTCTACGGACTTTTCCGTGGTAGATTCTACGGAATTGGCTTTATCCTCGACCCTTGTCACTGGCTCATCCAATTTGGGTCTTTCATTTTCTTCACCTTCAATATCGGTCACATTATCGATTTTAGTCACACAAACTATTGACGCTGTTTCGTTTTCTTTATCAATGACTGTTGTTGTTGATCTTGTTTCAGTGAGCGGTGCTTCTTCCTCTTCATTTCCCGTCTTAGGGACAATTACTGTGGTTGTTGTTTTTTTCTCAATATGAGAAGGAGAAGCACCATCATCATAATTTTCCTTATTAGTGACAACGGTTGTGGTGGTTATTGTTGTCACCTCTGTCTGAGAAGTTGTTTCTTCTTCTTCTCCTTCTTCTTCTTCTCCTTCTTCTTCTTCTCCTTCGGCTTCCTTATTTTCGTTTTTCATGACATCATCGTGGTTTGTTACATTTTCCAATGTCAATTTACTTTCGTCAATAATAATTTTTTCTTTCTCGGAATCTTTTGTTTCAACTATTGCTTGAGTGCTTTTTGTATCAATTGCTTCCGCTGAAGCGTTTTCCATTTCATTTAATTTTGTCTTTATGATGTAAAATAAAAACAATAACATAAAGTTATATAAACAAAGTTTTTGTTTGAAAGCATTTAAAGATATGTAGTTTTTAACTTGGCCAGCAATTTAATTACAAGCCATTAAAAATGCTTAGGACTAGAGTTAATGTCTAAAAAATTAAAATATATAATACAAAATAAGGTAAATGTATGTTAAGTACTTAAGTAAATTCTAAAAAAAAAAAAAAAAAAATATTAATTCATATATACTTATCTGAATACCTCTGTTAAAATATTATACTTTAATCATTTGTCAGATAAATCACAAATTGTAGCATATTATGACTATAATATCTTAATAATGCGTTAAAGCATTTCAAACTTACAACACCCTCAGAATCCATTGTATGCAAAAATAAGTAAAATCTAAAAATAAAAAATACAATAAAAATTCATGTTGGTTAACTCAGAAAGCTAAAAATATTAGATAATAGTAAAAAATAAATGTAAATAGCAGTTTACGGATATGATACTATTTGTTAAACGGTGGTAAAAAAAAAAAAAAAAAGTCTGCTAGAGAGGGGAGGAAACTTAAACTTTTAGTTTTATTTCAAAAGTTTGTTTTGTTGTATACGGCATATTTCTGTTTATGTGTAAAGCATGTACTAATGTACATCCATATATATATGAGAGTAGTCTGCTATTTTATGCAAGGCCATTTAGATTGTACGAATATTAACAAATATATGTACATACATTCATGCATATGCACATACGTATACAACGCACACAAAATAAAGGCACAAAATGGTAAAAAAAAAACCTTTTCATACATATTAAGGTTTGTATGTTTATTTATATTGTATGTAATAACAAATTAATTATATAACTCATTTTATTATTATAATTAGTTTTAAACGTATTACATCACTTAATCTACATCATTCTCTCGCTTACCACTATTTTTCTTTTAAACTTGATGACAACAATATTTAACTTTGATCGTACCTAAATAATGATTTAAAATTAACCAAAATTTATGTTCATATAAATATATATGTTAGACGTTCGAATTTGAAGAATATGAAAGCACATCAAAGATAGCGTCCACACTGTCCACTTTCTATTTATTTACTATATTGCCTGGTTTCCGTACATTCACAGAAATTCGTTTAAAATCGTATATACATACATACATGTGTTTATACATTCATATATATGTATGTATACAGAACTACACAGGCCCATACATAAAAAGCGTCCGGTATTTTCATTAAATACAAATTTCGATATAAATAAATAGAGAGATATAATCTGACATACTTTTATACGTCTACATACGTACGTTTCAAGAGATGCCGTACATACTATGGCTTAAATATCCATTTTGTCTACAAGTCAATAGTCTACAAGAAGAAAGCTTTTGTCAAGAATACATGCGATTCTAAAAACGGCTAGAACGATTTTGGTCAGATTTATCTTATTTTTTTAAAGGGGCTCGAGAATGATTTGAACCAAAATTCAGCCACTAGAATTTTTTTTTTGTTTATTCTTATTTGTACCTAAAAGAAAACTTATCAATTGTTAATATTTTCGCTTTTAAAATCAAAATTGATTAATTTAACTTACGCGACGCGCCTTCCATTTAAAAAAAAACAGCTGAAATTACATACTCCTTAGAGCCATAAACCAAATATAATGTCTATGATACCAGCTCTTATTTCCAGCCTATATATTTTAGTCTATGGTTGGGGCCAAAAATATATGCGCAACAGAGTGAAATTTTAAATTTTGGTGCGCAATCTGTTTTCTTGCAATCGATGGGAAAACATTTTTATGTATCGATATATCGCTTATCCCATCCATCCCTAACTAAAGTTGAAGAAACATAATGTAAGAAAAACAGAAAAACAGAAAAAAAAATATGGGAGCAACGATGGTAAAAAATGGCAATTTTCTGGACGCCTTGCCTTCACAGGTAGCCAATTACACTGACATATTTAACACTTACAAAATATACAATACAACAACAACAATCTAATTAATGCAGGGAACCCTGCACGTAGTAATGCTTGGCTTGGATTCTGCTGGCAAAACAACAGCTCTATACAGACTTAAGTTTGATCAGTATTTAAATACAGTACCAACGATTGGATTTAATTGTGAGAAGGTATAATATAATATTTAAGCAAATAGAAGAGAAATTAAATTAATAAATTATTTTTATTTGATTTTCTTTTTATTAGGTTCAAGGTACCCTAGGAAAGGCTAAAGGTGTTCACTTTCTCGTTTGGGATGTGGGCGGACAGGAAAAACTCCGACCGCTGTGGCGTAGCTATACTCGGTAGATCTTAAAATGGGTTACAATTTACAAACAGCACTTATTATTTACATCAGCTAAGTCGATATAAACATGTCGGTCTCTTTGTATGCATACTAGTTCTTTAGTTTATGAGCCATCGTCCTCAAACAGTGGTCAAGGCCTTCTTATTGTTGCAGTTAATTAATTTGTCGGCCAGATCTTTACTTAGAATTTACTATGAAAAACACGTAGCAACGCTCTAGTCGAGTAAGCTCGACTAGAATACACCCTGATCCCTAGACCTTACACTTATGGGCATGCCTGCACTACTACACCAATGCTTGATGACTTAACATTAATGTTCCATATCTCTGTTGTTTCTCAACTGATTTTAATGAACATTTCGCAGATTTTTATTATTTGGTCTATGGTTTCAAAAATCATTTCCCAGTTTTCCAAATTCAAGATTTTATTGTTGATCCCATGTGTATGTTGGAAAGCGGATGAGTTATCGATAATTTAAAAAAAATAAATTGTACTTCCTAGGGCTTACGCGAGCTTATGTTCCAAATCTGTCCTAGCTTTCATAGTCTCAGAGATCGACGCGTTCATTTTATTGAAATGCGTGGAGAGACACCGGAGATATGGAACATTGAAGTTAAGTGAAGTATGCAGTATACGCATTCTCACAAACACACACTTCCAAGCACTGACTGTACGCGTTTAGTATAGGGTTCAGGGTATCTACTTCCGAGTGTTAAGTCAATAAGCTATCTCATTTCCAAGAGTGTATAAACATTCTTGGGATTAAGAGTGTTGCAAGTTAAATTTTGTATAAATAGTATACAAATTATATTAAAATAATTTCATATTTACATAAATTAAATAATGTCTGTATATGTTTTTATTAGGTGTACAGACGGAATATTATTTGTTGTAGATTCTGTCGACACTGAACGAATGGAGGAGGCCAAAATGGAGTTAATGCGTACAGCCAAATGCCCAGACAATCAGGTAAGATTATGGCAAAAACGTTAATTTATACGCTTTCTAATTATTGAATTTTTTGTTGTAAATTTAGGGTGTGCCTGTTTTAATTTTAGCCAACAAACAAGATTTACCAAACGCATGTTGTCCAAAGGAGCTTGAAAAGCTTTTGGGATTACAGGAGTTACACAATCCAATAACAAATAGTATATCTACAACTGCCACATCGACATCAACAGGGAACATAGTTGGTTATAATAATACTCAAAACCAAAGTAACACTGACCGTTGTCAAACTTCAGTAAATTATTTAAACGCGTCAGTAGCGCAATTGTCTGACTTGGATAAGGGTAGCGAAAAGCATGTAACGAACAAGAACAAGGCTTCGAGTTTTCCACACGAGTCTAAGAGCATTGCAGTACCAGATACAACAACAAGAAATAGTAGCTCTCAATACACATTAAAGCACAATAGCTTAAAAGGCTGGTACATACAGCCTGCTTGCGCTATAACTGGCGAGGGGCTGCAAGAGGGATTAGATGCTTTATACGAAATGATCCTAAAGCGTCGTAAAATTAGTAAGTCTCATAAAAAAAATAAACGGTAATATTGACTTAAGAAACTTTACAAATTTAAGTCTGCTTAGCACAATTTAAAAAAAATCAATGTACTTGCACTAAAAATAAATAAATATATCGCCTATGTACAAATGTACGTAAATCAAGAATGTTTTCACAGAAAAAAAAAGAAGAAAACATCTCAAAATCCCATTGACCCAAACGTTTATTTTTTTAAAACACTTTATATAAAAAATTATTGATTCCGTTAAGCAGATCCATTGGTAGTATATGCATTATTTGAAAGGCATTTTTTTTTAGTCAAGTGTAAGTATATATTCCAAATTTTTTAATTTAAATAGTTATAATTAACGCCCAAGGCATTCGGCATTGTAAGATTTGTCGGAACGTATGTGGTTCCAGCGGCGCATTTAACGCAATCACGTTTCAAAGCTGGTCTTTGCTTTGACTTGGATCCCTGGCAGTGCATGGCGAAACGCAGTTCTTCAGCCATTTCCGAACACAGTGATTGATTGTCTGTGTGTAAGTTCTTTTTGGAATTCCAACAAAATTCAAATATCGCCACAACTACAGCCAGTGCAAGCCCGCAAAGTAGAACAACGAACACTCCACCTGAAAAAAAGATTTTAAACATTACCGATTTGATTTGAAACTGAAACTAAAAAAATAGTTTTCTTTTCTTATACATACCAATGTTTTCAACACCCAATGCATTAGCTTTTGATTCTTTGCTTTTGTCATCTCTGTTACAGACATCACCAGTATTTTTCCACCATTTATCGTATAATATTTGAATGATACCTTTCTCCTGCAATTCTAATATCGCTAACGAAATTTTATCTCTCCACGGAGATCCTTTTGGTGTTGCAATTCCATAACCTTTCGAGTCCAGCAAGCCACCAATCTGTGTCAAATTACAATCCCTCTGTACCGCATAGTCCAACATGGTTGATTCCATTAAAAATGCATAATTTCCCTCCATAACGCGTTTAATTCCATCCTCGTACGTTTTTACAAACACTGATGCCTTGCGATTTTCCATGTATCGCCACATTTTCTGATATATCCCAATTTTTGAATCCTGGAAAGATTAAAAATGTATTTTTACCTAAATCAATTATATAAAGTTTCTTTACCCGAAAAAATGTCATTGTTGATCCGCCTTCCAAGGTTCCATACGATATTTCCGTTTGATCCGCCAAATCCGATGCACTTTCTATTGGGGTTATCATACGTTCGACAGTTAAAAATGCAGCCAGATTCGCTGTATATGATGAAATTATAATCAAACAAAAAAAGAACCAGCAACCGCCAACAATTCGCGTAGATGTTGCCTAAAAAATACATAAGAATTTCAATGAATATCTAACCAGACAGACAGTATTATTTTTATCGAACTTTCGCCAAGTTCACTTAAATTTTGTATTTTTTTTTTGGTTTATAATAAAATATGTAATTATGAATAATTATAATTTATGTGAGATATATGGGCATTTCCATTAATATAACAATTTAAAAAAATATTAAATAAGGTACATGAAAAAAGTTTATGTTCTTGGACGACGTTTTTATTACATTTCCCAATATTTTTGGGGAGATTTAAGGGGTTTTCAGCAGGACAATGACAACAATTCATGTGGCACGACGCAAAAACGATTTTTGCTCAGAACGAAATATCGAGCTCCTGCAATGGACAAACGGACATGGCTGTATCGGCTCTGAAGTTGATGCTGATCAAGACAATATATACTTTATTGGGTCAGAGATGCTTCCCTTTACAAATATGATTGTCCTTAAATTGATTTTTCAAACAATTTGGTTGTCCCAGAAACTTTTTTCGTGCACTCATAAGCGATGTTTATCAGAGCTGCAAACCCCGGAAAAAAGAACAGAAGGAACAAAAACTCGCTAAGGTTACAAAACTGTGTTCTGAATATTTGGAAACCGGGAGTTCGGTTCTAAACCGGGTTGGTCTAGTTAAAAAATTATATACATTTCTTTTCTTTTAAGTAGATTTTCATTTAATTATTATTAGCTAATTTGGTTCTCATATATTAACGCCACCGCAGCTGAAGTTGCGCTAATGTTCCAATAAAGAGCACGCAGCTATCTCTTGGATCCCTTGTTATATTCTTATATATAATAGACATACATATGCATACAGTGCACACGGATTTAGTGATATTTTAGTGTCTTTAACAATCGATTTACGACCTATGAAGCGGGTGGTTTTTTTTGGAGATGTCTAGTATATATACATATATATATATATAACATATATGTTTGTTTGTACGTGATATTTAAGCTCTTCTTTTAGTAATACCTGGACATTGGATTGGAGACCGAGCCTTTCAAAAAAATGTAACCGGTTCGGTACAAGGTTCTTATACATTTCTTGGGTTCGGTTCAAGGTTCAGGTTTCACATAGATAAGAACCCACAGAGAACCGGTTAAACAGAGTTCGTTAAGGACCGGTTGGCAGCTCTGATTTACATACACAATTTAAAACAAGTAAGAAGGCTCTAGTCGAGAAATCCCGACAACACTATACCCTGAACCCCATACTTTAAGTGTACAGTCAGTGTTTGCAAGTATGTGTGTGTGTGTGTGTGTACGCGTATAGTGCATACTTTCTTAATTTCAATACTCCATATCTCAGGTGTTTCTCAACCGATTTTAATAAATATTTCACAGATTGTCATTATTTCGTCTAATAACGGACGGACAGACATCGACTCGGCTGTTGATTCTGATCAAGAATATATATACTTTATGGGGTCGGAAATGCTTCCTTCTGCCTGTTACATACTTTTGCACAAAACCATTATACCCTTTTTACCCATTTTCAATGGGTTCAGGGTATAAAAATAGGAGTATATTATATATATGTCCGTACCCTAGGATATAGATCGGCACCTTGTTGCATTAGGGCGCCTATTGCAAACCAAAAGCTATTTTTCAGTGTAAAATCATTCTGCACACTAACTAGCTCCAACGTGTCATCGGAATCGACATCATCATCATTATCCTCGTCGCTCTCAACAACTAAGTGTGTTGGTTTTTTTGCTTTAAAACAGTCTCCAAGATCGCTGCTATGATTATTATCATCGTTATTAGTATTTTTTGCATGAGAAACAACTTTGAAATCGTCGATTTCAGGACTAGCTTGATTTTGATTATCGTGTTTAATAGATTTCAGTTTCAATTGATCATGAACATAATTCGCTTTACGAGTTTTATGTAACATATGATCGCATGCCATGGAACAGGCTGGTTTGGATCGAACCCATTCAACTGGGGATAATCGTGCAACTATCCAGATACAGATCGACACTAGAACGTAGCCAAATGATATATAGAACCATATTTCAATTGCAAGTGGATTCATAAATGAAAAAAACTTTGTTTGAGCTCGATCTGATATCTGAAAGATAATTTAGTAAAATAGCTTATTTAAAAAGTAAAAAAAAATAAACTCTACGTCACTTTCGTATTTATTAGCTTAGGGAGAACACAATACCTGATACATGCAGATAAATACAAACTATACAATGTATTTTAGACATTTGTAAAGCAAAACTTACCTTGGGATTTAGGCCGGATCCCTGACGTAAAAAAGTTCCCGTTATAAACCAAAAACTGTTTGATATCGAAAACTGGTTTTCAACTATATCAGTTTCCTTGTAGCATGGATGTGGATTTTTCCATTCGTACGGTGAGAAACGAGCCATCACAAATAACGCAAACGATACTAATATATAAGCAGCTAGCACATAAAGCCAAATCTCGATTGCCAATGGGTTCATAAAGGAAAACAGTCGAGTTGGTTGACTTGTCGGCACCTAAAGGGTTATTGCCATTTAAAAATTCAGCTGTACTTGGAGTTTATTTACAATTAAACTAAGTTAGTTTCTATTTAATATTCAATTATTACTGATTTGTTAACGCCAATGTTTAATTGTTTAAAAAAAATACCTTAAAGAGTATCCCAATTCCCAGATTCATAAATGGCTTTGTAAAATCAATTACACTTTCCCGGGCATAGTTTATCGTCATTGAAGCAACAGCCAAATCCGCTCGCTATTTGTATAATGAACTGAGATAAAAACTCTTAAAGAAAAAAAAAATTATATTCTTACCCTTTCCATAAGCTCTTGTACAATTCCATTCCAGGAATTGGTTTCCGGTATATAAACACCATACATGTTGTCGGGAACCAGTTCGATTTTATATTGAAAGCCAACTTGATGTGCTATGGCTCTGAGTAGGTCAATGCAAAAACCCTCAAATCTAGCATTTCCAGTTAGATTAGTGTCGTCCTTAACCATAACATACGGACGTTCCTTTTTAAAACAAATAATAATAATATCCATAAAACATCATTAAGGTTTTTTAAAAAGTATTATAAAATGATCACATACCTCGCGCGTCATGACAACTAGCGTAATATTTGCAATATTCGAGTCGTAAAATGCAGTTGGATCTGAAATATTTACTCCCACATCCGGTTGCCAATATCCAACTTTTTGTATGATTTCCTGCTTCAATTTAAGAATATCAATTTTAAATTTATTTCGACGCCCCTCTACAAAGTTAACTCTGCCGGTCAAGCCATCAACAGCAGCCTATAGTAGTTAAAAAGGCAAATAATATCGAAAACTTATAAATAAATTATTATATATATATACATATATATAAATATTTGTATTACCGAATTTATATAATTATATAGTGAAAGTCCGTCACTCCAGGTGTTGTCCGAGTTACACGAAAGATTATTAAACGTTAACGTGTGACCGCTATCCAAATGTTTTAATCCATTTGCAAATGCGTATACCGAATCAAACATAAGCGCAGATTCCGTCTAAATAATAATTAATAAACAATTAAAAAAGTAATGTTTGCATTTACCTTAATGTAGGGTATTCCATTGATAAAATCAAGTCCACTATGTTGCAACTTTTGCATCTGATCTATTACTTCCTGATAACGTTTACTTCCCACATCAACAAGACGAAAAGCAGTGATGTTAACACTGTTGTATCGAAAATCCTCTAGATCGTACGTCTCCAAGTCCTATTAATTTAAAATTATTTGTTGTTTTTATTATTATTTTATTTTTTTTTGTATTTCCTTATTATTGCTTTTATAATATTTATTTGTTATTTTGTACGATTTTATTTTTTTCTTTTTACCCTGAACCTGAAAGTATGAAAAAGGCAGAAAGAAGTATCCCCGACCCCATAAAGTATATACATACTTGATTTGCATATAAAATATAAACTCTAATATAACATAAGCAGAACAAGTTGGTTTAAGTTATCTAAGACTTTTTCTACTAAAATTTTACATTTGAAAAAATTAAAATAAAATAGTGAAAATCTTTAAATCTTTGTTAAGAAATACTGAATATTGGAGTTCAATCGTTGTGAAGTAGCCTAGGCATGACCGTAGGGTGAAGATAAGGGTTTGCCTGGTCGAGATGTCTTACTTGATTTATTATTTTAAAAAAAAAATTTTAAATTATTATTATTGTTTTTTATTATTATTTTTATAACTATATATTTATTATATTTTTATTTATTTGCTAATTATATTATTATGGACGCTCACAAATTAGAATTCTCGGATATGATAATTCTTTAAAAATTAGAACCGCGGTTCTATTTACTGAGATTTTTGTATACCCTGAACCCATAAAAAATGGGTGAAAAGGTTAAATGGATCTGTGCAAAAGTATGTAACAAACAGAAGGAAGCATATCCGACATCAAAAAGTAGATATATATTATTGATCAGCATCAACAGCCGAGTCGATAAAGTCATGTCCGTCTATCCGTCTTTAAGTATGAACGCGTCGATCTCAGAGATAATGAGACCCAGAGACTCCAGATTTGGAACTTCTAAGCCCTAGGCACTAAAAGTTTGGTTTAAATTTATAACCCTGAGATACACATGTGTTATAGAAGACGTAATGACAATCTGCGAAATTAAAATCGGTAGACAAACACCGCAAGGACTAACTGTACGCGTTAAATATAGGGTTCAGGGTATCTTCTAGTCGGGATTTCTTGACTTGAGCCTTCTTACTTGTTTTTTTTGTTTTTCTTGTGAGATCTGGTGAATTGGTGAGTATATATAATTTCGTCCTTTTTTTTGTCCAAATAAATATGTATGTATGAACAAAACATTATTTTACTTGAACATTATAAGCAAATTAATTTAAAAAAAAAAAAAAACTTCCCCCGTAGCATGTGTTGCCTTATTTGACATTTTAAAAAACGTCCAGCTATTTTCAGAAATTTTAACTACCCCAGGAACCAATTGGTTATAATTTGCGAGCGTCCACTGTACTGTAAATCATGTACTTACAAATGTTGTAAACATATAATGATATCGATGGTCATTCATTTGCAGCTGTAAGACCTGTGAATTAAATTTTAGAGCGCATATTTTTTTCTCAGATCCTATACATTATCGTATAAACATGTATGCATGCATCTATCTACTTTATGAAGATATATAAGATGTTGAGATAAATTCATTAAAATTAAATAGTTTAACTGCAAAAGTGGTATGCACACATCGGACGAAAAACCCAAATAAATTTTTTTTAACGATTTTTTTTCAATTTCTCGGGCTTGGGGATGGAATTCTAAGATATTTTTTATGTTATAGTCACAGATGCATACATACTCATATATGTGTACTACATATTAAAGAAAGTAATTTATGTATGTTTTCGTACAGATCGAAAAAAAGCTTTTATATTAGTTGGATTTGTGTCAACTATTATTTTGTAAATTTCCTTTTGGCGAATTGCTCGTAAAACTTGACGATAAGTCTCCGGATTTGCTTGCCTTATATACATTTCTGTTCTCATCTCCGCCGATGAGTGAATTAAATCCTGCTGCTTAAAAAGTCCTGAAAAATAAAAGATTTTAATACATCATAAGTATAATTCCTATATTATTTACCATAGTCTTCTTCATAAATAATTGCCACTTTTGTCCAATTAAGATACATCATTAAATCCCGATATGCTAAATTCATAATATTTTGGGACGGATACAAATTAATCGAGAACTCCTTTACACTCATTTCCAAATCAATGCGAACTTCAATGTGCGGTATATCAAAAGCTTCACAAATTGATTGCACATGTGCAGCAAGTAGAGGATCGGTTGGTCCAAAAATAGCTTGAACTCCATCTTCCAATTGTCGACAGACCTTTTTCGTTGTTCGAAACGAATCGTCGCGCGGCACATACTCAATATCGTATACCAGTTGGGTATGTGGTAAAAGAGATTTTTCTTTATTTATGCGATAAATCGCATATTTAAATGCCGATTCAATGCCACCTTCACGTTCGTCTTCGGTAAATATAGCGCCTTTTTCGAAAAACAAGAAATAAAATCAATAAGAAAACAAAGGACGCAATTTTCAGCTTACCAATTCGAATCACTGGTGGCAACGCATTGGCAACCAATAACATTGATAATACTATTAAATTTATTATGTAGTATATCCCGTAGGATGTTTTCACATTAAATGACTTGCTTGTCATTAATGTAAATTGTTTAAGGGTCAGTTCACCGTTCATATTATTTAAACATATTGTACTATACACATGTTGCATTTAATTTTTTTTTCAGTAATATTTTTTTTTGCACAGCTGAGAAGTAAACAAAAGTCAAACTTGAGACATTTTAGCTTAACAAGCTGTATTATAGTTATTTAAAATTATTAATTGTATTGTGTTTTATATATTAATGCTTAATAGACCAAATAAAATCAATATTATCTTCAATTATTATTATACTTTCAACTCTGAAAATTCAATATATCACTATGTACGCAGCCACAAAACTGTAAATTCTGTCACATTATGTTTTAATAACAAGCTTTCATATGGCTTTAAGCTTTTTTAACTAAAGTCTCATAACGCATGCGCTTTAATTGAATCAGCTAAGCTTTGGCAAAGTACAGTTCATTACACTACTTGGGAAACGTACACACAAATATGTCAATAATAATATACAATACTATTAATATTTATGTTTGGTAGCTCTTGTATCAAATACTAGCCGCAATATTTCAGTCTTATACGCTTGTCATTAAAAAGTTATTTATGTACGTACATATGTATGAACATAAGGGTTAACTAAAAATGGAGCGCATAACGGAACTCACTCCACAACTGATGCAAGCCCAAAATTTTGCTAAGGCTCCCAGTAATTAGATTTTAAAACTGTTGACTATGAATGACCAGAATATTAGTTTTATCGAACTGCCCTACGAAGCAGCAGTTTTCTCGATTTTTTTAACACATCTAATACAATTGAGATGCTCAAAATCAATAAATTGTTTCCCCTTCGTTTTTAGAGAATTGTAATTTGTAATATTAATTTATATTTGTTATATAAATATTTAATATGCATATCCACAAAGCTCTACACGTTTGTTTGTATGCATGTAGTAGTTTGTATATTGGTTCAAGTTCAGGACATTGATTGTTTGCAGTCAGTATTGATTGTCCTTTCAACTCTGACAGTAACACTGTAAACACCTTACAAAAAAAAAAATGAACGAAAACGTAAAAGTTATTGTGCGTTGTCGTCCCATGAATCTAAAAGAAATTGGTACCAAGTGTAATGTATGTTTTTGGTTCAATAATTAGATACGTCTTAGATTTCAGATATATATGTTTAAAAAACAGGGAATCCTATAAGAAAAAGTTGTCTTCTATTATATACATTTGTATCCATGTGTGTGTATGTATGTATAATTAAATATTGATTTATTTATTTAAGATTCATAGCTCTCGTCATAGAAGTGCTCGCACATACGCACACATATGTATATACAAAAAAGGGCTTAGATCTGCAGAGACTCAAGAGTTTGTTCTATTGGGACACCATATTTGGCAAGCAATATAACAAGCTGCATTTTCCGCAAACCGCTGTTAGCGTGTTTTTGTTTTAATGCAATAGTCTTATTGTTTAGTGGCATTATTTTATCTATGTATATTAACAGAGCATTGTCGAAATTGGAGACTACGTTGTTTCTGTTCTAAATCCTCTAGCTCTTAGTGCGCCAAAAAAATCGTTTACATTTGACAGTGTGTACGACGGACATTCAAAAACGGATGCAATCTACAACGATATGTGTTACTCTTTGGTGGAGAGCACATTGGAAGGCTATAACGGTACAATATTTGCTTATGGACAAACTGGATGTGGAAAAACACACACAATGCAGGTAAATTAAGTTAATGGTAATATGTCAGTACATACCACTACTAAGGGAATTTCAATATTTAAAGGGTGATGGATATACAGGAGCTGCTGAGAACAATGGAATTATTCAGAGATGCTTTGATCATATATTTGAAACAATCTCAATAGCGACGACCGTAAGGTATCTGGCCTTGGTGAGCTATTTAGAAATTTATAATGAAAATATCCGAGATCTATTAAGTGCAAATGAGCCGACAAGCATTAAAAATCATCCACTGAAAGATGTTCCAGGCCTTGGAGTTACAGTTCCAACTTTAACTACTCAAGCTGTTATGAATGCAATGGATTGTTATAATTGGTTGAATATTGGTAACAAAAATCGCGTTACAGCCGCTACGTTGATGAATGAAAAGAGCTCACGATCACATACAATATTTACAATAAGTTTGGAACAAATTCAAGAATCGCCAACGAAACCAACAACTCCAATTATTGGAGGTATACGTAGGGGTAAATTGAATCTTGTCGACTTAGCTGGCTCTGAAAGACAATGCAAGACCGGTGCGTTTGGGGAACGCTTGAAAGAGGCAACCAAAATTAATTTATCACTTTCCGCTTTGGGAAATGTTATATCAGCATTAGTCGATGGTAAATCAAAGCATATACCCTACCGAGACTCAAAGCTAACGCGGCTATTACAGGTGTGATTCAATTATTTATATACCCTGAACCCATGAAATGGGTAAAATATGTATAACGGTTTTTTGCATGGACGCAATTCCGACCCCATAAAGCATATATTCTCTATCAGCATCAACAGCCGAATCGATTTAGTTGTGTCCGTTTGTCTGTTCATCTGTCCGTCCATATGTATGAGCGCGCCCATATCAGAAACTATAACACCTAAAAACTTCAGATTTTGAAAAAAAAAGAAAGGCAGAATAAATTTGTTTTAAATTTTCGATACATTTTTCCTTTTTCAATATACAGTAATAATCGACACCGACAAAATCTTGAATTTGTTAAAACTGTGAATTTGTTAAAGATTGAAAAATACAACAGATATATATGATTAAAGATACTAGCGCAGTATTGCAATCATATATCGGGTATACACGAACATGCAAGCACTGACTGTGTTAGTTTAGTATAGGGTTCAGGATATCTTCCAGTCGGGATACTTCGACTAGAGCTTTTTTACTTGTTAAAAAATTTAATATAAATATAACTTAATATATTTAGTTTTATGTTACTACATTTTTACAAATTTTACTTTTGTCTAAAAAAATTTTTAAAATTAAAAGTTTTGCACTTGTAAATATTTACGTATATTTTTTTTACTTACATTTTGTAATTATTTTAATTTATTTAAAATAATATTTATTATATATTTAACTTACATATGCTTTCAATGTACAAGGATTCCTTGGGTGGCAACACAAAGACACTGATGGTATCATGCATTTCACCAGCTGATTCCAATTACGATGAGACTCTTTCGACATTGCGGTATGCATGTCGGGCAAAGAACATATCAAATATACCAACAATAAACGAGGATCCAAAAGATGCTCAATTACGTGAGTATCAAGAGGAAATCTTAAACTTGAAACGAATGCTCGATGAGAGTCAACATCAAGAAAGTGTAATCATGCACAAATTTGCTGAAGAAAGTAATAAAAGCAAAGAATTGTGGAAAGAAGAGGAAAAAGCTAAGATGCGACTGCAAGTGATAGCTGAGATTGACCACAACAACGCAGAGAAAACAACAACCGAAGTTTTAAGCTCGGACCAAACTAAAACAAAAGTAGATTTTCAATTACACGCAAGAAAACGTATAGATGTAATCAAACATGCTCTTATCGGTGGTGAGAGAGTCGACGATTTGCAATTACGGGAGCGTCATAGGAAACGTAAGTTAGAAGCTCAACGCCATCTGAGTGCAATTGCTCATGCGTTGAGCAAGATGGAAAGCGAAGATCGTGATCTCTTGCAGGAACATTATGCTAGTATACAGCAGGAAATCAATAGCAAGAATGAACGCATTAAAATGCTTAGCCAAAAAATTAAAATGCTTGAAAGGGAAGTGGGTGATCTAAATTCGGAGTTTCAATTGGATCGTGAAGATTATTTAGATGAAATTCGTCATCTAGGTCGTAATGTGAAATTTTATCAACTTATGCTGTATAAGGCTCAACCCACTCTTCGAAAACATGGCAGAAATTGGTGAGCGAGATAGAAAATAGGGCACTTTAGTCTAACTGTAGCACGCACTTTTTTTTTGCATTATCAGGAACCTGGATACAATATTGAAGAATTCGTTTTGGAATGATGATCTTAAAACGTGGAAGTTACCCAATGATTTAGAAAATAATTTAAAATTACCTCCAGCAGAACTTAGAGTAACTATTCAAAAAACGAATTTATTTGGAAAAAAATATGCTGACACACAGCTAGAAGAACGCATTGGAATTGGCTGTGAAGATTCCGAAGACAGTCCTGTAAGTATAATTATTAAAACATAAGTTACAGAATTTAATTTAATTTCAAATTATTGTTTAATTATCTTAGCTTACAACTGAGGAATCCCCGGAAACATACAAGTCCAATATACTTAAAAACTATTTTCGAACTAATCGTAAGATAAATGATAAATTATTTCAACGAACTAAAATCTCTCAAGTATATATGCGTGGTAAATATATTTGTAGTTATTCAATTGCCATATGATTGAAACATGTTTATCTTTTGGTGTTATTCCAGATTTTACATTACGCAAAAATACTCCTATGCCCATCAATGAACTGCATCAAAGTCAAATTCTTAATACAAATTTTAAACATGATTTTGGTAGAACTGGAAATCGAGTGGACACATTATGAAGCACTATTGCGTAATAAAATAAATAATGATCAACGTACCTTTTAACTCAGTGAAAGAATCCAAAAGATTATCACAAGTTTTATCAATCGATGATAATCGTATTAATGAACCGAAAAAAAACTGTGAAAGAATCCAAAAGATTATCACAAGTTTTATCAATTGATGATAATCGTATTAATGAACCGAAAAAAACTGTTATACGACATCCGGCTATTATCCAAAATTTAAAAACAAAATTAAATTTTGCAAATTCTTTATTTTTACCATCATTAAGTACTTAATAGTACTATTTGAATGTTGACGATTTGAATTTAAAAAAAAAACATTTCATTTTGAACTTAAACACTTTGCATTTCGAAGATTATATCTGTAAATAGACAATCTCTAATTACATATATATGCATAAATTAATTTGTTTTACTTACTTTGGAGATATCATTATATATTTCATAGATTAAGATTTTCAAAAGAATTTAAATAAATATTGATTTGTGTCCTCTTTAATATAAAAACATTTTTTTTTGTAAAGAGTTACCTAATAATTTACATTACGAAAGCAAATTGTTTACATACTATATTCCTATTATCTAAAATTCTTAAATAAAGTTCCTTACATCCATACACAATATCTGCTTATCGATAAGTTGAGTGTTTGTTGAAGCTATAAAAAGTCTTAGTCGGCATACATTACAAAAGAGGCATGGTTGTCTGACATAGTTGTAGTAGTAGTATCACGCAATTCTACTTTAATTATATGTGTGGAGCTATCCCCATCTGGACTAAGAGGTTCATTGCTGCTGAGACAAGTGGTATGGCGCGATGTACCCGTATTTCGCCTGAAAAACCATAAATAATAAAATAAATAGACAGTTCATATATAGCAATTGTAATTCTTACTTGGCTTTGGCATGAGTTAATATATGTGATTTTAAATTTGTAGACTGAGCAAATTTTTTATTGCATGCATCAAATGGACACACAAATGGTCGATCTCCAGTGTGTATTCGGACATGTGTTCTACGAATTTACAAAATCATGGGATAAAAGTATTTAAAGTAATGATCAAAAATTTGAAACTACCTTAAATTAAAGTCCAGCGAAAATCGTTTGCCGCAGCCTTCAAAGGTACATTGAAATGGTTTTTCTCCTGTGTGAACTAATTGATGCCTTTTAAGTTTAGAGCTTTCCACAAATGCCTTACCACATTCTGCGCAAACATGAACTCGCGGACCGTGTGTATGCAAATGTTTGCGCATTGCTGACGAATCCCGAAAATATTTATGACAACCTTTGTGAGGGCAAGCAATCTTCTTATCGTTTGCAAATTGTGTGAAATCGGATAGATCGCTAACGTTTAACACATTATTATCAGCTGTCGATGATGTTAGAGAAATTAACAAATTTATACCATTTAACATATTTTATATGTGATATTATGTCTACCTGAACAAACCACTCCATAGGAAAGTGATCCTGATGTAGGTGCATCATTTATAATATCACAATCAGCATCATTTTGTGTTGATTGATTATCCATGGCCAGAATTGTCTGCTCGTTACCAACTAGTCGACATCTTTGCGAATATACTGCAAACGAGGATGATGATGATTGTGTATCGCAATTTGTGCTACTTTTGGGGGGATTTCTGTTGCTTTTGACCGTTGGTACTGTCCCAACAATCATATGTGGCTGAATATGCAGAAATTGTTCTTGCTGATGCTGCTGTTGGAAGAACTGTTGCTGATTAAGTAATACTGTCTCATTTTTTTGTATGTGGTCTTGGAGGAGTTCATTATGTTCGGACGTTCTATTTGGACCAATATCGTTTCCATCTAAATAGTCAACATCTTCTGGATTTTGTTCAGAACCAGAATATTCATCGTCCGATGTCCCAGATGCCCACATTGTAACACTAAACTCTCCCTCCATTGTCTTGATTTGAACCAACTTTTGCTCCCAACGTCTCGACTTGCCACCTTTCTTGCCCATCATCATTTCCGAATCTTTCGTTTCCTCTTTATTAACGTTTGCTGCTTGTTGTTGTTGTAACTGCTGCATCAAATCTTGTGGAATGGCTTCTTCTTCCGTTGATTCAGTAGTTAATTTTGTTTGCCTGTCGAGACAAAGTAAGGATTATAATCGCAATGAATGCAGGTAGATAATAATACTCACATTTTAACCAACGATTGACAAATACTTTTTGGCGTCTTCAATATGGATTTCACATCAAAGTTATCATTCTGCAGACCAAGTACAATATCTGAGTTTTCGGTAATGCCGTCTGGCCCTAAAACTAGTACAACAAATAAATAAAAATAAACAACTGCGCACACACATATATATTCACACTATTTTATACTCACCATCATTTAGATTATGTACATTTAAAGTGTGGAGTTCATCGGTCTTGGAAATCTCTTCATCGTTTTGAACTAATATTCCATAATGTTCATAAGCAAAGTTACTTGGATCCATTACTGTGTTTGTGTTTTCAATTGTTCATCGCAGGTAATGCCAAAACAAGCTACACACATAAAGTTATACATACATACATATGTATGTACAAATACGTACGTTTACGTTCGTGACCAACTTATTTACATACGTATGAGTCTATTCCTTGCAATGCGATTCCTGAGCGTTTTTCTTCTTTCTTTAGTTTGGCACACAAATGCAAAGAGAATTACATTCAAAACGAGCTACTTGCTTACACACTATTTCATAGTTTTTAAGTATATTTGTACATTTGCATTGTTAACTAATGTAGTTTGAATGAGATCAAGATTTTAAATGTTAGGTCCATCAATAAACAATGAAATAGAGACGAAACCCAGGTTTAGCAAAGGTTCTGTTTTTTTTTTAACAGAAATTAAATGCAATGCGTTATAACCAAATATAATAATCGGTTAAAACAGATATGTTTTCCAACACAAACAATTATTCGGTTTTTCTTGATAATGAAAAAAAATCTAAAAGGAACTAACCGAACAAAAATGGATGCGATGAATAACTGGCAATGTAACCAAACTTTTGAAACTGTAAAATACCAGATGAAACATTTAACAGAATTAAAGTGCTTTTATAATACTTCGAAAACCCATGATACAAATATATTTTATTAATATATTTTTCATTGACTAATGTATTAAATTCAGTAAATGTTTCCAGTGGGCTCCTTTTTGAGTTTTTAAACTAGTCTGGACGAATAAAATATCAAAGGTTCTGAATTATTTTTTTTATTATTACAAATTTTAGGCATATGCTTGTGTTAAAAAAATAAAAAGCTTAATTTGCATTCATGCTGGTAAATTTTCATGACAAATTTTCTTGATTTTTATTAAGCGAATTTTTTTAAATTTCAGAACAACAATGAAACAGAAACAATTAAAATGTGTGGAATCTGTTACTGAAATTTACAATATACAAATGAATACATGTCCATAAGGTGACATTTATTGTTCTATTTTCACAATGTTCCGATTGCTGCATATGTGTGCAGCATTCTGTGAAATAATCGAAAAAAAATTCGTAAATACGGTCACTTTTTTGGGGCAGCTTACAACACTGGCATTGGTTTCCTTCTTTTGACAGTTCTGTCAACGTGACTCGACCTTTTCCGGTTAAATCGTTAACCATGGCGGTCGGCAAAAATAAGGGTCTATCCAAAGGAGGCAAAAAAGGTGGCAAAAAGAAGGTAGTCGATCCTTTTTCACGTAAGGATTGGTACGATGTGAAAGCACCAAACATGTTCCAAACGAGGCAGATTGGCAAAACATTGGTTAACCGTACGCAAGGTCAAAGAATTGCCTCTGACTATCTGAAGGGTCGTGTTTTCGAAGTGTCGCTTGCCGATTTGCAGAAAGACATCGATCCCGAGCGCTCTTTTCGTAAATTCCGTCTGATTGCTGAAGATGTGCAGGATCGCAATGTGCTTTGCAATTTTCATGGCATGGATCTAACTACGGACAAGTACAGGTTGGTTTTAACATTGATTTTGCATGTGCTTATGTATGTGTATGTGGTGTGGTGTGTACATACAAATGTGCTTTTCAAAAACAGATCGATGGTGAAGAAATGGCAAACTCTAATCGAGGCCATCGTGGAGGCCAAGACTGTCGATGGCTATCTCTTGCGCGTGTTCTGCATTGGATTCACATCCAAGGATCAACAGTCGCAGCGTAAGACATGCTATGCTCAGCAGTCGCAGGTACGCAAGATTCGTGCACGCATGACAGACATTATTACGAACGAAGTGAGCGGCGCTGATCTGAAGCAGTTGGTCAACAAACTGGCCCTAGACTCTATTGCCAAGGACATTGAGAAGAGCTGTCAGCGTATTTATCCATTGCACGATGTCTACATTCGCAAGGTGAAGGTGCTGAAGAAACCGCGCTTTGATATCTCCAAACTTTTGGAGCTTCACGGTGATGGTGGTGGCAAGACAACCGAGGCGGTGGTTTCCGCCGAGGGAGCTGTCATTGATCGCCCTGAGGGCTATGAGCCGCCCGTTCAAGAAGCCGTTTAAGGTCATTTTAAATTAGGCAGAATGCGATTATGCATTTTAGACTGTCTTTTCAACAACAACAAATATATATAAATAAAAAACTAAGTAAAGGTCGTCCAGTTTTTACACGGGTTCTTCTGGGTTTTTTTTTTTTTTTGGGTATTTTTATCGTTCTCTTTGCAGGCGTAATCTCTCACATTTACTGGACCTTAAAAAATTGTGAGTACCAAGTTAATAATAATAATATATATTAAACGTGATGTTTTATTTTTCGTCTCTGTCAAATAATTGATGAAAACTCTTATACATGCTGATAAAAGACAAAAACAACACAAATGTCTTGCGTTAACACATTTTTGTATTAATATGCGTTTATACTTGCAGGATCATCGTGAAGATATTTCATTGGTTTTCTGCGTTATCATTAACAGTTACACCTTTTGGTAAGTTTGCTTGCATCATTTTTTTTCACTATAATATGTATTTGCCTTTCACACTGATGATTTTCATTATTTGCTACTCTTGAAACAAATACTGATGAAACTTAACACCTTTTGCATCTGAATTTATATTTTTTTTACTTTTATTACACAAGTGTCAGAAATGAGAATTATTTGTTTTATTTTTATTGTTTTTTTATTATAGATAAACTGCATATGACAAAAGATTTGCGGATCAAAATATATATTTATAACTGGGTAAGTTATATTTTTGAATCTATTTGAATTTACATTCGTAAATATCTTTTTACTGATGATCTTTTTTATTTGCTACTCTTGAAAATGGCATTGATGAGACTTCACCTCGACTCTGATTTTTTTTTAAAACTTTAAGTGATCTATGCGTTTAGACGTACTCTAATTACTTGTTTTATTTTTTTTTTAGATGGGTTTTATATTTGTTTGGTCCTGTTATTCGTGCTACACTATTTGTGATCTCAATCGTTAGCCAGCCTTATGCCGTTTAATATTAAATATATAAAGGTTAGTAGACGCATTTTTTTCTCATGACAATAATGATTCAATGATATAATGATGACAAACTTACCCAGCTCGCTTCGATAAACCATGAAGAGAACTGTTCCTAATCCAACGCAAAATATATAAGTGCTGATATTGATCTATTATCATTACTTTTTTTAACAAAATTATGTACTTAACTAATAAGGAATAATTATTTTTTTTTTAGTATTGTTATATGGTTTGAAAACAGGATATAATTTCAATAACAGATGTTTCCCTCGAGCTGCCGTTTCATATAGTTATTATCCAAAATGGTAAGTTGGTTTTAAAAATGTTATATTTGTATTATATTGTGATGACAAACTTACCCAGCTCGCTTCGATAACCCATGAAGAGAACTGTTCCTAATCCAACGCAAAATATATAAGTGCTGATATTGATCTATTATCATTATTTTTTTTAAACATAATTATGTACTTAACTAATTAAGAATATTTTTTTTTAGAATTATATGGTTTGAAAACAGGATATAATTTCATAGCTGAATTTTCATCAATGCAAATGAAAGGTAAGTAGCTTTATGGTTCGTACATAGCGAAGCTCTAAAAATTGTTTCCATTAAAAGTATGATGATTTATCTACGGATTCCCCATCAATTTCAATATAATTGACAAAACCGACTACTGATATT
Organism: Scaptomyza reducta; assembly: GCA_035044485.1. Lineage (NCBI taxonomy): Eukaryota > Metazoa > Arthropoda > Insecta > Diptera > Drosophilidae > Scaptomyza > Scaptomyza reducta. The sequence continues at coordinate 232,036 of JAWNNV010000463.1, forward strand.
TAAACTTGGATAACGTTATCCAGATCAAAATTTCAAAATTAAATTTTTATTTTTTCTTAATTTGCAGACAAAAATACCAATAACAGATGTTTCCCTCGAGCTGCCGTTTCATATAGTTATTATCCAAAATGGTAAGTTAGCTTTAAAAATGTTATATTTGTATTATATTGTGATGACAAACTTACCCAGCTCGCTTCGATAAACCATGAAGAGAACTGTTCCTAATCCAACGCAAAATATTTAAGTGCTGATATTGATCTATTATCATTACTTTTTTTAACAAAATTATGTACTTAACTAATAAGGAATAATTTTTTTTTTTTTAGAATTGTTATATGGTTTGAAAACAGGATATAATTTCAATAACAGATGTTTCCCTCGAGCTGCCGTTTCATATAGTTATTATCCAAAATGGTAAGTTGGTTTTAAAAATGTTATATTTGTATTATATTGTGATGACAAACTTACCCAGCTCGCTTCGATAAACCATGAAGAGAACTGTTCCTAATCCAACGCAAAATATTTAAGTGCTGATATTAATCTATTATCATTATTTTTTAACAAAATTATGTACTTAACTAATTAAGAATACATTTTTTTTTGTAGAATTGTGATATGGTCTGAAGGCAGGATATAATTTCATAGCTGAATTTTCATCAATGCAAAAGAAAGGTAACTAGCTTTATGGTTCATACATAGCGAAGCTCTAAAAATTGTTTCCATTAAAAATATGATGATTTATCTACGGATTCCCCATCAATTTCAATATAATTGACAAAACCGACTACTGATATTTAAACTTGGATAACGTTATCCAGATCAAAATTTCAAAATTAAATTTTTATTTTTTCTTAATTTGCAGACAAAAATACCAATAACAGATGTTTCCCTCGAGCTGCCGTTTCATATAGTTATTATCCAAAATGGTAAGTTAGTTTTAAAAATGTTATATTTGTATTATATTGTGATGACAAACTTACCCAGCTCGCTTCGATAAACCATGAAGAGAACTGTTCCTAATCCAACGCAAAATATTTAAGTGCTGATATTAATCTATTATCATTATTTTTTAACAAAATTATGTACTTAACTAATTAAGAATAAATTTTTTTTTTTTGTAGAATTGTGATATGGTCTGAAGGCAGGATATAATTTCATAGCTGAATTTTCATCAATGCAAAAGAAAGGTAACTAGCTTTATGGTTCATACATAGCGAAGCTCTAAAAATTGTTTCCATTAAAAATATGATGATTTATCTACGGATTCCCCATCAATTTCAATATAATTGACAAAACCGACTACTTTATATTTAAAATTGGATAACGTTATCCAGATCAATATTTTCAAAATTACATTTTTATTTTTTTTTTAATTTGCAGACAAATACTAATAGCAGATGTTTCCCTCGAGCTGCCGTTTCATATAGTTATTATCCAAAATGGTAAGTTGGTTTTAAAAAATTTATATTTGTATTATATTGTGATGACAAACTTACCCAGCTCGCTTCGATAAACCATGAAGAGAACTGTTCCTAATCCAACGCAAAATATTTAAGTGCTGATAAAATGCATTGATTTATTTATATTTATTTATAAATCCAAAAAATTTAATGTAATTTTCTTGAAATTTTTTTGCAGTTTGAATATTGTGAATATGTATGCTTTGAATGAAAAAAGGTGAAATCAATTCAAAAAAGTAAGTAAACAAACTACGTTTAAAAATATGTTGAAAATTAAATCAAATTTGAAATAATCATGTAAACGTGTTTTTTATGATAACTGAAAACGTGATTTTTTTTTATAATAATTTTTTTTAATGAGAATTGTTTTTATTTCAGAAGGCGAGATCCTGAATAAAAAAGTTTGATGATAAACTACCCGCCTCGCTAAATATCCAATTCAAATTAACTAATGTCTGAAGTCATTATCAATAAAAACATTCTAAAAATATTTTTATTATACAGTTCTTTTTATTATGTTTAAAAATTATTGAGGTTATATAGTTGTGCCAGGGATGGATAGCGCTTTCTGCTACATTTTCTTCGATATCTCGATTTTTAAAAAGCACCTTGTGATGGAGCATTGTTCTGAAAGAAGATATCGATTATGACTTTGTTTGAGGTTTAGTTTATCGATACTTTACATTTTATGTAATTTGTCAGCTGTTGTACATCTAGCAGCGAGTACGGAATGTTAGCTTACAGTAAAGCAACTCGTCTGTTGTTGTAACATTGTCGTTTTAAAATTTGTTCGCAGCGGGTGCTGTTAATAACAGCTCTAATTTGTGGGACGGAAGCGTTGAAGCTCTGTTAATTTTTCAGTTTTTGTTGCGCGAGGTTTGGAAAGCGGTTGTGTGATATTTTCAAAGCGTTTTTAATATTATATTTACCGCACTTTAAATTGCGATAGATATGAAAATAAGTGTTGTATAATTACCTAATGGAAATTAAGTCAAAAAATGAGTTAGAAAATTTTTGTGAACGGGACAGTCACTCAAGAAGGGTCGCGCCGTCGCGTTGTCAAATTTTTACTTGACGAATTCAAGATACGTATATATGTATATATATTTTATTGGTGGATAAATGTTCAGAGACGAACACATGTAAAACAGCAAATACTGATGGACACATACGACAAACATATGACTGTATTTGTGTCTGTTCACATGCTAACGTGTGGCGTTTGTGATCGCGGGATCGTCGTCGTCAGTATTCGTTTGTGTATTTATGAATGTGTGATCGCGTGTGCGTTTGACGAGTAAATGTTGACAATATCAAATACAAATCAAATTAATGAAAAATAGTGAAATAAATGAGAATGTAATATGTGTTTTAATATGTGTAAGTAAAATCTTACAATTTACATATGTGCCAGTGTATACTTGTTTAAGTGTGTGTGTACACACATTTGCGAATGGATACACAAAAGAGCAATAAATAAATACACAAGAATATTTTTTATTAAATCGAGTGCGAATATACAAATACATAAATGTCGATTGTCATCGATGTTTCGTCGAAGCTTCAAATCATTTCTACAAAAGTACGTAAGCTTAAATACGTTACTTGCACGCTACCTGTTTTACCGACGGAGAATATAAATTTAGTAACAGTAAGTCACACTTCACATCTCTACATACATATTATATGTATATGGGACGCATTTTTACATTTCAGTAATACATACATAGTTAGTATTTTCACGGAAACACAAAGACACAACTCTGTTTGTTTATATATATGTACATAATACCTGAGTAGGTTTATTTGCTGAAAATACGAAACATTTTCTTTCTACACCTTTTTTTTATTTTGTTTTGTTTCGCTTTTCTTTTTCTACCTGTTGATACCCTACAATCATGTCTCTAAATATAAACTCGTTGTGTCATTAGTTTTATACCGACGTTGGTGTTGTTGTTCTTTTTGTCGTTGTCGTGGTTTTTGGGTACGCTTGTTACCTTGAACTAATAGTTAACCTTATCCCTGCTGTGTGCACACAATCACAATCTTTTGCGATACCCGCACCTCATCAGGTACACACATGTGTATATGTTGGTATGCATCCATGTATGTATCGTACAAATATATGTTCGTATGAAAATAGACGTAGCCCTACGCAAAGTCATATGCGCACACATAGTACCTGTGGACTGTTCGATTTAGTGTGTTTATGTGCACGTTTTGTATGTGTACTTAAGATTTCCATTCTTTTGCTTTCTGTATATGTATGTAAGGAAACAGTGACAGCATCTTTAGATTAGCGCAAACGCTAAAAACAAACAACAACAAAACACGAACTCAAACAGCGATGACGATTTTAGGAAGGCGTTTTTGGATCGGTCGGGCATGCTAAGACCTGGTTTGATTTTGTTTCCTAGCTGAAATTAAGTTATAGACATATTTTTTATCTCATTGAAACATGAGGCATGAATTAGTGCATATTGTGATCCTGCACAAAAATAACATTAAGCCAATACAAATTTGGACTTGTTGTTAAACACTTAATTTATACTTGCAATATGTATTTTGATGATAATGGGTGAATATAATTTTTAACTTTTGTAAACTTACGTTATTCTATGTTTTTTATACCCAATTAAAATGAGTAAAAATGGTTTTGTGCAAAAGTATGTAACAGCAGAAGGAAGCATCTCCGACCCCATATGTATTCTTGATCAGCATGAACAGCCGAGTCGATATAGCCATGTCCGTCTGTCCGTCCGTATGTATGAACGCGTCGATCTGAGAGACCATAAGAGCTAAAGACTCCAGATTTTAAACATAAGCTCGTCTAAGCTCTAAGCAGTACAATTTAAATTATTAAATAATTTTCGATAACTGTCCCCGTTCCCGATATACAAATGTGCTCGATAAAAATAAAATGGTTTGAGACTGTACGAAATAATGAAAATCTGGGGAAAAAATGTATTGTTGAGAAACACCGAAGATATGGAACATTGAAATTAAGTAAAGTTTGCTGTATAGCCTTCTTACTTGTCTTACCCTCAACCCAAGGAACGAGAAAAGGTATAATGTTTTTGTGAAAGTGTATGTTATAGAAAAAAGGAAGTATCTCCGAACCTATAAAGTATTTACAGTGCTCTCTCAAAACAGGGCACATATTCAGTCTATGAAGAAATTGTTCAGTGTTTCGAGTGGAAAAAAAATATTTTGAAATATTTTCTTATCATTAGATTGAGTGGCGCTAATTAATGACTCAGGGAAATTTCTGTCTAAGGCTTTTACACCAACGCTTTTTTCCCAGAGAATGTCAGCTTTTTCTTTAATATGCAAACTTTAATTTCGAAATAATCAAGAAAGACGTATTGTCAACAAATGCATTGCCAATGCATTAAAACAATAATATGAATGTAATAAATAAACTAGTAACTTGCTAAACCATTAATCTGGCATCTTATTGATCTGTTCATTATTTCGAATGAGAATTATTTTAAGCCGTTCACTCTTCGTAGTTGTCAATTTAAAACAATGTGTGTTCACTCTTAGAGTGGTTTACATAATTGAGGGAGCACTGTATATTTTTTATCAGCACCAACAGTTATGTCCGTCTGAGAGCTAGAGATTTGAGATTTAAATTCGTGTCGAGTTTATTTCAAAGTATAAATAACTCTTTCGGTTGAAGATATACCCATATAATCGAACAAAAAATTTTTAATTTGCAAATTTTACAACTAGATCCAAAAACTAATTCTAATAACTAATAACTAAATAATGATCATCTTTGAAAATTTAATCGACTAAGAAAAAGCGGAGTTATCGAAGATCGAAGTTTAGTCAAGCATTCAGTAGCGCAGTATTGCATGCACCCTCTGTATATGCGTGGTCACGCGTAATATCTGGAGTACAGGGCCGGTGCTGCCATGTTTATTGATAAAAATATCATTTTTGTACAAAGTCGAAATGAAAATGACATTTTGAGGAAAAAAATCGAAAAAAGTTGATAATTTCAGACTTCTTTTGAAATTTAATTTTTTTAAATAGCTCACAATTTAAAATCAAAAGTGCATAACCTATTTCCGAACATACCTCATAAAAAAAACTGGGCTAAAACATTTTTTTTAATGGAACTCCCAGAGTTCATCTCTAAATATAAGAGCTACATATTTGGATCGTAAACTCACCTAAGTCATGGCATAGAACGAAATGAATTATTGCATTAGTTCCAATAGACAAGTTTTCTAAAATTATTTTAAAACTTATTTTTTTTTAGAAACACTCGACAAAATACTTGAAATCAGCTGTATGTTTTATTTGCAATTGAAAAATTAATAAGTTTGGCTGGACCCATGGGGGTCGAGAAAAATAGACAGACAAGTAAGTTAAAAAAGACTTAATACATTGGTTTAAAAGCAATGCATGCAGTTTGCAAACGTTGAACAAGTATTTTATTGATTTGTTTTTTTTCCCCAATACAAAAAGGAATTTATATTGTTTAATTTTTTTAAGCAGACATCAAATACAATTGCTAAGAAACTGAGTCAGAGCTTCTGTTAGTACTAAATCACTAATTCTCACTTGTGTATGGCTAATGCAAAAGTATTGATTCTTATTTCCGAGAAGCCCATTTAAGATTCCAAATTTGAAAGCTAGTGCGTTAGTTTTGAAATTTGCATGAGCTTACGTTACAAATCTGGAGTCACTAGCTCTTAGAGTCTCTGAGATCGACGCGTTAATACATACAGACGGACGGACAGTTTGACATAGCTATATAGACTTCACTATTGATGCTGATCAAGACATACTTTTGCACAAAACCATTATACCCTTTTTAAAAAAAAAACAAGTGATAAAGGGCGCAACCGACTGCAGAATACTCTGATACCAGTGTAAAAGCGGGTGGTAAAAAGTCTGGATGCAAAAGGGAGCTGCGTTTAAAAATAGTTTGATGTAAGTTTTTGGACCACTTCGCCAGCTTACTAAACACCAAGTTTTGTGATTAGCTCCAAAACTGAAAGATAAGGAAATTTCTGATTTTAAAAGGCGGGCGGCATGGGTGGGTTTGACATCCAAATAGTTAATTCAGATCTTTCGAGAATTGTCTTCAGCCATATTGCCAAAAAATTTGATGACTTTGCACAATAACTATAAAAAGGGGCGAGTGTAGGAGCTGCTGGCTGCTGGTTCGGGAGTGGACCCCAAATTTCAGATGCAGATGTTTGGGGGAAGTCACTAGCCATTTTCCAAGCAAATTTGGAGACTAACTCAAGAATTTTCGAAGCTATCCCAGCCCCAAGTTTGACACTTTTTTAAGTCTAGCTTAACGGGTGTAGGGAAAAGATGCCTTTATACCAGCGGTCGGGGAACAAGGGTAAATTACCCCTTTTTGGGTAAAAGTGAAATTTCTGGGGGTAAAAATGACTTGTGAGTAAAAACTATTTTGTAAACCTGTTCATATTTTTTTTCAAATTAAAATTTAGCACGCCATCTCCCAAAAATGCAGATAATTTTTTTTTTTTTTGCTCTATTACCAATTGATGAGTAATGTCAGTTCCACAAAAATATTTTGGGGTAATGATTACAAAAGTTCCCCAATCGCTGCTTTATACGAAGTGACAGACGGAAACCATGACGACGGGCATTAAACAAAACCAATATACACTTTACTACGAAATCAGACTGTAAACTAGATTTAAATGAAATAATAATAATAATAATAATTAATTTATTAAATAAGTAATATATATTATAGTCAAAGTTTAATTAATATAATATAAATAATATATAATTATAATAATAATCTTTTTAATTTACAGACGTACGAACAAGTGGACTTTGATGTGGAATATTTCGGCTTTAGTACATGTGATTTGAGCGATATGGATGGAAAATCTATCAATCTGATTGTTCAATTATGGTTAAATGGTGGAGTGATGTATTATGCATTTAGCATCAGCATGGAAATATTTAAATAATTTCGGTGTCGCTCACATCACCAGTAGTGCAAAAAAAAAATCGGGAAGTATTATTAAACCATGCCGCATACACACTCGCGTCATGGATCATCCGGGGATGATTTAGGCAGCACGGACGAAGTGAAAATATTCAAAGATGAAGGCGATCGCGAAGATGAGAAAATATCATCCGAGAACCTTTTAGTCGAAGAAAAATCCAGTCTTATCGATTTAACAGAAAGTGAAGTATGTGATATTGCAAAAAGCGAATGTATATTAAAAGAGATTTGAAACATTAACTATATAGCCAAATTTTACATTAAACTTCCGTAGCTTACGTTTTTCCAAAATAATGTCTTACTTGCAATTTTATTTATCCGTTTTACAACTTAACTGTTAAATAAACTAAATAATTAATTTCAGGAATTTAATTTTTACTTTCTAGCAGAAAAAAAGGTTCAAAATTTTCTAATTTGTGAATTAAAACACAAATTCATTAAAAAGTGTTTGCTAATATTTAAAAACTTACTTCTGATAGATATAATTTAAAGTAAATCTTTTTTAACTTATACCTTCTAGTTATTTTGTTGACAATAAATAAATAATTAAAAATGCCGGCAATAATTTAATTCCATTTTAATTCTCAGGAAAAGGGCAGCAAAACAGTAACAAAGCCGGATCACAGTCCCGTATTTAGTAAGTACTTTTGAAAACTTTTAAATAATGTAAAAAACAAGTTTAAAGGCTGTAGTCAAGTAAGTTTGATTAGGAAATACCCTGAACCATAGATCTTACACGTACGGTCATGCCTACACTACTGTACCAATGCTTGTTGACTAAATTTAAATCCAGTGGCCTAACCGATTTCAATAAAAAATTTAACATGTTTTCATTATTTTGTATTACCTTTTTACAAATTTTATCGTTTCCGGGTATAAGAACTAACTGGATGCTTGTTTTAATGTCGATAAAAAGCAATCCCAAAGTGGTATTATTTTTTTAATCGGACCTGTACATGTGCATATGTGTGTTTGTACATTTCATAATTACATACATAAGTATGGAAATACTGTTCTATGTACGTATGTATATGAAATATACATTTGAACGAACGGTCTTACTATGTTTATATGCATGCGTCATGCCCTGTTTTTATAAACAAACAAAATAAGACAGAGCATGCACACATGTGCTCTCACAAAAACCAAAGCCGTAGTTGTTGGTGTGGGGCGGATAAATAACCGGCTGCTGTCGCCTTCGTCGCTGACTTTAGCTTTTTAGTATCCGTTCGTTTCATGGTGCTAACAAGGTGATGCAGATCGCCTCGTCGACACGCTACTTCATTTCTTGTTTTCTGTTCTGCTATATTTTGCTTTCTTTTGGCCGTTTACCAACCGTCTCTGTGTACATGCATATGTGTATGTTTGTTTGTTCTTAAAAAAAAAAAAAAAAATTATAACAGCGTGTGTATATGCACTTGTGAAGTATATGTATGTATGGATGCTTGTTTTTATATACTAGCGTATATAAGTTTAAATGTACGTTCAGATAGATACAGTATGTCAAGAAACACTGTATACACTGCAAAAAAAAAATTATTTTACTTTTAATGCGAAAAACATGGGCTTTAATTTATTTTAACGCGATTTTTTTTAATGGTCAGCTTATTAATAATATATGATAAGTTAATTTGTGAAAAAAATCATACCAAAACTATATATATATATATGTAACAAAAAAAAGCAATACTTTCCAAGGTAAAACACTTTTGATAAGAAACTTTTTACACAAAGTCGATTTTTTGTTAGTTTTTTTTTAAATTCAAGGCAAAATTACTAAATTTAATATTTAGTATGACACTCCTTAGCATTAATTGTTGTTGTTTTTTTATTGAATCAACCAACTTTGGGTGGTCATATTCAAGCGGAATTTTTTATCATTCTTCAGTATGGCCTTTGAAGAGTTTGCGGTATTAGGGCTCCCTGTTTCCTTTTTTTTTAAACCCACAAATTTGTAATGGTATCGGTGCTCTGTGGTGGTTTATTAATGACCTTGCCACAGTTATACAGAAGCCAAGGCCGCACATTAAGCTCCTTATGTTTCGGGGCATTGTCTTGGTAAAATTTAAAATTTGGTTTTATGTTGTCAAGAAATCAAATTTTGAAGCACTGGTTTGGTCATTTGTTATATTTGCTATTGCGCCGTATGTTGGTGTTTTCTATTAAATCCAGCTGTCCGACTCCCCGACTAGAGATGCAGCCCCAAACCATAACTGAAAGTTTTCCAAGACTAACTTTCGGTATAATGATTTTGGCTTTGGGGGTTTGCCCGTCGACTAATTATACCCTGAACTCATTGAAAATGGCTATAATGGGTTTATGCAAGCATCTCCGACCCCATAAAGTATAGCCCTGCCTGTCTTTCCGTCTGTATGAACGCGTCGATCTCAGAGATTATGAGAGCTCATTACTACAGAGATGGAACATAAGCTCGCTAGGCAGTATAAGATTTTTTAAAAATTTCGACAACACTTCCCATTTCCGATATACACATGTGATCGATATATATTTTTTTTTATTAAAATCGGTTGAGAAACACCGGAGATGTATGCAGTATATGCGTACACATATGTTCAAGCACTGTACGCATTAAGTACATATATGGTTCAGGGTATCTGGACTAGAGCCTTCTTACTTGAAGGTGGCCTTTGCCACCTTCGTTTTTGGCGCAACTTAGTACATTGTAAATTGATTTCCTTGATACATACCTATTAACCAATTTATATATATAATAAATCACAGGTTAATCCTTTCAAATCTTTAATAAATTCGATTTTTTAGTGCGGATTAAGCTAAATTTTACAGCTTTATTAAAAAATATGCAGATAATGCGTTGCAGCGAGAAATAACAAGAGCATGGATAACGGTAAAACAGAATTGAAAATGAAAATGTGTAGTTTCTTGTCAGAAGTGTGTAAACTTGGAATTTGTCGATTTCTTTGTTATATATTAATAGTTTTGATATGTTTTTGTCACACGTTAACTTATTATATATTATTAAACGAAATTGCGTTAAAATAAATGAAAGCAATGCGATCGTTGAAAAATTAAATCAGCCAATAAAAAACTTATAATACAAATCAGGATTAGCTAGCTTTTAGGTAAGAGTGTAAAACTTATACTCTTTGAGATCGACGCGTTCATAAATGCCTAAACGTATATGTATACATACGTATATTTGCAGGTACATACATGTGCGCTCAAGACAGAGTAGCCTTCGATTGCGACGGGGTTGCGCGTTGTGCTAGACATAACTTGTTAACAACCCGACGTCTTCACTTTTTTATTTATTTTTTTTTAAACCCATAACAAAACACTTAACGAGCTTTTGCCTTTAGTTCCTTGACCACTGATGTTGAATTCTGTGGAACAATGTTCATTTCGAGCATAAAGAAGAAGACAGCGAGCCGTAATCAGCCATGGGCTTACGGCGACTACAATTCGGAAAAAGGGGTCTTTGTAGGGAGTACATAAAGAGCACAAATCAAAAAATAAAATATACATACGTATTTTATGAACGTCTCACATTCTTTTTACAAATGTGAAAATTAAAATACTTAAACATTTTTGAAAACCTTTATTTACCTTCAAAAATTGACAACGACTCTGAATGATTTGCCAAGTCTGTGTATCAACACAGAGAGCAATCAAAACATTTTATGTATGCACACTCATATACTGCAAACAAATACCTATACGTAAAAACAAGCATTGTCCATACGTACATATATAAATAGTTATGCATGTGTTTTTGAGGGCAAACGCACATGAAACTACTTACATACTAACATCGCACACTGGACAGCGGTTTAGGTATTCGTAAATTTAATAAAACTGTGAATGTATTTTAAATATATTTAATTGTTGCTATCTAATTATTTAAAATATATATCGATCGTAAGTCGAGCCCCCATCTACATCCAAATACATATGTACATAGGTAAATTATAAACACCACGGCATATGGTTGTGACGAAATCACGTCAATAATTGTGTAAATTATGTGATATATAGAGTTCCATTTCCCCACTGTGCGTTGATCAGTTTGATATGTATTTGTATATGTATGCATGCTTGTATAGCAGCATACGTGCATGGGTCTCTCTTAACATGTATTTATGTATGTGCGTTGTTGCTCTTCTTCTACATACGTACATGCATACTTATATGTTTCTTATTTTTGTTAGTATGTATGTATGTCTGCCCTGGTATTGTGTATCCTTGGAAATTAATGAGTTTTCGTAGAATCGACGGGCTGCTGCTGCCAGCGTGGATATTGTTAGTGGACTGTTGATGTTTAAAGTTCTTGCTGGCTGGCAGACGCTTGTTTTGAGGAAGAACGCCTGGGTTATTTTGTTACTCACTTCTTTTGCATACATTTCGTACGTACCTTCTTTGCGGTGTGTGCTGGAGTGTGTGCGTCGGCTAATTCTTATGCGTGTTTGCCGTCTCTCTCTCTCTGTCTTCTCTTCTTGATATTTTGATATAAGATTATTTTTTGTTTTTTGCTTTCTTACTTTGTGCGTTGCGCGCTTGCCTCTTATCAATTCTTGTCCTTTCCTTATTTTTGTTGGGTATTTTAGGGAGTCGTTTTCTAACAAGCTGTAAATTATTTAATGATATGACTGTGATTTCTGACGTTAATCATTGCCTGGTGTCTTTCAAAATGTATGCGTATGTATCTTACTAATATTATAAATACAAAATTTTTTAAACATCTTTATTACTTACGCCAGAACTGAATTTTATTGAAATGTGTAACGCATTTTCTTGATCATATACATATATAGATATTGCCATGCCCGTCAGTTTCTATGCACCTAGCCCCTCAGTTTATGAGTTTGAGAGCTGAAAATTTGTTCAGGAACTTTTTTTGTTGCATTTAGATCATTTGTCAAAATCGGAAAGATCGGACCACTATATCATATATATATATATATATATCATACAAATGAAAGATCATTAAAAAGATTTTACTATGGAAAACAAGTAGGTTTTGTAATTGTATTTAATATTCGGCAGGCCGAAGACAACTTCCTTACTTTTTTTATACCCTGACCCCATTAAAAATAGGAAAAGGGGTATAATGGTTTTGTGCAAAAGAATGTAACAGGCAGAAGGAAGAATCTCCGAAGTATATATATTCTTGAACAGCCGAGACGATATAGCCATGTCCGTCTGTCTGTATGTATGAACGCGTCGATCTCAGAGACTCTAACAGCTAGAGACTGCAGATTTGAAACATATGCTCGCCTAATCCCTAGGCAGTACAAGTTTGTTTCCAATTTTCGATAAATCTTCCCGTTTTCGATATGTGATCGATAGCATGAAAATTGAATTTGGAAAACTTGTAAACTTTGGCGATTAGACGAAATAATGACAATCTGTGAAATTTTTTATTGAAATCGGTTGAAAAACACCAGAGATATGGAGCATTGAAGTTAAGAAAGTATGCACTATACGCGTACATATACATATACTTGCAAGCAGTGACGGTACGCATAAAGTATGGGGTTCAGGGTATAGTCTAGTCGGGGTTTCTCGACTAGAGCCTTCTTACTTGTTTATGCTTAGAGTTTTCTTTAAACGTAGAAAACAAGTTTAATCTTTATTGATACGATAATTCGGTTATTTTATTATTTTGAGAAAAGTGGTGAAAACATTCGAAAAAAATAAATGTACACTTAATGCATTCTTTGTTAAAATCGTTATGTTTATCAAGTCTACCTTTATATTCCTTATTGCTTTATATTTTAAATATAGTTTGTTATCGATTAAAATTATACTTTTCGAACTTTTTTTTTGTTCTTTATGTTAAATCAATAATTTGTAAACGCTAGAAGCTAGAAAAATGGGTCTAAATTGAAACGACCCAAAGTAATTTTCACCAAACATTACTGCTTTAATATCAACTGTCAGTAAAATATCAATAAATAAATATTGAAAATTTTGTAAAACAAAGACTTCCGACTTTTGAACTATATTTTGCAATAAAACTTTGTCCTATTTACTCATGAATATTTAAAATGATAGTAATAAGAAGATTAAACGCAGGCTTTATAAAGGTAAAGTTGGTCAACATATCGTATCAATGAAAACTTATACTTTACGTTTATGCGATATTCTAAGCACTATAAAAAATTCTCACAAAACTTTATGCTTGTTTTTTGACCTGTATGAAAAAGTAGCTTTGTGGTTCTATTTAAAATGTTGAAGATGTACAGTCTGTCAAGAAAGTGTTTTCGCGTGAAGAAAAATGTATGTTTTTTCACTTCACAGGCAAAAATATAACTGTAATATGGCTCTTAAATTGTTTTTGAAATTTTTTATGTATTATTTATTTATTTCTTAATAATATATTTAAACCAATTTTATTATTCATCAAAGAACAAAAAAGTTATAACAAAAACAAATTAACTCTAACTAAATTTGACTGTCAAGAAAGTGTTTTCGTCTTTAAGGATCGGGTAGTAACATAAAGATAAACTTATGAAATATATTTCTTAATATTTAGTGTGATAGCCCTTGGCTGTAACAACAGCATTAAGTCTTGAACTCATTGAATTAACTAATTTTTCTATGTATCTATTGGTATATTGCTCCACTCTTCTAAAATTATACTTTTTAGCATGGGCCGTGATGTGGGGCGTCTTTGTGCGACCTTATTTTTTAGATATGCCCACAAATGTTCAATTGGGTTGATATCTGGGCTCTGGGATGGAGTTTCAATAACTTTTCCGCAGTTATATAGCAGCCACAGTCGCACAGATCGTTATCTTGATAAAACTTAAAGCTGCGATCAAACCCAAATTTATTAGCGCTGTTCTTGAAATTTTCCTTTAAATTGTTAAGATAAGAAGACAGCATCCATTGTGTTTTCAATAAACACCAAATCGCCCACTCCCTTGCTTGAAAAACACCCCCACACCATGACCGACAGTTTGCCGTATTTCACCTCGGTATAATGTTTTTCATTTCCAATGTTGCTAATGGTTTCCGCCATACTCTATTGGATCCCTCGTTGTAATGCAGCATTATCTTGGTCTCATCACAGAATATAACATCATTCCAATAGCTTTGCGGTGTGTTTAAATGGCCAGAAGCGAAGGAAAGGCGTTTTTCCACGTTTTCTTTCTAGCTGACCGGGACGTGAAATTATGGCTTATTATTGTTTTTCTGACTGTTTCGTGAGTAACATTAACTCCACACTCTAGAGTAGCCTCAATCGCCAGAATTCTAGTCGAGATCATCGGGTTTTGGTTAACCTTTTGTGACAGTTTTGGCAGTCTTCCACTTGCTACCTTATTTTCCAGTCTTGACAGTCAAATTTAGTTAGAGTTAATTTGTTTTTGTTATAACTCTTTTGTTCTTTAATGAATAATCAAATTTGTTTAAATATATTATTAAGAAATAAATAAATAATACATAAAAAATTTCAAAAAAATTTTAAGTGCCATATTACAGTTATATTTTTGCCTGTGAAGTGAAAAAACATACATTTTTCTTCACGCGAAAACACTTTCTTGACAGACTATACATATATTACGCGACTTGAGTGCCTATCACTTAAGTATAAATAATAAACAGTTATTTATATTTTTATGTATGTACATAATTATAGAGACTTATGACCAAACACATATTTTGTTTTACATACAATGCATATATAGCTAGGAAGGAACTTAAAGTAAGACAAGTAAGAAGGCTCTAGTCGAAAAATCCCGACTAGACTATACCCTGAACCCTGAACTTTACGCGTACAGGCTCTGCTGGCAAGTATGTGTATGTGTACGCGTATAGTGCATACTTAAATTCAATGCTCCATATCTCCGGTGTTTTTCAACCGATTTCAATCACAGATTGTCATTATTTCGTGTAATATTTCAAACGTCTTTGAAAAGTTTTTCAAATTCAAGATTTTTGATCACATATGTAGATCGGAAACGGGAGGAGTTATCGAAAATTTGAAACAAACTTGTACTGCCTTAGGGAGCTTATGTTCCAAATCTGGAATCTGTAGCTCTTATAGTGTCTGAGATCGACGCGTTAATACACACGCACGGACGGACGCACGGTCGGACAGACGGACATGGCTATATCGACTCGGTTGTTGTTGCTAATAAAGAATATGCTTCCTTCTGCCTGTTACATACTTTTGCACAAAACCATTATACCCTTTTTACCCATTTTTAATGGGTTCAGGGTAAAAAAATATATTAAGATTAATTAATATTAATATTATGAAAATATTTATAAGCTCTCTACCAGTTTTTATGCTTGTATCAAAATATTCCGCAGTCAGTTGCGTTCAACGGCTACGTTTTAACTTGTTTTTATATATATATATATTTTTATTTGTTTTTGTAATTATGTACCCTAACATTTTTAAATATAGAGATTAATTAACTTATAACACTTATCTTGTATTTTCTAGATAAACTCGAGCCACATACACCTGCATTCAATATGGGATATTTGGTGTCACCGTATTCATACGCAAATGGTTCACCCAGTGGACTGCCAGTAACTATGGTTCGTTTTTTTGTTTTTTTTATTATACATGAATTAAATTTTTGATAAATTGGTTGTTATACCCCGATTCCATCTCGGCTGAATGTATGTATGCAGGTATTATTGTATGTATGCAGCATCGGGTGGTATTTTATTCTTGTTTGCTCTTGTTTGCATTAACAATTGCGTCGGTGGCAGATGAACAACGGTTCTTTTAAGTTAATATGAGCAAATTGCGATAACATACCTTTAGCAGAACAAGTAAGATGGCTCTAGTCGAGAATTCCCGACTAGACTATACCCTGAACCCCATACTTTAACCGTCAGTGCATGCAAGTATGTGTGAGTGTGTTTGTGTGTACGCGTATAGTGCATACTTTCTTAACTTCAATGGTCAATATCTCCGGTGTTTCTCAACCGATTTCAATAACATTTCACACATTGTCATTATTTTGTCAAATGTTTCTAACTGCATCACAATGTTTTCCAAATTCAAGATTTTATTGTTATCGATCACATGTGTATATCGGAATCGGGAAGAGTTATCGAAATTTTGAAACAAACGTGTACTGCCTAGGGTCGCCTAATCCCATTTTACCCATTTTCAATGGGTTCAGGGTATAAAAATACCAAATTTTAGTATCGATTTTTTGTTAAGAACAGTGTGAAATTAAGTAACAGCTAATAAAAAAGTTAAATCGGATGCAATTTTGTTGTTTAAATTTATGAATTACATATTGTACGATCGCAGAAAAACAAAGCAAAAAACGAATAGAAATTTGCAAATGATATCATGGAGTACATTGGTTTATTTGATACGCTATTCTGTTCTTGTGTTTTCTTTTATTTTTTTAAGTACGAGTACATAGCTTCTTGCTAAAAAGGAAGGGATAACCGTATGAGCTAGCGACAATTTGACTTGACTTGACTCGTGAAACTCGTATATTTCATCAATGGGTTAATACAGAAGGACATGGCCAAATCGACTCGAATATGCTTCAATTTGCCTGTTAAATACATTTGCCAGAACCATAAAACCATTTCATGGTTTGAGGGTACCAAAAACACATAAGTTCCCTTACATTTGCCAGAACTATAAAACCATTTCATGGTTTGAGGGTGTCAAATACACATAAGTTCCCTTAAAAGTACTCGAAATATTGCGCTTGTCTCAAATCCTTATATTCTAAAAAAACACAACAACTCATAAGACGGCTAATCTCTGTAAGAGAATTACTAGTTAATCCTCGTTCTGTGGAAATGCAAATACAAATGTCTTATTTTTAAATACATATGTTTTAAATTGAGAACACGTAATATAAAATACATAAGCAAAAAAATTGTTTGTTTCCATTTTGATTTTATTTTCGATTAAGTATAATAGTACCGTCCCAATTTAAAATTTTGTTTTATAACATTGTAAAAAGTGAAAACTACTTTTTCGGCTGCTACGTCAATAATTACAGATGCACTTATGATTTTTAAATGGGCTGGATATACTTTATGGGTAATAACAACAACACTAAAAAAAATAACATTATAAAATCAGTAAATAAGTAAATAAGTAAATTTAACTAAAAAATTCGATATTAAGTAATATTTATTTGATTTGATATTTAAATTAAATTGACATGTCATGTTTCTTTTAACGTTTAACCATATTTAATTCACATATACATACACAAAAATTAACATTTTTAATAAAATGTTTTCAAAACTGCCATACTTTATTTTAAAAACTATCTGATAAAGAGTCTTTAAATTAATTATCAGACACATAGCTCCGTCCCGAAGCCTTTTCGCTTTACTGCATACGAAATATGTGCAATGGTTAAGGCATCCGCTTAGTAAACGAGAGTTTGCAGGTTCAAATCGCGTCGCTGGCCATTATAATTCTTATTCGTAATTTGATTAACGTTTGTAGTAGACCATACGAATAACAATCATACTTGGCTTTAAGGTATACAAGATCTAAAAATAAATATTTTCATGTAACATTTTCATGTTCATATTTAATGCTAAATCATACACGAAAATTCTTGGATGTAATATGCTTATTTTTACTAATTTTTTTTTGTGAGTGCATATGCCAAGGGATGGATGACAATATCCTACATGCTTATTAACAGCCACTCGAATCCAAATAAAGTGTACCAAATCTGCTATTACATTAAAAGTCCATTTTGAGAAAGACCTCTTGTTAGGGGAGGTTTTGTCAATCTTTATCTTTCTTGTTTTATACCCTTAACCCATTAAAAATGGGTAAAAAGGGTATAATGGTTTTGTGCAAAAGTATATAACAGGGAGAAGGAAGCATCTCCGACCCCATAAAGTATATATATTCTTGATCAGCATCAAATGCCGAGTCGATATAGCCATGTCCGTCTGTCCGTCCGTATGTATGAACGCGTCGATCTCAGAGACTATAAGAGCTAGAGACTCCAGATTTGGTACATAAGCTCGCATAGTCCCTAGGCAGTACAAGTTTGTTTTAAATTTTCGATAACTCTTCCTGTTTCCGATATACACATGCAATCGATAACAACAAAATCTTCAATTTGGAAAACTTTCTGATGCAGTTTGAAAGATTAGACTAAATAATGACAATCTGTGAAAATTTTATTGGAATCGGTTGAGAAACACCGGAGATATGGAGTATGAAATTAAGAAGGTATGCACTATACGCATATACAAACACACACTCACACATACTTGCAAGCACTGACTGTATGCATAAAGTATAGGGTTAAGGGTATAGTCTAGTCGGAATTTCACGACTAGAGCCTTCTTACTTGTTTTTTTTTTTTGTTAAAGTTTGGATTATTTGCCTACCCATACCATGAAATTAATACTACTTGAATATGTGTGTTTTTTTTATTTTTATATTATATGCAATTTGTAAAACAGGAAAATAGGTGGAAGGGTGACTGCAGTTTAAATATTATCTAGAAACAAATCGAAGAGAGTACATGTAGACAGATGTCAAGACTTAATTCTTTAGGGGAACAAGTAGGTGTGGCAATATGTACAAACTGGTAAAGATCGTTATAAATTGAACACAAGTTCCGAAAAGGGTTATGGTTATCATAGTTAGAATAACAAGATTGAAGAGAAAAAGGTATACAATTTCTAGTATTTCTGATCGAAGAAGAAAAGCTAATTTGATTAATCAGAGTTAATTCACCATTGATTAGTTTGTGAAAAGAGATTTACCTTGTTCTGCGATCAGAAAGGTAAGTAAGATTTTTTAGTAAAAGTCTACTAGGGTGAGGAGATAAGTTAATGGTTTTGTCACAGTTGAGCCTGAGTGCAAGGAGTAGAAATAGTTTTTGCTCCGATTCTTTTTTGTCCTGATGATTCTTGAATCGGTCATAGAAGAGAAATTTAAAAAAATGTTCTTATACATTTTTTGCTTGATTTGCAACAGAAGAGATATGCTTTAGGTACATTTGAATTCCCCAATTATCAACCCATTCAATGCGATTTAGCAGTTTATTATCAAGAAAATAAATATTAAACAAGTAAGAAGGCTCTAGTCGAGAAATCCCGACTAGACTATACCCTTAACCCTATAATTTACGCATACAGTCAGTGCTTTCAAGTATGTGTGAGTGTCTGTATGTATACGCGTATAGTGCATACCTTCTTAATTTCAATACTCCATATCTCCAGTGTTTCACAACCGATTTTAATAAAATTTTCACAGATTGTCTTTATTTAGTCTAATCTTTCAAACTGCATCAAAAAGTTTTCTAAATTGAAGATTTTGTTGTTATCGATTACATGTGTATATCAGAAACGGGAAGAGTTATCGAAAATCTAAAACAAACTTGTACTGCCTAGGGATTAGGCGAGCTTATATGCCAAATCTGGAGTCTCTAGCTCTTATAGTCTCTGAGATCGACGCGTTCATACATACGGACGGACGGACAGACAGACGGACATGGCTATATCGACTCGGCTGTTGATGCTGATCAAGAATATATATACTTTATGGGGTCGGAGATGCTTAATTCTGCCCGTTACATAGTTTTGCACAAAACCATTATACCCTTTTACCCATTTTCAATGGGTTAAGGGTATAAAAATAAGACGAAGTATACGTATTTAATATTGTGACTCCTACCCATTAACCGCATTTTATTATTAGAGTAATATAATATTACATTGATCACACTAGTTAACAATAATTGTATTACAGTTTACATTATTACATTTATGTTTTTCGCATATATCCATCCAAATAACATAAGAAATGAATAATCTTATACGCCACGTATGACAAATAATACCATATTTTGAACCCATTAAAAAATGGGTGAAAATGGTATAATGGTTTTGTGCAAAAGTATGGAACTGGAAGAATTAAGCAAGTCCGACCCCATAAAGTATATGTATTATTGTTCAGAATCAACAGCCGAGTCGGTATAGCCATGTCCGTCTTTCCGTCTGTATGTATGAACGCGCAGATCTCAGAGACTCTAAGAGCTAGAAACTGCAGATTTAGAATATACGCTCGCGTAATCTCAAGGCAGTACAAGTTTGTTTCAAATTTTTGCTAAATTTTCCCGTTTCCGATATGCACATGTGATCGATAGCATAAAAATCTTGAACTTGGAAAACTTGTAAACTTTAACAATTAGACGAAATAATGACAATCTGTGAAATTTTTATTGAAATCGGTTGAGAAACACCCGAGATATGGAGCATTGACGTTAAGAAAGTATGCACTATACGCGTAAAGTATGGGGTTCAGGGTATAGTCTAGTCGGGTTTTCTCGACTAGAGCATTTTTACTTGTTTATTTTATTTCTTTTCTAGTTAAAACTGGTAAATTTTTTTTCCCAATTTGACCTTTTCAAAATATTATTGTACTTGTTTGGTTTTTCAAGTACAAAAGTAAAGATATTGCATGAAATTTGATAGAAGCCGCTGTCAAAGTGTGTCGTTTTGTTAACGGATATATATTAAATTGAGTCAACAACCTGATGAAAACAACACATCAATTGTTTGGTAGTGTCAATTCAATTTTTCCGGAGTCCAACCACCAAGTACCGCATTTGCGATGCGTGTTATTGGGCAAACCGGGGAAAAACTATATCCAATGGTCAAAAGGTCAGCTTGTTGAATGCTTCTCCGACCACATTACGCTTGAGCAATTTTTCACTCCACGTGCTTTTTTTTAAACATTAGTTGTGTCAAGAGAACTTTATATGAGAGGGGGCAATGCAAAAATAACATAGAAAGATTAACAGAACAATAACGGCAGCAAATAAAATATGAACTTTATTTACTTATTATTTAAATTATTGTTTTCAAATACTACTTTGTGAAAAATGTACTACTAAATGTTCGTTTTTTCTTTTAAGCGTTTTTAATTTATATTTAACAATATATTCGTATTATTTTATAATTCAACGGTATTGATTTTAATATTGAAGTAAAAGAACTCCGTATAGTTGGATAGAGAAATAAGAATTTGCTTTAAAACAACAATTTGAAATCTTTTTTTTATAGATATATATATCTTATACAGCGGGTTTTGTCTGCATTTCAAGTATTTTAATTTAAATCTCTTTAATCAACATCTACAGCAGCGCAGTTCAACCAACACCACCCCCAAACTTCCGCAACGCGCGTTCTCTTTGCTCCACCCTTCTTCTTCTTTTGTTGTTGTACATATTTGCTGTTGGTTGCTATCGGTTCGCTGTACGTACGTTCTTTGGTGGTGGAGTACTCTCTCATGCTTTTTTTTTATTGTTGTTGTTGTTCACACAAACGGTCTCTCATTTTCATGCGCTCTCGCTCTCTTTCTTTCTGACACACACATATGAATGTAATCAACGGATTCACATCCACTTCACACACACACCCAACATGCGTGCGGTGTTACGTATGTACCCAAGAAGCAATCTAAAAAATAAAGCTCGCCGCCGACTTACACAACTACAATTTCTAAGCAGCAGCCAGCAACAAGCAACCACCCAAAATGCTGTTGAGTGCTGATGTGCCTTTTTAATCAGAGACAAAGAACAACCCCCAAGTTTTTTTCGCTGCAGTTCACTTTTTAAACAATGGCGTCCAATTTCATTCACACAGCATCATAATTTTAAGTGGATTCCATTTTAAAGATTATTTGAATTTATTTTATAATTGTTTCTCTAATCACCTTATACATATAAGAAAATCTTTCTAATACATATTTTATATATATATATATTAAATAGTTACTAATATTTTAACATTTTCCGTCACAAAATAAAAAATATTATACCTAAATATTCTTAGTTTTATATGACTTTTTAAATTTAATTTTTACGACAAAAAAAAAACATTTTAAGTTGAAATATCAAATAACTTATTTAAAAACTATCCAGACTATCGAGTAAGCTTTACTAGGAGATACCCTGAACCATAGACCTTACACCTATGGCCATGCCTACTCTACTGCACCAATGCTTGATGACTAAACTTCAATGTTCCATATCTTATGAGTTTCTCACCCGCTCATAATAAAGTTGTACAGATTAGATTTAATTTATAGATAGTTTTGAAGTTTTCGAAATTATCGATCACTTCGGCAAACTGGAAGACTCGAAAATTTTAAACAAACTTGTACTGCGTAGGGTTTAGGCGAAATCTCTAGTTATCATAGGCTATATTGAATCGGCTGTCGATCCTGATCATGAATATATGTATATATATATATATATATATATGTGCATACTTGTGAACAAAACCATTATATCATTTTTAATGGGTTCAGGTTATAGAAAGAAAATAATAAATATAAAAGAGTTCATAAAATATAAAAAGTAAAAAGGAAAAAATGTTTAAACATTTTTCGAAATTTTTATATTTTTTGGGATAAGCTAGTTGTAAAATAAGTTGCGCCCTACTGCAACGTTTGAAATAGTTTTTGTGTTTTTTTTTTTTAATTCGAAGATTTAGTTCATAAGAATAACTTTGCCAGTGCGTAGTAAGAATAACCAATGTTCTAAACTTAATATCCAGCTTTCATATTGTTTTTTTTTTAGATAATCAAGAACATATATACTTTATAAAATCGCCGATGCTTTCGTTTGCCTGTTACACACATTTGCAAAACTTCATCATACCTTTTTTCCCCATTTTAAGTGAGTTTATAATGGTACAAAAACAGCACCGTAACAAATTACGCAAACAAAATTATAAAAAAAAAAACTGAGCCAACATTGAAACGAACACACACACATACGTTTATCGGCAGGCACCATGGACGGTGTAGGTGGTGGGTGGAGGAGGGAGGCAGTAAGCGCTTGAAACAGTGGGAAAGCGGCGGCGTTGGCGGCACTTTTTGTATTCGTTTAGCGGCGGCAACATTAAAGACATATTTTCCTTTTTGCTGAGTCGCTCGCTTTGTAGCTGTAGCTGGTGCTTGTTATTATTCTTGTTGCTGTCGTTGTTGTTTTATTCATCACAGCCACAAGTACGACGGCGACACAATATTTTACTGATAATGCGATACAAACTTAAATATATGCATACACATATAGCAGTATTTAGATTAGTGGTGGGCAACATCTTCACACGATTTTACATTTCGTTGTTTGAGTAATCAGCGAAAACTGTAAATGCATTACCCAAAGTAGGCGCTCTTCGCGTCTCTTATGCATGTATGCTTGTGCCCTATGCACACTTGTGTAGTGGCAATTAACAGACTGCCCACCACTGATACTTACTAGTGCACATATGTGTGCAGGTGCACATATGAACATAGTTAGATCTTTGCCGATAATGGCAGAGCAAAATTTCGATTTTATTTGTACAAGGGCATTTGTTCTTACGATGCTTTAAATATAAACAATAAAGTTTCAAAAACTTTATAGATTATAAAGCTCAAAATGAAAACATTCACTGCCAAGTCTTTCTGTATTTTAAAGAGATTTTTTATTTAAAATTAATCTTATTATTTAATGTGTGTGTTCTATAAGTTGAATGGGAAATATTAAATTATATATTATAATATAACAAATTAAATCTCTTGAATTCGGTTTGTAGACAATTTAAACAGACGGACATTGCTATATCGACTCGGCTGTTGATGCTGATTAAGAATATATATACATACTTTTGCACAAAACCATTATACCCTTTTTACCCATTTTCAATGGGTTAAGGGTATAAAAATTACAAATTCTTTCTGAAACCTATAAAGGACTTTGGTTACAAAATTTTTTTTTATTGGGGTGTTACACTTGATTATCAGTTGTCCGTGTGCGTTTTATTCTTTCTCTTTGGTTGTTTATTTGCGCATTTCTGCATAGCCCGTGTTGAGAAAGTTGCATAGTCGAGGTCAAAAAAAGTCCAATGACCTTTAACTTTTCAAATGCACAGTTGACGCAGGGTTTTTTCTAAGCTGCGCTTGTGCCTTTACATTTGCTTATCAAAAATGTGTTTATAACTCAAATAGACAGATATAATTATATTTAACTTAAAACAGGTTTGTAACCAGCATTGGTTACATTTTATTTAAATATTTTGATTAATTAAATCGGAACTAACTATACAACAAATACAATTTTTTACAGGCTAATAAAATTGGATTACCACCTTTCTTCTGCCATAACGGAGATCCATTAACAACACCACCGCCTGCCCATTGTGGAATACCTCCCTATCAGCTAGATCCTAAGGCAATTGGTAAGAAACTAATTCTACTACATCAAAATTAAAATAGCACCAGATCGGAAATTTCTTTTTTACCAAACCATAATGAGACATATAGTTTAACAGTTATTTTAATTGAGTTTTTATTTTATAATTCTAAGAATTTCAACTTATCGGTTCAATACAAATTGAACAAATTAATCTTTAACCATGAATTAAATCTATTTAATATTATAGAGCTAGGACTAAGGGTATCTTTAAGTCGAGCTTCCTTAAATAGAGAGTTTTTATTGTAAGTTACGAATAAAAAAAAAAATTCAAAGTACTTTGATTTAAATTGAAAGATCTAGCTAATCAAAAATCCAATGCGGCTTTTTTATTCCTATTAGAATGCAAATATATTCCACTTCTTTATATGGTGTGTAAAATGACATGATGAATATGATAATTATTTGGCAATTGTCTGGAAAATTGGAAGTATTGTCTGAAGTATTTCGTGTAATGTACACAAATTGATTCTTTTTTTTTCGATTTGCCAATATAAAAAATGTAAGCAACGGAAATTCCTTCGTGTGAAATTTTTGAAATGGGACTGGGTCATACAACAAGCACGTAATTCTCTTAATAACCCGATTTCATTTCGTCGCATTTTTCATAATGTGTAGAACTCAGGAGTTTACGCTTTGAATTTCTGAATTTCAATCTACTTTTCTTATGAATGTTTTTAATTCTTTCACGCAAAAGCTACTGAAAGGATTTGAATACAACTTTACAATAATAAAGCTTATGCATATGCTCTTATTTTAAGATATTGTGTGATTGGCGTTCCTGTAACAACACAGAACTAATTGTCATTCGAGGCAGAGATTGAAGTTGGTGGTAATAAACTATTCCATTCGGTAGAAATACATTGTTGGAAATACATTATGCTTTTAACGTGCATACAAAGAATTTTTAAGGGCAAATATTTTTTTACGTGGGCAGAGCTGAGGCAAATTACTAGTATATATATATATATAAAATAATATTCGATTATCGAAAAAAGTATAATCAGCAAATACAAATTTTTGGAAATTTACATCTATATTTAAAAAAAATGTATTTTCTTAAAAGTGGCGAGTTTAAGTAATTCCCACTTAAATATGCAAAAGTAGTTGTTTCAGGGGAAGCAACTTAAGTAACCCAACCGCAAGCCATTGACTTTCTCACCCTTTAACCTCGAAAATACGTAATTCAAACAAATTATGAAATAATAATAGCATACAATGCGTATTTTTTCATATTCCTATGCTCGATTAAGGCACATTCATTGAAATATTCATTCTGCCAAATTTCCCTTATCGTTTGCTCTTCAGTGTTCTTTTGTATGCATGTTTTCATATGGGTTGTTCGCAGTGGTTGGCCGTTTAAGAGCTCTACTAATGGTCGACTGGTTGGATCTAATGAGAACCAGCGGCGTAAATAAATGGCATGCACTTAAGAGTCGCTTGCGGATTACATGGCATTATGATCCTTAACAATGGTGCAAATACTAATAATTGAATAACACAATAAAAAAATATCCCAGCAAGCCCGTCTGACTGTCTGGCGTGTTGTCGATCGACTTTCGACAGAGTGTAGAGGGTAGGTTGTCCAAATAATGTAGTATATGATGTGGTTTGGTTTCGAAAATCACTTGCCTCATTAAGATTTTATTGTAAAGAGTCAGCTAATCTATTGTTTATGTTTATGGTTATGCAAATAATATGGCTATATGTTTTTTTTTTTTCATTCAAAAAACTTTCTAAGCTTGGCCTCCGCGCATTGTACAAAAATGTTAAGCGCATATTCAAACTGTAAAATAATATTTTACTATTTATTTATGACCCAACAAAAAATACATTTACTTTGTAAAAAAAAATGTATTAAAATATTTACGAGATGTGTATCTTCAATGCTAAGAATGTTAAAAAATATATAAAATTCCGCAAGTATTGCTACTTTAAGCTTTGTTAAGTTTTTTTTTATTTTCAATTTAAATCCCTCGATACAATATTGAACTTAACACATTTTGGAAGGTTTAATATGTATGCTTTTGTCACTAGCCTTAAAGATCGTGTCTTATTTGCAATTAGACATTTTATATCGATGATTTGGACTATTATTAATCATAGAGAACTGTCAGCATATATCCAAAATTTAAAGGTGGGGGTTGAGGTTGCATGGAATGAGAAAACATGCAAGAAACCTTTGATATATCTGCGCGCCTTTTTTTTTGTAAAAAAATAAGTAATACAAGATAAATACTAAATTAATAATAATATTTAAAAAATAAATAAATTTATAAGCAGGTAATTTTTTTTGAAATTGTGTAAAATGTATTTTGACAAAATCTTTTTGTGTGCACTACCCTATTATAAACGCCTAATTGCTGGACTATTAGTAAAGTGCTGAAAAGGGGGCGTTTTTTGTACTATTCACAACTTGAAAACTGTGAACGCCCCCTTGCATGCACGCCACTCCAGATACAAGGACGGACGGATACGGACAGTCCTGTGGTGGCCAGAGGCTTGCTTATAATATCAACCCTCGTGACCCTGAATCTGAACCAGCAGCTCGAGCTATTTGTCGGGATCGCAATCGTCATATCATCATATCGGCACATGCCTCTTTTAGATTCCATGGTAATGATATGCGTGCAGCTTAAGTATTACCTCAGACGAAATGCATTCATCACAATATAAACGGGAGTCTGTCTATTTTAAAGCAATAAGCTTTAACACAAAATTGTCAATGACAAAACAGGGTTGACAAGCTGGCAAATTGGTGGGTTGGTAAATAGATTGGTCATTGTTGTTAAGGTGACTAGCTTATACTCTATGGTCTATACGATTCAGACAGCATTGCTTATTTTTACATATGTTTTTTAGGCTTATTGACATATTTAAATATTTTGATTTGTTTAAAAATATATTATTATATTTTTTTTTTTTAGAATAGTTAATAAAATACTAACCAAATATTCTGTTTAACCTTCTTGTCCCAAATTCGTAGTGTAAAATGTGTCTTAGCTTAAGGGTTGCACAACGCCTAGGGGTAATACACAAACAAGACACATATATCAGTATCACTAATGCGGCGAGACTCATTCAACTTGAAATCTAAAATACAAAAAAAAATAAATAAAAAACGCCTAATGAATAAAAAACATGTTGCACAACCACATATAATAATGACATTCTTTTTTGTCGTCGCTCTAACCCTCCTCCCCTTTTTTTCCTTTTCCCGGCTGTCAATGATGCGGCACACGCACTCCGACCAAACGCCCGCCCGCCCGCGGGTGATTGCTGTGACAATGACAACCCTACACCCTTTTCTTCTCTTCTTATGTGACCGCTTTTTTTTCTTTTGATACAACTTTGGCTTACAACAATAAAACTGGAAAATGACAGCAACGCTGAAAAGTTATTTGTTGGAGGGAGTAAGAAGGATAATATCAAACGGCCCATAAAATAGATGCGACAACAAATTTTCAATTAAAATAAAAATCTTCATGAAAAGAAGAAAATTCGAATCGGCACAAAAATCCGATATTGAAACAACAAATTAGTAAACGAACAGACCTAAAATGAATGGCATGAAAACTACCGCTAAACTCGAATACATTTGAAACGCTTGTCAGATCGAAGTAGTATATAAATAAATACAATGACATTTCCATTTTCCAGCCTATTATTCATTAAAGTGTGTGTCAGTGATGTCAAATTAGCTGCTTGATAAATTATCAAAATTCGGGAAGCGGGAAATATTGGCTTGCTATCTGGTTCTATTCGAGTAGTTTTCGATATAAAAATTGCTCTTATTAGACTCTGTTAAGTTTTAATCGAAAAACAAATTATATACTGCTTCTGCATAAATATTAATAATGATAATATAGTAGGCTTTGCTGGTAAATCATTCAAATTGGCAAGCTATTTTTTATTATGTCATTACAATGTTTAGTTATCAGATGCAAAGATACAAAAGTAATTGGCACAACGGATGCTTACAAACAAAATACTGAAAAATCTATTGAAATTTATTAAATTATTGATATTGATATGAAGAAGTGTGTTTGTCTTGATAATGCACACAAAGTATTAATTGCGTTTTTTACTCATACTCATTCATCACGAATGAAATACTACTATTCAAGCGTATCACATCGTCTCTGTATCTCATCCTTTTCAAATAATTCATTTGGTTTACAGTTAAGAGTTAAGCCATGCAGCACTCTAGTAGCAACTTTGAATAATTACTGCTTGCTCTGGTTTTTAATACAAATATTTATTATATTTAGTTATAGTTACATAGTTATATGTATATATATATGTGTCTCTTTAACTGCCTGTATTTATACATGTACTGCAGAAGTTGTAGAAATTGGCCTAATAACAGTCAAAAGCTGTAACAACACAATCTCATTGACTAGAGCAATCTTAATTGATTTTTTTTTAATTTTACAATTTTTATAAATGTTTTCATTGCTTTTTTATAGGTCTTACACGCCCAGCATTATATCCATTTGCTGCCAGTCAATATCCTTATCCGATGTTAAGTCCCGACATGTCACAAGTAGCTTCTTGGTAAGTTAATACATTTTTTGTAACACTGTACATTTAATTATATGTATAGTTTGAAGAGACAATGAAAGGTATTTTACTACGGCTTATATATATTATAGATGTATACTTGTTTTCCATAGTAAAATCTTTTAAGTTATATTCCATTTGTATAGCATATACATATAACAGATGGACATGGCAAAACAAATAATAAAATGATCCCATACTCCTCAATAGACTTTTTATACCCTGAACCCATTGAAAATGGGTAAAAGGGGTATAATGGTTTTGTGCAAAAGTATGTAAGAGGCAGAAGGAAGCATCTCCGACCCCATAAAGTATATATATTCTTGATCAGCATCAGCCATGTCCGTCTGTCCGTCCGTATGTATGAACGCGTCGATCTCAGAGACTATAAGAACTAGAGACTCCAGATTTGGAACATAAGCTCGCCTAATCCCTAGGCAGTACAATTATTTTTTTTTTTTTTTTCGATTACTCTTCCCGTTTCCGATATACACATGTGATCGATAACAACAAAATCTTGAATTTGGAAAACTTTTTGATGCAGTTTGAAAGATTAGACTAAATCAGCGGTCGGGGAACAGGGGTAAATTACCCCTTTTTTGGTAAAAGTGAAATTTCGGGGGTTAAAATGAAACTTGAAATGGAGACCTTTTTTTTTTTTTTCGCTCCTTGGGGGTGGGTAATGTCAGTTCCACAAAAATATTTAGGAGTAATGATGGACTAAATAATGACAATCTGAAAATTTTATTGAAATCATATGCGAAACCCTAGAGATATGGAGTTTTAAAGTTAAGAAAGTATGCACTATACGCGATTCTATGGTGATATATCCTGTATTTAAGATATCATATACAAGATCCATATTCAAGAATCGGTCGTACGAGATAAATATATAAAGTTATGTAGGGGTCGTGGAATTCCTTCGACCAACGCTTAATGAACCCCAAGGCACCTGATGCTCGATTTGTAATGGCAGATATATGCTTGTCAAACTTAAGCTTTGGGTCCATTAGTACACCTAAATCCTCAACCCATTCAATCCGATCAAGTGGTTTCTTATCCAGAATATAGATATTAAAAAATGGCATTCGTCTATCAAAAGACATTACTTTGCATTTACTGCAATGAAGTTTTAATAAATTTACTCTACACCAAGTTTGAAAGTTGTCTAAATTACTTTGTAGTTTATGATCAGACAGAAGAGTTGCAGCCGATGTGCATACTTTTACATCCTTAGCACCCGAGAGTGATTTATAACAGTCGGAATTTCGTTTATAAAAAGTGTAAATATTAACGGTCGAAGGTGACTTCCTTGAGGAACACCAGAAGTAACTTGAACCGCTTTGGAAACAGAGCCATTAGAGTAGAGTTCTACGTGTGGTATGTTTGAATTTTGTGCTAAAGTTCGTAATAGATAGAAGGAGAGATTTAAATTGCTCTAGAGTTTCAGTCTAATATTTTCAGGATGATTGAAAATTTAATCAATTTAATATTTTTTAATGTCGAATATAATTTTTTACAGGCACACACCGTCGGTATACTCAGCATCGAGTTTTAGAACACCCTATCCCTCCTCATTACCAATAAATACAACGCTACCGAGGTAAGAGACTAATACTAATTACACGATGAGTTTTTTTTTTTCAAAATATACTTATGAAACTAACTATGTTATCAATAAATTTGCAGCGATTTCCCTTTTCGTTTCTCGCCAAGTTTGTTGCCTTCTGTTCATACCGCACCTCATCACGTTTTAAATTCCCATCCCGCAATTGTGGCGTCCAGTTCGAAACAGGATTGCGGCATACAGGATAGCACAACGAATAATCGATATTCAAGGTAAGCCTTTAATAATATATATATATATATTTTAGATTATATTTGAATTAAACTAAACAAACATAAAAATAGAGATTCAGAGAACCATTAATCACAAAACGCATATTATATATACTTTACTATTTTATTATATTTTAGAAATATGTAAGTGTATGTTATTTTCAGGCGTTTTATTTTTATACCCTTAACTCATTGAAAATAGGTAAAAAGGGTATAATGGTTTTGTGCAAAAGTATGTAACAGGCAGAAGGAAGCATCTCCGACCCCATAAAGTATATATATTCTTAATCAGCATCAACAGCCGAGTCGATATAGCCATGTCCGTCCGACCGTATGTATGAACGCGTCGATCTCAGAGACTATAAGAGCTAGAGACTCTAGATTTGGTACCTAAGCTCGCCTAATCCCTAGGCAGTACAAGTTTGTTTTAAATTTTCGATAACTCTTCCCGTTTCCGATATACACATGTGATCGATAACAACGAAATCTTGAATTTGAAAAACTTTTTGATGCAGTTTGAAACATTAGACTAAATAATAACAATCTGTGAAATTTTATTGAAATCAGTTGAGAAACGCTGGAGATATTGAGTATTGAAGTTAAGCAAGTATGCACTATACGCGTATACATACACACACTCACACATACTTGCAAGCACTGACTATATGCGTAAAGTATAGGGTTCAGGGTATAGTCTAGTCGGGATTTCTCGACTAGAGCCTTCTTACTTGTTTGTATTAATTGCGTTTGAACAAGATCGAACGATAAACTGCAAAGCTCCGTAGAAACTTATTTATTAAAATTCAAGGTCTGATATTCCAAATTTGAGCCAAACTTAGAATAAACTAATGAATAATTATAATTAATTCTATTTTTTTTTTACTTTAAGTAATTTCTTCCGATCCTTCCAAGACTTCAAAACACTTTGAATAACATCTCAAAGTAAATTAAATGGATTTAATGTAACTCTCTTGAAGTTCCACATAGGCTTGTTTTACTAATTTATTATTGTTTTATTTTGTGACCGACTAAATCGGTTAGTTTTCTTTACACTTGACAATAATTTAGACTACCTATTTCGCTCGCCCAAAAAGGTTTCTCTTCCCTATTTTGTGTGGATGCTTCTTGCAGACGCCATATTTAATTTAGCCGTCCCCCTCTCTAACCCAACCCACCCAATTGACTCTCGACACACACACACACTATCGAACAGACTTACATACATACATTACAGATATAAAGACTTTCCTATTGGCCCACTCATTTTAGCGCCTGCGCAATTAATTCCAACCCTTGAGGAGTTTGCATTTGCATTGACCCTAAATAATATTTGTGAAATATGGAATTCAAAACAAAACGCAAAACATTATTTGCATAATTTCCCTTCTAAGCTTCTAAATGTTGTATCTCATTTAGATTAGTATATTATAAATTAGCCGGGTTATGGTTAAAGGAGTAGAATGCAATATATCATATATCACATACTTCTACATGTAGATGTGTATATGTTTGTAATACCAACATAAACATACGTAACCAAGAACAGTTGGTTTTTGGTTGGCACAGATTTAAGTTACTAAAATGAGTTAATTATTATCATATATTTTTTTAAAATTATTTTTATGTCGATTATTAATTTGTTTTGGTTTTGCTGTTTGTTATCTTAGCTGAAAGTTCGTTATAATCTTATCTCTCTATTATTCGCACTTTACCGCTAACAATGCAAGCGTAATAAAATAAGCATGTCCGATAGGGGGAAGATTCTCAAATACATTTTCTTGCTATGGTAAAAATAAAGGGAATTGGAAAATTGTATTCAATAGGTGGCGCCTATTGTACATAACAACAGTTTTGCAGCCGTTGGGATAAGCGAACGCTGCTCTGTAAGCAGTATATGCGATGTAAACTTTTGAGCATGAAGAAAAGCTGCTACGGGCTCTAAAAATAATAAAACTATTTGAAAAAATAGCGTAAAAAGGCTGATGTCATTTTAATTATTTATTTATAATAAACACATCAATAACTTCATAAATCAGATCAGTACGAGTTTGTTAAAAATGTTCGATAGTTCCGCCTATTTCCGATATACACATGTGATCGATAACAGCCAAATCTTGTATTTTAATGGTTGTGTGCAAAAGTATGTAACATGCAGAAGGAAGCATCTCTGATCCAATAAAATGTATATATTCTTGATAAGTACGAGTTTGTTAAAAATGTTCGATAATTCTGCCCATTTCCGATATACACATGTGATCGATAACAGCCAAATCTTGAATTTGGAAAATTTTGTGACGTTTGAAACATTATGGGAAATAATGGCAATCTGTGAAATTTTTTATTAAAATCGGTTGAGAAACACCGGAGATATGGAACATTTAAGTGAAGTAAAGTATACTCACACACACACATACTTGAAACTGACTGTACGCGTTCAGTTTATATTCTAGTCGGGACTTCTCGACAGGAGCCTTCTTACTTGTATTTTTTTGTGTCATCAATTAACTAAAACTTAATTGATGTATATCAATTAATCAAATATATACATAAATAGCTTATAACCAGTATGAATGATTTTCCTGCAAAGCCTATATTCATTTCAAATATTTATACAGAAGCAGTATATA
Source organism: Scaptomyza reducta (assembly GCA_035044485.1). NCBI lineage: Eukaryota > Metazoa > Arthropoda > Insecta > Diptera > Drosophilidae > Scaptomyza > Scaptomyza reducta. Next base: position 265,742 of record JAWNNV010000463.1, read on the forward strand.
ATGTGTTTTCGACTTTTTCTTTTCGGTAGTAACTTAACAGAGTCAAATAACAGCGATGTGTATATTCAAACAAACAGAACGACATATCGCCTAATCATCGGCAGTTAATAATTCAGTCCGTTGATTGGGGATCAATGCCTTCATTTAAAACTGTGAATAACGAAGCAGTGGAAAGACCCTATATTAATTTTCGCAATAAATTGGTATTTTGTAAAAAGCCGCAAAAACGCCAGAGAAAAAAGTTTTTTCATATATAAATATTAATTAACAGTTTGCTTAGGCAGTTGATCTCAATATATTAAATACATATAATTATTTAAACATGAAATTAAAAGTAAGTAAAACTTTTAGCAGAATTTTATTAAAATAGTTTCATATGTATTTATATACATAACATAACATAAATATGTAACCAGCTCAGGTGTTGTAAAAGCCATGGTAAATCTTTCGTTTTCGATTATCTTCAGAAACTCTTTAATTCCACACATGACTTACTCTCTGAGGTACGTATGCTCCTAGTCTGTTTCTCTCTCTCTAGATTTATATGTTTTTCCTCTCATTATGCTTACACTCTCATTGCGCAATCCTTTCCTACATAAGCGCACGCCGGCCTCTCTCTCTCTATGTATCTCTCTCTCGTTTTGCGTAGTCGAATACCAGTGCAAATTGTGAGCTAAAAAGCCCCCGAAAGTCGGAAGTAATTCGTCAAATTGATGGACAGACAGTTTATACTCGTTAGCGAAAATTTAAAAATCTTAAAAAATCCACTGATCCAATGTTTAAACCTTAATCTGTTTTGTTAAATCTATAAAAATTGCAATCGTGTTTAGTTGTTCGTTTGAGAACAAAACCAAGAACACACACGTTTTTAATTACAAATATAAAGCAAACAAATGCTGTGCACATGCATATGAGACGCTTTTCTATGTCGATTCAACTTTGTGTTTGTGTGTACGCACTACTGTTAAATCTAAAACTGCGCCAGAAATAGTGAATTGTGAAACAATAATATTTTAAATTGCATAATTAACACACATACAAAAATTGTGTTCAAATTGATTTCCTCTCGCTTATGAAAAGGCTTGTCTGTCATTAGCGAAAAAGTGTATCTACATTAACATTAACATATATATTAATATATATTATATATATATATGTGTGTGTGTTTAGAGCTTCAACCATAAATTAACTCTACAAAATACTTACATACATACAAACCAGGGTTAACTAAACCAACACAACTTCTCAATATCATAACAGCTGAAAGGTGCGGGGAGTCAAATGCATTTCAATATATTTTTGCATCTTACCGTTTAATGCTATAAGAAATAAATAATCAGTTGTTCTGATAGGCTGGTAAAATAGACAGATAGCATAATCAGCAATCAATTAGAAAGCTAAACAAAATTCCAATGCATATTAAAAACATCAACTTAACGTATAACAATATACAATGTACATACATTGTTAAATTTATAACACAAACTTTTATATGTATGTGTGCAAGTTCCCATAAATTGAAGTCCTGCAACAGGCAGGCAACAGGGTTATAGTCCATGTCTACTGCGCCTGTCTCTATAACGGGAGTTACAATAAAATTAAGAGGGGATAATATTATGTCTGAATGGCTAAGAGAGAGCCGGAATCAAATGAGCTCAAAATTGATTACCTACTCTCATTGCAGAAATGTCTCCTTATTTTTTTTAATTTCGTGTAGGTCAAGATAGAAAACTAAAAAATATCTTGTATTAAATCTTTAATAACCGATTAAAAACAAAATAAAGTATGGAAAGAAGCTTAACTTCGGCACGCCGAATATTAATATACACTTGCAAAGCCAAAGCATTCATTTTATAGTAAGATCTTATAAACAGATCTAGCATTTATTATTTTTAACCTCACTTAACTGAACACCAATTAAATAACTGTTTTACAGGCAAAAACTATTTGAAGTTAAAAGTGTAATAAAGCAATTAAAAAACTCTTAAATTACTATCATTAAAGTGTATGAAAAAAAGTGTAACAAACGTTGAATAGAAAAAAATGAAAAAATTGAAAATTAAATTCTGAAGTTTCATCACAGGACTGCAGCATCATTATAAGATTTACGAATTATCCTGTCCACTTACATTCTGGTGTTATGGATTCCGAAATTGTCAAGAGCAACAGAAGTGACATAGAACCTAATGAATACAACGGAAAAAATGAAAGAATTGATGATGAAATTAAACAGCCAAAGGATTTTACCATACCCGTTGGCATTTTAATGGAGTCGAGTCCGATCTCACAATTATCATCATCATCATCATCAGTCGCATCATCGTCACAATTGATTGATTATCATCTACAGCCAACGAGTAAGGCGAATAATAATATCGATGCAATGAAACACATTTTTAATATTCCCACAAGCAATGCAATCTTACCAAATTCAACAACAACGACAACATCAACATTCATGTCGGAAATTCTGCTGCGACAGCAACAGCAACAACAACATGGCTTACTCCAACAATGGTCGAAATTGGATGAACTTCCACAACGCAACTGGAATCGCGATCAAATGGAAATGGCGCGTATGTACACAAATAATGTGCTTGCCTCACAACCAGAACAACAGCAGCAACAACTTTTGGCAACACACATGCTATATGCACAATTTTTGCAATCACCTCAACTGTCGATGGATGTGGAACAGGAGCGAGAACGTCGTGTGCATATTTTAGAATATTCGGGCTTAAAGGAATCTTCAATTACTGCTGATAATGATGAAAAAATATCCGCATCCCCAGTATTAATATCCCAAGATAATAACAATAACAATCGAACATTAAACGATGATACCAAACACGATACACAGAACATAAAGGACAATACAAAGTTTGGAACCAAATATTATTATTTTCAAGAGCACAAGAACGTATTATTCGATATCAAAAAGAGTTTGGAACAACTGACACAGCTCTGCACACAATTTCAGGAAAATCTAAGTACTCGAACGCATCAAGGAAACATTTTGAATGCTGATGATGTTGATACAAATACTTTGAATCTCGAGCTGACGGTGCAACGTGAATTTAAAAGTAATCGTAAGAAAATTGATGGAATGCTGTTGCAAGTGCAAAGACTTTATCATCAATGGAGTAGTGCTGAACTGTACTATCGACGAAGTTTGCAACGTTTGGGCTTAACGCCTGATACCAAGTATCAAGTACCACCAAATGTTGCACATTGCACACCGACACATGATATTATGGCGCTAGCTGCAATTGCTCTATCCGCTGAATGTGATTTGGCAACACAAACTAATAAACCAAATGCCGATATTTATTTAAAACGGGAGAACAACCACTACACGAGTGAATATAAAATGGAAAAGCCAACACGAACATTGCATGATATTGAAAATTTTATCCTGCAACAAGCACATCAAAATCGTCATATTAATGGTTTTAGTGAAAGTACTGAAAGCAGTGAAGACGAGGAGGAAGAGGAGGAAAATTCATTAATGCCAGCTTCATGCATTTGGCATTCCAAACACAATTCTTCTTCTGCACAACCAGTTGAAAGTGATAGGATTGCTGCTGCCGCTGAAATTCTTTTGGAATATGGTTCGAAAATAAATCAAAATATTCTTGAGCCATCAAAAATTTCCGAAAAATTTCCCATCATGCCGTCGCGATTTTTAATTCATCCAAGAGAATCAACTGTTGCTGTTGAACCAACAAGCTATTTGGCCGATATTCAATTCCCGCCAACACCACCACCACCGACAAGCAGTAATAGCAGTTGTTCAACGGTGACAGGTCCTAAAAATAATAATCATCATCGCCGAAAATCAAGATATGCACGACGCATTGAGACGCCAACATCTTCATCTTGTCAATCCGATAATTCTATTAAGGGATTAAATGGTAGTAATGCATATTGTAAGGTTGTTGCCATTGTACCAGCGAGCCAATTATCAACAACAACAACAACCACACCAGATACCACGTTTCGTGATGCTGCTGCATCATCGACTGCTGTTGCAGCAGTTGCTGCAACACTCCAGGAACGTGCCATTATAACGGATATGTTTAAGGCGCAATTTAATGCGCTTACAGCAGCAGCTGCTGCCGGAATGGGAACAAAAACAGTTCGGGAAAATTGTGATGGCGGTCCTGCCATGCCCATGTCGGATGCTCCGTACGACTTAAGCATCGGCAACCGGCTAAAAACAACGTAAATTTTATTTAAAAACCCATATATATATTTTCTAGAAAACTTTTTTAACCCTGGATTCCCATTCGTGACACTCAATGAACAACCGGGTTATAGCTATGTTAAAGACAACTTTGTTGCTCTTATCGAAAAAGATTTTGTTAGTTAAAGAATACCTTATGGAGCCGAGAAAGTGGCTGATAATCATTTTCGTTTCTTTATCCATACGATAAATTATAGCATTAATAATTTTTTATATGTTTACACAGCTCAAACAGCTGTTAACTGACAGAAATTCCCCGGTTAATCTATCTGTTCGACTTAAACTATTTTTATACCCTTAACCCATTGAAAATGGTTAAAAAGGGTATAATGGTTTTGTGCAAAAGTATGTAACAGGGAGAAGGAAGCATCTCCGACCCCATAAAGTATATATATTCTTGATCACCATCAACAGCCGAGTCGATATAGCCATGTCCGTCTGTCCGTCCGTCCGTATGTATGAACGCGTCGATCTCAGAGACTATAAGAGCTAGAGACTCCAGATTAGGTACATAAGCTCGCCTAATCCCTAGGCAGTACAAGTTTGTTTTAAATTTTAGATAACTGTTCCCGTTTGCGATATACACATGTAATCGATAACGAATAAATCTTCAATTTGGAACATTTTTTGAAGCAGTTTGAAAGATTAGACTAAATAATGACAATCTGTGAAAATTTTTATTGAAATCGGTTGAGAAACACTAGAGATATGGAGTATTGAAATTAAGAAGGTATGCACTATGCGCGTATACATACACACACTCACACATACTTGCAAGCACTGACTGTATGCGTAAATTATAGGGTTAAGGGTATAGTCTAGTCGGGATTTCTCGACTAGAGCCTTTCTTACTTGTTATTGATAAAATATTTCATTGATAGGGTATAGCAAAGCTCTTAAATTACGATTAAATAAATATAATCATGATTGTTTAAGGATTACAAAAAATAATCGATAAAAGATAATAAAAAGTAATCCGACTACCTTTCCTGATTATTTTCAATTAAAGAATTTGGCAATATAAAAAATATTTTCTTTTGTTCAACAATTTATGTATTATTATTTTTTTTTTGGACATATAAACAACAAAACCAAAAATAAAATAAAATGGTGAAGAATAATAATTTTGCCACGATTCTTCATATGATGTCATGATGAAATTTTAATTATTTGTTTATATTATTATACGATAAGACAGATTTTTTTAAAGCATTATATATTTGTATGAAAGAGGTCCTATAAATATTATAAATGTGATTCGCAAAAATTCTGAATGTATTTTAAGGAAACTTTACTATAATATAGCTTATACATCCGAATAACACACAGGCTATAATTTTTAAAGATATTGTGCGATAAAGTTGCTCGCTTTTGTTGTACTGTCCTTAGTGGTAGACGAGTGACAACACATACAAAAAGCAACCGGAGAAGTAATTGTAATACGAGCAGAGACTGATGTTAGGTGGTAATTATCTATTTCATTCTGTAGAAATACATTGTTGGAAAAGCATTGTGTTTTAACGTCCATACAAAGACTTTTCAGGCAAATGAGCTCCTAGTAGCTATATATTAAAGATCTTTTTATATATTTATTGGATCTAATATTAAAAAATTATTTTAATTATGATTCTTATTGATTTACAGAAACTTGGATACGAAAAGCTCATCGAATTCTCAAACAAACGACTGTAAAGATAGTTCAAATGACAAAAAGAAACCACATATCAAAAAACCACTAAATGCATTTATGCTCTATATGAAAGAGATGCGTGCCAAAGTTGTTGCCGAATGTACACTCAAAGAGTCGGCGGCAATCAATCAGATACTGGGGCGACGGGTAAGATAAAAAGATTATAAGTATAAATTTAAAAAAGGATTTAATTAAATTAAATATTTGTGAAAATGCTCTGACATAGGGATGAAAGTCCCAACGAAGATGAAAAAAAAAGCAAAGTACGATATTTAAAAAACATGCTAATATTGTTTCAGACTTTTACTAAACTGACACCTTTGGACTGTCTAATATATTAAAGTTCGCACAAAAAAAAATAAATGCATTTTTCCAAAAACAAAAAAAAAACTTCTGATAAATTCTCTTCTTACTTATAATTTAATTCCCAAACCAATAATGTGAATACTTTTGTAGTGGCACGAACTATCACGCGAAGAACAAAGCAAATATTACGAAAAAGCGCGACAAGAGCGCCAGTTGCATATGGAATTGTATCCGGGGTGGAGCGCACGAGATAACTACGGTTATGTGTCGAAAAAGAAAAAGCGTAAAAAAGACAGATCGACGACGGATTCGGGAGGTATTGCACAAAATTGTCAAATCTTGTAAAACAAAAAAAAAAAATTTTTTCTTTCTCTAACCGCATTGAAATTTTTTTATGTTTTCTCGTTTTTTGTTTTCGATTCCAAAATTTCATTAAAACATGCATATACTACGTTCACATACCAAAATATAACAAAAGCACACACACACATTTAAATCTCAGCTGTACTAATTCTCAACAAAACTAGAACTAACCAAATAATAAAATTAAAACCACGTACTCTCACAACCACTCTATATATATGTAATTTGTGTAAATACTACTTAGAATATCTAATTAACTCTTGTACCTTGTATTTGAACTCAACTCGAAACTAATTAAATAGAATCCAAAAAATAGTATAACAAAGTTTTGAAATTTAGAATAGACAGAATATTAGATGATACGTATTTAGATTTATTAGAGCGCTTACTTAGAAGATTTAAAAAAAAACTTAATTCGTTTTGATTCTCCTATCTTCGGTAGACACCGAAGCTTGATCTATTTCAGACTTTCTTATTATTTTATATGTATGTATACGCTATACTAACTAATTCTACAGAGGCAGCTGTATGTTTAAATTTTTTCCATTGGCCATCTTAATCCGATTTAACTTCTATAACGAGTAGTCCCAAGATAATGTTTTTATTGTGATTTTTCTTTAATTTTTTTATTAGTTAATTTTATATATTTTGCTCAGTAAATATTGCTAATGGGGAATTCGAATGAATCATTTAGAATAAAAAAGTGCACAGGAATAAGGTATTCAACTAATTCGTAATTTATAAAACTAATTCGTAATACAGAAAGTTCGTATTAGAGAAGCTCGACTGTACTAATGAATTATATCTTTGAAGTGTAAAGAAAATATTAACTTCTAGATAGATATTGTACTGAATTCGGAACACCATTGTAGACTTTTCACTATTTTTATGCTTGATGTCATTAAATAATGCAGAAGGTTCCGTGGGAAATATTAATTATTTGTTCCATATATATATATATCGAATACAATCAAAATTCCTTTAAAGATTTGTTAAGTGCAAAAAATAATGCTTTTTAAATCTTTAAAGTAATGCCCACGGTTTTGAACTGCACCCAACTATTAGCAATGAGAGTGTTTCGTCGAATTTTTTTCCTGCAATCACATATATAAGAACAGAACATACACTTCTTAAAAACGCTTAAGAAAATATATATATAAAATTCTCTAATTGGTAAAAATAATACACTCTCACGCTCACACAAACACAATCTACTTATATATATGTATTCAATATTGGCAAGCAAAAGTCCATATAGGACGGGAAAATATATATAGTTATAACATAATTATATATATATATATAAATATATAAATCATTTTATTTTAATTAAGTGCTTTCATTTTCATACGATTCTTTGTTACAAAAATCTCTTATATATATATATATATATATAAGATATATATATTATATGTGAGCTTTAAAATTGGCGAAATGCATGCACCCGAAACCGTTAACTAGTTCGATCCGTCAAAGCTTTAATTCGCGCGGAATAATACGATTTTCTCCCTCTCCGATATCACAAAATAAGGGGCAGGGGTCAAAGTATGATAGTGGGTCCGCCAAATAATATCTAAATAAGCATGTATAACCATCATCAATTGATTGATTTATGTTAAATTTCTGCATATTATCTTATCTATATATTTTTTCATGTTTTTTCATTTGCGCTTATCGCAAAACAAAAATTTGATTGCAAAAATATCGCCTCTCCAAAAATGAACAATTTTATGAATTTTTCAATAAAAATATTTTAAAATCCGCCCTTCTCGATAATTGCCCAAAACAACAATTACACACAATTCTTTTTGCGAATCTTCGCAAACCTTCCCCCCACTCCCTCCCAGTGGCATGCATTGGGCCGTGAGGAGCAGGCGAAATATTACGAGTTGGCCCGAAGGGAACGCCAACTGCACATGCAAATGTATCCCGATTGGAGTTCACGCACAAACGCATCACGCGGCAAGAAGCGGAAACGGAAGCAAGACGCTAGCAACGACGCAGGAGGTTAGATAATAACATTTCTTAACAACAATTTTGAACGAATCGTATGTACTCTTATATCACAAAACGAAGTCTCAGACTACAAACGTTAAACGATTGTCCATTTGATTATTTGACAAATATCATCCTAATAGAAATTATTTTTTAAATAAATTACATATATGTACAAAAACACACACAAGTTGTATTTTGTATACTTGTTGTGGTCTCTCAGGGCTTTTCGATTGGAACGCAGGTGATAATATGATAATATGGACTATCTCGGGGTTATATAAAACCACTAAATTTTTGTACCAATTCAATAAACAATTTATTAAAGAAAAAAGCCAAATAAAATATAAAAAAATTTTAAAAAAACAACAAAAACCAATAAGCTTATTTTTAAAAATAAAAAGCTGTAGTATTTGGGAAATGCCCTGTAAAAATATAGTTGTATTTTTATAAATAATTCATCTTAATAAATAATATTACACACACATCATTTACCATCCATTAAAGCATTGTTGTATGTTAATGTGAATGTGTACCTATCTTTTTTTTAATATTTAATAATAATTTGTAACCGTGTCCCCGTATGGTAGCATATCCCCAATGCCTGCATAAAATCATTTTTATTTAAAACTTAATTTTGCCTTAATATTATTATTAAAAAAAATTTAGACGTAAATGTCTACACTCACATATGTGTTGTAAATGCATGATATATATAGTATATGGGCATTCCGTCAGTAAAAAGGTAATGACATGTAATGTAATGTTTGGTAGTTAATAAAACTATTGAAAATAAGCTCATCTTCAATTCAAAAATAAAAAAAGTGTGTTCGCGATCAACTTTTGAGCTTATAAAAATTAATTTTAAATTTTAATATATATTAAAATGCTACCAAAACAAAGAGAGTCAAACATTTTTAAAGATTTTTATTGTTAATGACTTATGGAAATGCCCATATACTAAATGTATGGATAGACAAATAAAACAAATATAAATATTGTAGAATATACTTATTAAATTTCTATTTAAAAAAATATATTTATTAAAATTGAAATTATTTGGTTGGATAAGATCATAAATAAAAAATGGTCATTTATAACGAAATTTAAAGTTAGATTTTATTATCTTATTACTAACAACGCCTAATTTATTAAATAATGACTAATATACTCTTTACATGTGGTATCATAGATTAGCAATTATTATTGTAAACATTATATTGATAATTTGATGTATGCTTCACTGTAGTGCTTTGTGTGTGTACATTTCTATGTGGCATTAGTCAAAACTGTAATGAATACTATTTCCAATTTTCCTGCGAAAACAACTAACAACTTTATTAACAATTCATTCAAATCGGCATTATATAAAGACTCTTAATTAAAACCCGAAACAACTTTTGTTCTTAGGCAACAACATGAAGAAATGTCGAGCGCGCTTTGGACTGGATCAGCAAAATCAATGGTGCAAGCCCTGCAGGTAAAAGTTGCTTTTAAACTTGAGTTTTGTTAATGTCACTGATCGATTACATGTTCATACATATATTGACTTACGCAATATAAAATCCGTTGAGGCCAATCGAATATGATAATTGGTGTTTTTTTTTCCTTCAAGCCCTCATTTAAATTGAAATTTTGAAAAGCCGGCGAGCATAAACGCAGTAATTAATGTATATACAGTGAATCACAAAAGAATACGTTGCTAAGCATACGGTGCAAAAACGTAGAGTTTTAAACGTCTGTGCAGCAACTTTTTTTATGGAAAATTTTTTTAGAAAGACAATCCAAAAATAACAAGTAAGAAGTCTCTAGTCGAGAAATTCAGACTAGACTGTACCCTGAACCCTATACTTAACGCGTACAGTCAGTGCTTTCAAGTATGTGTGTGTGTATGCGTATAATGCATACTTTCTTAACTTCAATGCTCCATTTCAATAAAATTGTCATTATGTCATCTAATGAATTTCAAACGCTGTCTCAAGATTTTGTTGTTATCGATCACCTGTGTATATTGGAAACGGAAAAAATTATCAAAATTTTGAAACAAACTTGTATTGCCTAGGGAGTAGGCAAGCTTATGTTCTAAATCTGGAGTCTCTAGCGTTCATAGTCTCTGAGATCGACGCTTTCATACATACAGACGGACATGGCTATATTGACTCGACTGTTGATGCTGATTAAGAATGTAGACACCTTATGGGGTCGGATATGCTTCCTTCTACCTGTTACATACTTTTGCACAAAACCATTATATCTTTTTTTACCAATGTAAATTTAAAATTTCAATACCGGAAGAGGCAATACTCTCAACAAATACTTTTGTGACATGAAAATATTTTTATTTTATTTTTTTTTTTCTTATATTTTTTTTTTTTCTTATATTTTGAACATTACTTGAAATTCCCATATTTTTTTTTTTTGTGGTGTCTTTTATAAAACATAAATTTACGGAAACAAAAAAATAAACCATAAAAAGTTTCTGCTAAGACGCTTAAAAGTTAAGGTCTCCAGGTTAGCAACGAATACTTTTGTGACTCACTGAACATATATTTTGACTTGCAAGTATACTAGAGTTGTACCAAAGCCTTAAACGCTTGTAAGTATGTGCACACATACATAAAGATCTATGGATTACGTTCACATTCTTTACCATTTACGTATCGAAAGTTTATTACAAATTTGTGCAAATGAATTTTTGATTCTTGACACAATGCCCATGTGTTTAGATTCTATTCTCTCCCATAGCAATTTACAGTTATTGCTCTCTCTTGGCTTCTGCAAGGTGTAATTATAAAGATATAGTATTATTCCACTGTGTTCTATCGAATGTAATCAGCGCCACTAAGTTCAACATTGCAGCTTTGCATTAACAATAAGTTTAATATCGTTGTGTTTAATGAGACGCTAAAGATAGAGGTAAGAGCAAAAAGTTGATCTACGCAAAATGAAACAGCCAAAACAGAAAAATCAGGCAGAAATAGTTTGCTTGATCGATACAGTCGAACTTTCATATAACGATCTTCCGTATAATTAATTTCGAGAACACTGCAGATTGTCTCATCAGACAATGGGTGTTTCTATATTATATTAATTTTCTGAATTTTTTTCTTGTCTCTTTTTGATTTGTTTTATGGAAGTTCGACTTAATTACTATATATGTACAACTCTAGTATAAGTATCTATATGTATGTATGTATGGAATCGCTACTAAATATTGTTCAAAATACAAATACTTTATTTTATAAACAAAATTGATATTAAAAAAAAATCACAGTTGTTACACTCATAATATACACATAACTTCTACCACATACGTTATTTAATTCCCATAAACCAAAAACCAAACAGTATAAAGTAAGGAAGGCCATTGAAACCCAACAACTACATGTAATTGCATGCAACTAAATGCTGTTAGAAACACAAAAAACAAAACGTCCAGCCTGTCCCTGCACAGGTCCCAAAATTTTTTAGTCTTTTTTTTTACAAACATTTCAATACTTCACAATTTCAATTAGATAAGTGTATAACAGTTCAGTTTTCTGCTGAGTAATATTTTTTTCCTTAAGTTGTATAAAACCTTCTTATGACTTCTGTTTTGTAAAGTTATATGTTCTGACTGCACCCACAAAAGGTATAGGTCTCTGAAAGATAATTTTGAACGATACTCCAACTTTTGAGTCCACGGGCCATTTGTACATAAACAAAAATCGGCAAACTTGTCTTGTCGTTTTAAGGGTAAAAAGTTTAACTCTTCATTTCTTATACTTGTTTTTAATTTGAAAACCTTTTTGAAAGGTTTGAATATTTTGACCAAGATACCACATCTGCATTGAATTAAGGCCGTTTAAAGTTATCTAAAATAAAATATTCCCTTAAATAAAATACACAATACTCACACTTACACCGTGATATATTTGTCGTCTTATTGACCATATTAATATCTTTGAAGTGTACAATATATATATATATATATATAATATATATATATATATATAATTATTTTTTTTTTGCGGGCCTTAAACACCTTGCTTTTTCTCTTGAATTCAGTCCCAGTGTGGGTTTGGGCAACAGCAACATTGGCGGAATTGTCGGTAGCGGTGGCGGCGGCGGCAGCATACCGGGCGTGAATAGCATAAGTGTTGGTATGCTAACGCCTGGCATGGTGGGGGCAACGGTCATGCTGCCAAACTCGTCGTCGAGTTCCTCGTCATCATCTACTTCGTCTTCGCACACGCAGCATACGCACATGCAGTTGATGACTGGTGGAAGCAGCAGCAGCAACAACAACAACACTGGAAATGGATCAGCAGCACCTTTAAATAACGGCAGTGGTGGAAATGGTGGTGGTGGTGGTGCTTCTGCAATTAACCAACAACTCTCACCGCAAGCACCACCGACTTATGTTAATTTGTAAAAAAAATTAACTCCGATACCAAAGCTGGCTTCTTCGCCCCTTCCCCTCCTCGCCCCTCTTGGACATCTCAAGATTATATTAGCAGGTAGCAGTTCAAACAGCGCGCCACAGCAAAATTAGAGGCAGGCGGAAAAAAACTGCACACAAATGCCAGTAAATAACATTATAATTATGTGTACTTAATAAAAGTACATTGTATTCCAATTTTTTTTTGCATTCAAAAAAATATTAAAATGAATAGTAAAATTGTTGTTATTTAAAAAAAAAAGGAAAAATGCATCAAGTCGCATTAGCTACAATTTTTTTAACATTTTTTATTTATATTTTAAATTTTGCATTTTAAAATCAATAAGTAAACAAAACATAAGTGCGTTAAAATTTTTGTCCGTCAGTTTCCAAACTAGTTTAAATTTTTGTAAATTATTGAAACAACATGGATTATTTAATTTAATTTGCACTTCTTGTTGTATATAAAGTTAATATTGAATTCATAAAACAATTTAAATATATTTCAAGAAAGTTATGAAATATTTTGTGTAACTTGTTTAAAATACTGTAGATAAACTAATTGTGCTAATGCGGCATTTAAAGATGCCTTCAATATTTTTTTTTAATGCTAAATATACATAATAAATTTGCATACATACGAATAAGAATTCTCAATTTATGTACATACATATATTATATTTGTATTTGGTATTAAAAACAAATATTTTAATGTCGTAGGAGTTATTTTTTTACACATGCGTATGTATGATCTGTAATAATAAAATAAGGCTGCGAAATTTAAAATAGTTTCACTACTTACTGCAATTACTTTTTTTTACCAACATAAAGTTCTTTTTTGTACAATGCTAAAAACTTCCCCCAAACGTAAAGTGTGAGGTTTCGAAATTTCTGAAAGGACCTAAAAGGACCAACTGTTCAAGCAGATCAACTTTAATCAAAACTAATTATTGAAACTTTTATTAGCTGCATTTTTATACTTTTTAGTGTTTTGCATGATTTTAATCGAAAACCTAACCAACTTTACTGTCAGATTTTTGAAATTTAAAAATTATTTAACGACCAATTACAATAAAATGTTGGCCTTTTCACTCTTCAATGATTAAATTATAGTATTAACATATGCTCTAAAAATAACAGTTTTTACAACAAATTTTACTTATGTCAAAACACGAAAATAGAACAACTTTTCCAATTATCGTTTCAATAAAAACTTGCACTCTGCGTTTGAAGGAAATTCTAAGCAATATTAAAAAGGACTCTCTTGAACATATTGCAAAACATGATGTTTGTTTTTGACATGTAAGAAAAAGTAGCTTGGTGGTTGTATTTTAAATTTCGCAGTTGTACATATAAATTTTTAAAATTACAAAGCATATTTATATATATCAAAGTTTATTTTTTGCTTAAAGCTGTCTGATGATATTATTGTCGTTGTTGTTCTTGTTGTTGTTGCAGTTGTTTGCGCTTTAATTTTTGATTAAATTTTTTTGTATTACATTGTGATAATAATAATAATTAATGATTTCATCGACCTATCCAAATTATATTCATTCCCATCAGTTGTTTCAATTTTAGATAACATAGTTTTGAGTGAGGCCTATCATTTTAAGTTAACTATAATTGCAGATGTTATCAATATTTATTCTTGTTTAATATCTGATATCTTTTGCATTACATGTTCGATGTTTTCTTATTTTACTGATTACTGCATTTATGTTTTTGGTTTGCTCAATTTAAAAAATATTATGACAATTCGAAAGATAAATTCATCATTGGATGATAAATAAATTCAAAAAGTTTTTATTTCCAATCTCTACCTATTAAAAAAACTAATAAAATCTTTTGGGCGGGATTTTTAATGATTTGATCATTAAAAAAGAAATTATGTTAGTTCAATTCCCAGCTACAATATAACATTTTGTCATCTCGCAAAATGCACTAATTAATTATTTGATTAATTTTTTTTTTTTTTTTTTTTTGATCATTCCACTATTTTATAACATCTAAGTTAATTGATCAATCTTACAAATAAAATTTGCTAAATTAAAAACAAAATTGTTATATTAAAAACGTATTACTTACTTACATATTTATTCACTTCACTTAATTGTGTTTTTTTTTATTATGAATTCCTGCATGCAGTAATTAATTATTATCTTTTTAAATTATCATGTCCTGGTTTTATTTAACTAAAATCATAAGAATGTCCATATGAAGAGTATCATGATTTTGATTGATTTTTTTTGTAATGGAATTAATGTTGAAAAAAAAAATTGTTATATTGTTTTTCGAAAACACCTTATCAGTGCAATGGAAAAAGTTTATCATAATTTTGTATTTATTTTGATACGAATATTATTTCATTTTTATAGTTTTTATATTGCACAAGTTATGAATCTTTTTATTTAATTAAAACATCATCAAGAAGGAGGAAGAAGAAGGAATTCCTAGTCTTAAAAACACTTCTCCTCCATGTTCTTGAAATAATACTTTAATGTAAAATATTCTGTTCAGTAAGTGTAGGTGTGTAATTCCGGATCGCACGCACGTAAGCATGCATTCATTTATTAATGATCCCATTGTGCATTTGTTGTGTGAATGCCTTTAATATATATACATATATATATATATATATATATTTTTTTTTTTTGCACTCATTTCTTATTACTCTAGTAATGCGTTTTGTTTTTAGTACCACTTTAAGTAATTATATTTCTGTATTTTATTCACACAGGCGCAAAAAGAAATGCATTCGTTACATGGAAGCAATAAATGGCAATTGCGGCGGCCACGAGGATGGCAGCGGCTTGGACGATACGGGTAATATGAGCCAATTGAGTGATGATGATGACGATGATGATGATTTGGTGGGTGGTGCAAGCTGTGGCGGCAGTGGCGATGAGCTCACTGACACAACAACAAACAAACAAATTACCGACATGGAGGAGGATGAGTCGATGAATCAATCGCTATCCAGTCCTGGCTGCATGAGCGGTTTATCTAGTTTACAAAGTCCCTCAACAACAGCCAGCTTAGCAAGTCCGCTTAATATCAATAGTATGTTAACTAGTCCAGCAACGCCTGTCAACAACAACAACATACTCAATACGCTCTCAGTGAATAATACTGTTGAACCACATACGGCATCTTCAACGAGCAGTAACAGTAATTCTAGAGCTGCAAATGGAACTGCGTCCATCAGCATCAGCAACAGCAGCGGCAGTGGCAGTAGTTCAACATGTAGCAGTAACAACACGCCGAATACCTCAAGCACAGCGTCGCCGGCGACATGTGCTAACGGCGGGGGAGCAGTAGTGCCAAGTACGGCAAACGAACGAGCAATGATGCTTGGTACTCGATTCAGTCATTTGGGCATGGGGTTAACCCTGCAACAAGAGCAACTATTTCAATCACATCCATACCTCACTGCCGTGAGCAACAGTAACAGCAGCAATGACGTCGGCGGCAGCAGTAGCAGCAGCACCTCTCTGGCAGCAAATGGTTTCGCCCAAGCACCTCGAGCACCAGGCGTCAGCTTAAATCGTAATCCTATCGGCGCCAATCCACGTGACATTAACAATCCGCTGAGCATCAATCAATTAACGAAGAGGCGAGAGGATCAGCATAATATTGTTATACTCGGTGGCTGTGATACCAGCCAATCAGCTGCAGCCATTTTACGCCATAGTCCATACGCACACGCACATCCGCCGCACCCGCAACCACATTCACATTTGCATGCGCATGCGCATGCGCATTCGCATCATTCCCTATTCGGCAGCAGCTTTAGTCAACATTTTCAGCAACAGTTGAGCAATCATTTGGCAGCCACAAGCGGCGGTAGCGGAAGCAGCAGTACAACCAGCAGTACAACCAGCAGCAGCAGCATTGGCTC
This sequence comes from Scaptomyza reducta, assembly GCA_035044485.1. Classification (NCBI taxonomy): domain Eukaryota; kingdom Metazoa; phylum Arthropoda; class Insecta; order Diptera; family Drosophilidae; genus Scaptomyza; species Scaptomyza reducta. Next base: position 282,660 of record JAWNNV010000463.1, read on the forward strand.
CGGCTCAGGCTCAGGCTCAGTGGTGCCTTCCATTGTTGATACGCCCAGCCTTAATAGCATGAAACGTCGCAACACATCCGATCCACCAGCGGCTAACGGCAATGCATCAACAACAAACGCAACCGAAACGGGTGCCATTAGCGTTTCATAGCAGTGCGGTAGAACACTGATGACAATCGTACGGTCCTACTGCTCTATATATAACGCTTTCATCTCAAAAGTTTTGGGAGAGCTAAGCAAAGCCTCAACGTGCAATAAGTACCGTTTCTCTCTTTCTCCCTCTCATCGCCATCGCCATATTTGAAACATTGTAACATGTGGCCATTATTGGATAAGTGCCAAAAGTACTCTCTCTTTATACACATATGTATGTACGGTTTAATTTACTGTGTACTGTACCACACACCAAGCTTAATTAGAATTGGGTAAGTTATAACTGCTTTTTAATAGTTTATTTTGGGCCGTTAAATTCGATTCTTGTAATTTTGTGTAATCAGCATCCGAATTTGCCGTATAGTAAGCAAATCATAATTTCAGTGTGACCTAGTCCAACACACTATATGTATACATACGTACATATTCATATACATATAAATACGTACATATATAGACAAAATTATGATGATATATATATATATATTCACGCTTGCTGAGAAAACAAGCTATAACTCTGATACAAATAATTGTTATTTAATTATTTACTTATGTACATATATTATTAAAAAAAAAACGATACGAAAAAAGAGAAAAATATTAAATGATGTAAAAGATGTCTACAAACACACATACATACGTGCACATACACAACATCACATTATATATCTATATATGTAGATAGTTTAAACAAATGCAAAACCCTCCATATGGGAAATTATAAAGATATTTTCTTTGCTATTTCTTCTAAATAACAATAAAACTTGAGAACTTGTAAAATTGAAATTCTTCTAAGGGTGTATACCGAAAGTGTTAAAATTTTTACGCAGGCCGAACAGAGAAGTGTGTTGGTTGGTGTTTATTTTTGATAGTGAATATTTATTAAGTTAGGCAGTTTAATAGAAAGGAGCTTTTAGAAACACGAACGATAACAACCAAAACGATATTTAGACATACATACATAGTAATTTTAGATCTTTACCAAAATTAGTTCAGTAACAGTAGTCGGTCAAAGTTAGTTCTGCACATTTTTCAAAATTCTTAATTGATGTTTTTTAAATTAAGTTTGGACCTCTTGACAGAAAATAAACTACAATGTTCAAAACATTTGTCTTCTTTAAATTTTTTTAAATTTAAAATTTCTTACTTATACACAACAGTTGGTCCTCATTTTAAGCATATGATAAAACTAATTCATATATTTCTTATATCTTTGACTGAATTTAGTTTGCATATATATATATTCAATTCAAAATAAAATCAAATATAGCGAAAGTAACGTTAATTTTTTTCAGTTCGGTTGAAATTTTTAATTGCTTATCAAGAATATTCTATAAAGATGCTTCCTTTCTGCCTGTCACATACATTTTGCATAAAACCATTATACCCGTGTCAGTTCAGGGTATACAAATAAAATGTATTTATATGTACATATATAAATGTGTAGCAACTTAAAATCAAAGAAAAAACCAACGAATTTAACAACAACTGGACCTGATAGCTACTTTAACAAATTAAGTCACTGTGGTTTTATGTACGTTTGTATTATAAACATATATACAAATTGTATTTTTGGGTAATTTAATATTTAAATGGTCTCGCAATATTTTTTTCTGATTTCTTTGCAAAATGCTCAATATAAGCCCGAATAATATTTAAAAAACTGGATCGGCTACCTTTTTTTATGTTGGACTAAAAATATTAATTTTTTGGTATATCATGTCTCATGTGTATGGCTGTGTAGTAGCAGCGAATAAGATCGGAAAAGGCTAGAAGTTTAGGGCTTCAATAATTTAAAATGGTGTAGAGAACCCATAGACGTCAAATTATTAATTACAACGACTTTCTCAATATTAGATTATTCTTTCATGCAACTGCATATTGTAAGTAATATGTATATATATATATATACTTGCGGGTAAAATCTAAACATTTAAATATAGAAGTATAAAAAATGGGAATGTGAATTTAATTATTGCGATATTAAGTAAAATGTGTGTATGTACATACATACAAAACAATGTGTGTGAAGCCATTGCCAATTATAAAAAAGACTGTTTAATAAATATTTAAATAATAATATGAATATGTTAGCACGCATGCATTTATACATACATACACACACACGTACTTTTATATTCATTATAATAATGTGTCTTAAGTCAATACAAATAATAATGTATCGTCTACTCCTCGGCATCAATATACATATGAATTACACTTTGTAATTATCACACAGTTATACAGTTATTTGTACATGTACAGACTACTTACATATATTAAATATATGTGTTGTGCAGAAACACAATCACAACTATTCAGCTATAAATATTATTACTTACTATAAATTATGGTAAATTTGGTGATGAGTAAGATATATGTATTTATATTACATACTAAACAAATTAGCTTTAGTAATTATTCCAATCAAAAAATAATAATAAATTACCAGTAGTAAAAAGAAAAAATATTAAATTTATGTTAACAATGCTTCCAATTTTCTGTGTTTTTATTTACATTTTTTACCAAGTGAAAATGCATATGGAACCGTTTTGCAATATTTACAGTTTAATTTATTGAACATAACCTTTAAGTTATATAACCATTAAACCCCTGTAAAGTACACTTTTAATTGAAAGTTTTTGCATTGTTATACTATTACACATCTCCTAGGTTCGATGAATGGTACATGCATATTAAATATATATACCCACTTGTAGGATTCAAAATAAACAATCTACACACATGTATGTCAGTAGAACATGTACGTATGCTAAACTTAGCTTAACTCTCAGCTCAGTTAAGTTAATAATTGGGATTTGAATATTAATTTATTAATCATTTGCCAACCAAAAGAGAATATAAAATACCATTTGTTGTGCGAGTGATGATTTTTGTATTATATATATATATAAATTCAATTGGGACACATTCAAAGCCTTTTATTATAAAGCAGTGTAGTACACTCATTTGACACTTATATATTATATTGCGGTCGATACAGTAAATCTATGCATGTCTGCGTCGTCTGTTTGTGGGTCTCTTTACTGGTCGCGCTAGCCCAAAATAATTTGAAATCACGCTTTGATCCTGTTTCTTTGTTGCTGCGTATTTACGCTCACTCTCCATTATTTGTGCAGGCGATCTTCTTGCTAAGCAGAAAGTTTAATACCTCCTTTATACCTCCTACGCACACAATGCGTCTTAGACGCATTAGCCACTCACATAGCAATGAGAGACTGAGCTATTCCCTTAAGCAGTTGAGCAATAAGCAAAAATCGTGTGTGAGCGAGGTCTGAACCAAACCAAAGCAGAACTGTGAGAGGCAGAGAAGTGTGCGAACTGCAAATAACGTCTAATAATAATATTGTCAAATGTCAGTGTCAAATGTAAATTAAATATTAATGTACTTAAAACTTAACAGCACATCGTTGCACATGACCGCAATACTTGTTAAGTAGATCAATGTAAATGATTACAATAAAAAGCTTACAATGTGTGTATATTTATACAATCATATATAATAGTAAATGAAAAAAAAAATCTACGTAAAATGTACACTCACACACACAACATAAACGCTCAGTATAAGTATGTATGTATGTACGTGAGTTTTCAAACAATAATAAATACTAATATATGTATCGTGAACATAGAACTTTCCAATACTAGGTTCTGTGGACTGACCACTTGGTGGTGTACGTGTATCGCTATTTTTAAGTGTACATATGTATTTGTGTGTGTAAAGAAGAAAAAGAGAAAAAAGGATAAGAGCTCAATAAGATTTAAAACGATTAATGATAAAATGATAATTGAAATAATAGCTAAGTCAATAATTACACTGATTGGTTAACTGTTCCGTTTAATTTTTAGAAGCTCTTTAACTGTGTAAGTAGGCATAAATAGAGTAATGAGTAATTAAACAGAAATACACAAATATCTAGATTTTAAAAGAATATACCATATATAGGTACTCCATGTTAAATGTACACCCACTTATTATAAAATTGTAGTTACACAAAGCAAAATCAAACATTCACATAAAAAAAAAAATAAATAAAAAAAAACCGACGTATTAACTTAGGAAATAAATGTAATGTATTTAAAAAAAATATCAAATATGGTTTAATAAAAAGAAGAAAAAAAAGCATGTTGACAAAATAAACAGATTTGTTTTATATTTTAAAAATGGGTGTAACACATGCAACGATTTAACTTAAGGAAAGGTGTGCATCAGCTCGAGAAATAATAAGAGACTTTTCCTTCATGAAGCAGTGGCGCTCTCCTTAATGAAAAAATACGTTCTTTCACGTGAAGAACTTTGGTAAGTTTTTAATAAGCACATATACATATACAGTGGACGCTCGTAAATTCGAACCACTTGATTCTAATTTCTGGATGTTTTTGTTTATGTCTTATATATAAATGGCTTATCTTTTGCTAAATATGCTTCGGAGGATGATTTTTTATTACAAATTAATTTTAATTATTTTTGTTTTGTTTATACATACATATGTGCCGTTTATTTAAAACCCGTTAAAAGCACAAGCTTCCTTTTATGGATATTCAGCGATTTGCAAGGATTTATTTTTTGCTTCCTGGTTTGTGTTCAATATGTTATTCAATTGATATGGCAGATTTTGACACACCATAATCAAAGGCTCAATGATTTGTTTCAACACCGACATCGATCTGCTTTAATTTTTTTGCGTTTGTTTCCATGTTTTTACTCTTATTCGAAATAAATTAAAAATATGCAGATACAGCCGAAACGCATAAAAGGATTTGGAACACACGCAGTTGGCTGATTCCCCTTCTATATTTAATTCGTTAAAAGGTAGTATTTAAAAATAAAAACTCACCAGAACACAAAGCAAAAAAATCTCTGAAATTTGTAATTAATGCATTAAAAACACTGTTTCTAATTTCTGGATGTTTTAGAATTTCGGAGAGTTCTAACTTGCGAGCGTCTACTGTAAATTAATTTAATATTATTTTACCTTGACCTGACTTTGGAAATTTATAAATAGTAATAAAGTAAATTTTTTTATTTGCATTATTTGTAAGCACAATACATAAAGTTAAAGCGTTCAATCTGATATATATATATATATAAATATATATATATAAATATAGATATATGTCTTAAATTGAATTTAACATGAATTTAAAAATTTAAATTGTCCAGTTACTAATTCTATTTTATTTATTTTTATTATATAGTACATAAGTTGTGGTAAAGGCCAAAGATAGTGTGTAGTATATATATATATATATAGGATAAATAAACTGATATATTTTTGAATAAAGTTCATTTAAATTACTCAATAAATACAATATTGATTATGCAAATATATTAAATTAAAATTAAAGAAACTTGTTTGTGGCTCATAATATTGAATATGCGAGTTTGTTACCAATTAGTACACTATATATGTAAGAGGTAATAATGTTATGCAAAAGAGTGTATCCAACTTTTTGCAATTCGATATTTATTTTCCTACAGTGGTTGTACTTAAATCCAAAAAATTATATTATAGACATAACTTGTCGAACAGAAATAACACTGCTATTTAAAACTAACATAATTGGATTTTACATAATACATATATTATTATATGTTTCAGATAATCGCTAAATCAATTTTTTCTATATGTGTTTACTAAATTTGATATATATAAATACTATATGTATATTTATTTATCCTCTATATATTCACTAACATGTATATATATATATATATATATATGTATGTATTAAATCGCCAGTGGACTTGGCTCATAAGCTGGACGTACTAAATTTTTTGTATCTTTGCGTTGTTGATCCAAGCCATTTAAAACCAACCTCCACTTCCAAGCTTTGAGCTAAGTCCACCAATGCCTTTGCCAAGCAAATTGCCAACACGGCCAGCGACAACGTTGGTTACAGCCGCTGCTTGTGAGGCACCAATTTTTGGCTTTGGCATGCTACGTGATGCAGATTCATCTCCAGCTCCTCCATCATCTTCATCACCATTGCGTACATCATCATTGTTTCTGTAAAAAAGTATGTCAATATGTGTGACAGCTATGTAGCTGTTAACTATTTATATTTACTCGTCTCCATCAGCAATATCGGGCATGGACAATGCACATGTTGCCTCCTCAGCAGTCATTCGTTGTATAACTGTCTGATATGCTTTCGAATTTAGTTTATCCTCTAGAACACCTTGTAACTCAAAGTCCGAATAGATTTTCTGTTAATATGAATGAAATAAATGAAATGAATAAAACCGTATTTTTTATTCTGTACATAATAACATTATTATTAATTACATTATTACCTTAATAATGTGTGATATAGACGTGACTTGTGCATAGTGCAGTGCATGATCCATACGCTCTGATAGCCAATTGGATAGCATATTGATTTGTTGGGAATACCATTGTTCAAAAAAGTTTAACGTCCATAGATCGTCACCGATTTTGCCACGAATTTGATCCATATTGTTGCGAAAAAAATTCACATATCCTTGTCCAAGATCCTTCCCTGAGCTCGATACATTTGTAAAACTAAGTATTGATCCAATTAGACTACCTTCATCATAACGCGCCAATTTTGACAAAGTCGACTCCAGCACTGACATAAGTTTGCCACTTAATCCTTGTGTCATCGCTACATTCGCTTTGTCAATTTGATCATCAATTTTCGCATGGAATTTGTACTATATTTTTTGAATAAAAATAAAAAACGATTGAAAAATATATATGTATATATAGATATTTATATATATAAAGATATATATATATTAGTTTTAATTGACTTACCAGATCAATACCATCAATTGTAGTTAATTTAAAGCTTTGATTTTTAGCATCTAATATCACATTTACCATAGCGCACATCTCTGATGGTATTATATAATCGGTCGATATGAAGGCAACATTTTTTTTCAACCATGACTGAAATGAGGAATCTGTTCGCTGTATACATTGCTCAATCATATCAACGGCCATCATCTTAAGCCGCTGCTCCAAATGCTGACGAAACTCTGCATCCGGCCAGTGCAGATCTCGAATAAATGATTGCAATGCGTCCAGTTTCCAGAATAGATCTTCGGAAGTGGCACAACCATTTCTGTGCATGTAAGTACAACAACAAAAACAACCAATAAAATATTTTATTACATGAATTAAATTATCAGTTGTACTAATGCGCAATTTTAGTCTCTGTGCCTACTTACATACAAGTACATTAAATACATACATAGACAATCGACACCGTTTAGATAGCAGTTCTCCGTAGTAAAAACGGTCATCGGTCTTAGACTTTTATATATGTATGTATATATGTATAAGCAGCATCATTTATTTATAATCAACTACTTATAACTACGCAAGCGCAACTAACGCAAGTTAAAAAAAACAGCGTCCAAACAGGAAAACAAGCTTTTCTTATTTTAAATGTATATGTATTATTGTGATGATTTTAAAGCTTTTATCATATGCATTGCATTACAAATAATTGAATAAGATCGGAGACAAGCATTAATGCCAATGGACCTTTAAAAATAAAAACAGCGATACAAAATTCACTAGAGAAGGAGTACCTAAAACTTTTTTTTTTTTATTTTTTTTTGTTATTTAACGTTATTGCATTCCGCGCAAAGCTGCAACAGCCCTCCACAAGAAGGAGCTCACGCTAATTTAGTTATTGCCAGCCGATAAGAGCGCTGTCTACTTGTTACATCAGGGCATCACACTGTACTGTAGTACAGAGCACTAACTGTAAATTATAGTTAAAATAAAGAGTAATACAAATTATGTATTACAGAAGCTAATGAGAGAGCAAAAGAGAGCCAATAACTGTGTATTGTATTAAGCAAAAGGAGAGCTGTATAGAAATGCAAAATTGTTATACATAAATGAAATTGGTAGCGTTAGTTGCTAAGTGAAAGTGATCGTAATGGGCTGCTTAACTTAGTAAGTTACATTTTTTTTCTCGTCCGCGTATAAAGAGTGCGAATGTGCAAAACCGCAGCAAGTCCTTTTTTCTGTGCTCAAGTTTACCTTAACGAAGATGCAAAAGTATCAAACTGCCGGTTTCATTATTAAGTGTCTTCTTGCCGTGAGTCGACGGTGCTCGCGTTGACAATATAAGTGAAATTATTAAACGCAAAGCTGAGAAACGAAACCATAATAAACACACAAAGTGCTATCTTATGCATACGGTGAGTACATGATCTTATAAAAAAAGGCCTGATGCACAAATATATTTACATATATGCAAAAGTTTTAAGTATTTAGCTTAAAGGTTGTCAAAAAACTTTGCGAGCCTATAGACAGGAAAATACCGTCGGTATCAGAGTGCAATAAAAGAGAGAGCACTTCATTTTTTCTTTGATTGCTGCTTCTCATCCTAGCCACAGCCATGATGGCCTCAGCCGGAGAACATGATAATATGGTAGTAGTTTTGCCTAAAAGCTTAATTATATTTCGGTGGTGGTGGTGTTGTTGGTGACAATAATAATTATGAATTATCAAATTACTTTATATTATTTAACTACTACTTATAGCATACAAGTATATTTTAAAATTTACTTAATCAACATTTGCATGTAGTATTGCTATTATTATATGGTAGTATGCTGGCTAAAAATCTCTAGACAAACAATTCTTTGGGCAATGCATGACAATTTTGGCACAGAACAACAAAATGCAAAGAGAACGAACATGTTTTTTGTAAAAGTTACGTAAGAATTTTTTTTTTGTAATGTAGGTAGTTGAATTCATTTTTAAAAACCTCATTTCATCAGCAGCTACAGCTGCAGCTGTGCGCCTTGGTAGTTTCGGCACATAAAAATTGATTTGATCTTTCTTGCCGCTCAGCAGTGCCGCTGGGTTGAGAGCTGCCGTGTTTAATGCTTGCGCTGCATTATTTAATGCGGCTGGATTCAAAGCAGCGTTTATCCTATTATAGGTTAGGTTCACACACATAGAAATAAGGAAATAGAAAATATGTGTACGGGCATTTTCAATTGCAAAGTACGTACTTGAATGTAATGATTGTTAGGCGCGCGCGCGAATAAAATGTATTTGCTTATCTGCGTATATGTATGTATTGATTGTCTTATCTTACAATATGAACATACATACATATGTACATATGTCTATACATACATGCAATAACAAGCCTACATCCAATCTCAATTTCGGAATTATTAATTTGCAAGCCCATTCTTAACTTCTTATTAGATATGTAGTACACCAATACCCTACAACTCATCCATATGTATGTATATAAGTACAAAAATCGTACATACGTACTTTTTGTATGCACCCTGCAGGACCTGCATATTTTGTCAATTGACTTTCGTGAAGTAATGTCGAGAGTAACAGCTGATTCTGCTGGGCATATACACATACACACATTTTTTTGTACATGAGTGCACATACATATAGAATTGCTACTTTTGATTGCTTTGTATATAGAGATATATATGTAAATATGCATATTATATTAAATCGTATGTCGCAAGATTCACATACCGATTTCATTTGGCTCAAATTAAATTCCCTTATCTTGTTTTGGCAGTTTCTTACAAACTTTTGAAATTTTCTTTCCATGTGAATTGATGTTAAGTTGTCAATTTAAACGGTAGAGTGTGAAAAAATGTACATACCCTTTGCTTTCCCAACGTTCCTTTTCAAAACCCTTATGAATCGATTGGGCTATTGAAGATTCCATAAGATCCACGTAACGTACCACCAAAGGTGCAAATGTATCACGCAAATGCTGATGAAATCGTCCATTACGTAAGTTATCTAATTATTTTGAATTAATTAATTTCACAGTTACTGCACAATACTATTATTATTATTTTGTACGTACCATCTGATCTTAAATAATCGTTAAGAATTTGAAATAGTGGAAATGAGTCCCAGGTATCGGGTGCCTGCTCGAATAAAACTCGGTCCATGTCAACTGCGAAAAGAGACCAGAATATTTCCGCATGTTCAACCAGCAGATCGCTGAACCAAGCAAATGCCTAAATTCAAAAAGACAAAACAATAAAAACAGCAATGAAATTTTGTATTGTAAGAAGTATGACAATACGAAATGGTGAAAAGTGTCCAGAATATATTCTTACATTTGAAATTAAAAAAAAAAACATAGAATATGAAGTTCCCATGATGACGAAAATCGAAGCGCATAGATCAAGTCAACTTAACTTTAACGTATTTAATTATTATTAATTTTTTTATAACGTCCGAATTTTTATTTATTAGTTAAAATCAAATAGAACATTCATTTCATTTTTTATACACTTGAATAATGTATATTTACGTTGTCATGAAATGTGTAACGCATAGACGGAAGTATATCCGACAGATCGGATCACTATATTATAAAGTTGCCATACAAATGCAAGATCTTTAACAAGATTTTACTATGATATACAAGTAGGCTTTCTCAAGCTTTAAAGTAAGTTTTCGGAAATCAAATCTGAAATTGTTAAACTTGCTCTAGGTTTAGGCTTTCATTTAAAATACTAAAAAGAAAATACTAAGTTCCCCCAAACGTATGTATGTAAGTAAATGTGTACAATAGTATTCTGCATGCATTGAACAGAACAATAAGCAGTACGAATTCAAAAAAGAAATTATAAATTGATCGTGAAAATTGTATAGCTTATGAGGGGCTTCGTGCATCATGTATGTACATATGCATGTATTTTAGATATTTTAGTGTTCATTTTGTTAGGTATTTATGTATGGATGAATGCAAGGATTGAAGGTATAGATTTCATATAATTTTATTTATTTCAGTTTATAGACATTTTGTTTTAAAGTAATCGATTACAATAATCGACAACAGAATAAAGGTCTTACGACAAACATGCACTTTTTTTTGGATACCAATAAAACCCATAACGGACATTCTTAGGCCTTCAATATTCACATGAACCAATTTATCTGTAAGGTTTTCAAAACTACATCAATTTTTTTTAGGATGAATCCGTCATTGATTTAACACTGCTCATACAAATAATCATTTTCAGCCTATTTACTTTTTAATAGTTAAAATTATAGTGAAAAAGTGTAAAATATCTTAAGCAGTTGCTTTTTATAAAGATTCCCCCCTTGTATTATCTTTTATCTAAGTTAGTTAAAAAAAAACTATGTAGGAGACTTTAAAATTGATTATAAGCGGAAAGGGAAATAAAGCAGAGACAGACACATTAAGAGAGCAAGGTGTGAGACACATAAATTTATTATTAATTATATCTAACCCATCAAAAAGATAACAGCAATAAAATATAGTATAATACTTTTGTACGACATATCACTAAATACACATTATATTATGCACACAATTTAGACAGACATTTTAGGCATGCCCATGCCCATGGTTGGCTCTATAGTCGCTGTCACATGCATTTTAAAACTATTGAAAACCGATCACAATTTTAAAGATTATAGTTATTAGGAATAAAGTGGCGAACCCTAAATCAAATGTCGTAATAATAATATGTATTAGTTGGTGTCTTTTCTATAAGAATTCAGCAATTTTTGCAATTGCAGTAAATATTTTTTTAAAATTTATATTCATATAAAAAAAAACATTACTGATAGCTTTCCATAACCTTTGAGCTAGTGGTTGCTCTTTTAAAGTTAACGAATCGCCGATTAACGATTAACCAATTTGTCAACGTCTAGTTCTGAAGGGTAGTGCATGTGTGTGTGTGAGTATGTGTGTTACTGCATTGTATAAACATATTATCATATACATAAATGTATTATGTTTTTTTTTTGCTATCTTAAGGTTGTTTGATGTATGTTTGATGTTTGTATAAGAGAGAGGTACGTGCCGTTGGTACTGGCGATGTGTATACCGCATGGGTGGGCATACAGTAACGAAATTGTGGCAGTCCATTATTGCCAGCGGCAGCAGCAGCAGCAACATCTAAAGTACCCTCAGACGATTCCTGACCAGTAGTATTTACAACTGTGGTGGAAACAACAACAGTATCGCATCCTTTGCCATCTCTGCCTTCCTTTATTGATTTAAGTTTATCCTTTTTGTCATGAATGCGCAGCTAAATGTAGGTGTAAATCGAGTATACATATACAAATTTAAATTGTACTACATATATATGAGCTATATTTCATATATTGTTCACGAGAATGTTTGTTGGAAACCACCACCGCATCTTAATTAAGTACAATGTTCAAAAATTAAAAAAAAATTTACATTAAAATCATAATTAGCTATGCTTATTGCAATAACAACAACTTTAAACCAAAAAAAGGATATATAATAATAAACAATGTTTAACATTTTGTGTTATTCCTTTTTAATAAAAATAAGCAGGAGATCGATTTAAAACCGGTATATGGAGTTGCTCTCAATTATGTTCCTTTTCATCTTTATAAAATATATATATATATATATAATTTTTTTTATATTTGTAAGGTTTCAAAGGTTTTTTTTTGTGTTTGGTTAACGTCTTTAAATCAAATTATTATATCAACGAAAATCAAATTTTTTAAGGTTCAAGGTGACGACAATTAAAAATTATATAGAATAGTAGTATATATGTTAATATTTTTAAAGACACTCATGTATACAAGATATACATACAGGATAAAAGGATACGGGAAAAAACTTACGCATGGTACACACACACATTTATAATTAATAAAGTTAAACAAAAGGAAAATAGGAGATCCAAAGATATAAGTTTATGTTAGTTCGATAGCAAGATAAAAATATTAATATTAATATATGGAGTTGTCCACAAAATGCACATAAAGGTGGTGGGGGAGGGGGGTGGTTGGGGGGGGGGGTGTTGGGTGTGCTACAACAACCATTTGTTGTCATACAGATGTAATGTTCATACATACAGATTATTTTGGCTATATACATTTAAACAACGTCTAAAAGCAAAATTTTTTAATTTTTTTGTTACCGTTGCACGAAGAATGTTATTATTATATACTTACATTAACTACATTATGTAAGTATAATTCTATATATAATGAATTAGGATTGGGATGATGACGACAACTTACTTCGCCATAATGCTCCTCATTTTGTTGTAACAAATCAACACAAAGCTCAGCCAAATGTATAAGATCCTCGAGTTTTTTGGGTGGCGGCACAATTAATTCGCCACGTAAATCATCTGTAAGAAGTAAACAAGTTTTATTATATACAAATAATAATAATAAATAATAATTTAAAATATACCAAGCAAATTGACAAATTATACTGTGTGTTTGTATTTCATGATGCGATATATATATATTTTTTTTAAGCAAATTTCATTCATATCCGTTCAGTATTTTTTATACCCTTAACCCATTGAAAATGGGTAAAAAGGGTATAATGGTTTTGTGCAAAAGTATGTAACAGGCAGAAGGAAGCATCTCCGACCCCATAAAGTATATATATTCTTGATCAGCATCAACAGCCAAGACGATATAGCCATGTCCGTCTGTCCGTCCGTATGTATGAACGCGTCGATCTCAGAGACTATAAGAGCTAGAGACTCCAGATTTGGTACACAACCTCGCCTAGTCCCCGCGCAGTTTGTTTTAGATTTTCGATAACTCTTGCCGTTTCCATATACACATGTAATCGATAACAACAAAATCTTCAATTGTACAAGTAAAATGTTTTGATGCAGTTTGAAAGATTAGACTAAATAATGACCACCTGTGAATTTTATTGAAAGCGGTTGAGAAACACTGGAGATATGGAGTATTGAAGTTTAGAAAGTATGCACTATACGCGTATACATACACACACTCACACATACTTGCAAGCACTGACTGTATGCGTAAATTGTAGGGTTAAGGGTATAGTCTAGTCGGGATTTCTCGACTAGAGCCTTCTTACTTGTTTTTTTTTGCTATTACGTAACAAATACATGCGCAAACACTTAAATTTTAATAATATTTTTATTTTATAATTTTATTAATAAGATAATCATAAATATACCTTCAATTTTCGCTTCAGAAGATAATCGTGTATAATTCACAAGCGCTGCAGTCTCTAAACTCTTTTTGATCATATGACGCACTTCTTCCGGTGGCACTGGTGTAACAATATCTTTCATTAGAACACGTTCAAGTAACGATAATGTTGCTTTTAATGCTCCTTCCGGCCGTCCAAAGGGAAAACAATATCGAAAATTTGTTATTTGATACTCCAAAAGTTGTCGTAGACGTTCTTTGATTTCCGAAAACTTTTCTTTCTCTTCATGAGTTATGCTGCCAACGCCATCAGGTCTACACAAAATTTTATCTGATTTTAGTATTTGTTGTTGGTTTATAAACATATAGATAAAAATAAATTGTTTTACCTATTACCATGCACATGACTCGCACAGAATGCAAATGAATAATGTATCAATGTGGGATCAATCATATGTTCTTTTTCAGCACGATCCAATAGATCGGATAGATAGCATAAATGCCGATAGCAACCACGCACGCCATATCGAGCGCAATATTCATCTAAAACAAAAACTTGCCCAGGACTAAACCAACCCTGCAGAAAAAACAAACAGAGATTCAAATATATGTATGTTTAAACTTCCAGTGTTGCAAAACTGTTTCAGCCTACCAGCGAAGCGTATGGATCATTTAAACGATATTCCAGGGTTAAGTTTTGTAATGTCTTAAATATTGTTGCATGATCAAATGTACATGGATCCGCACTTATATAATCCTCCATACCATGCTTGCGCGCTTTATCAGCATCTAAATAAGATGTGTGTTAATACTTCAAACTTTTATATAATTAAAATCCGTAAAATAAAGAATTGGATTTTGAATTGAGAAAAATTGCAGTATGGGAATTCGTAACAAAGACAAGTTCGACTATATATATAAATATTTTTTTCTTTGAATACTTACCACCTTGAATTTTCGACATTGCCGAATTTTTATCCTGTGTTATTGGTGGTGTTGGTTTATGTGATTGTCCCGTTGCTCGATACATGGCCATTACCCATAAACTGCATTCATTTTCATCATCACAAGCAAATGCAATGCTATCGCCTTCACGCACCGCATTAAAGAAATAACGACCACCATTCAAGTCGATACCAAACATGAGATTTGCTATTTAAACGACATAACCATTATCTCTTTGTATCATCAAATTGTACATTTTATAAACTTACCGCTCGCAGCCTCAATGTAATCGACTGTATACCCATCCAATTGCATCATTTCGGACGGTTCAGATTTCTTTTCTTTATAACTACACATGGCGAATGTGTATTGTGAAACTTGTACTAAAACAAAATAACGCCGTTTCCATTTTTTCCATACCGATTTGCCAATTGCAAAAAGATGCCTATGGGAATAGTAATATTATATATATATATATATTGGAAATCGAAATCTATAAAATTTTAATATAGTACATACCCACAATGTTTCATATTTAATGGTTTGTCCAATCTGCATGCGATTTTTATTCTTACATCCTGATCGGGTGTATTTTTAGGTACGATCATGCGATGCCACTCAGGTGACTAACAGAAAACTTTATTATTAGTAACCCAGACAAGAAAAAAAAATGTTCAAGCTCACTTTGGAAGAAAGTGGTGTTGGCTTAATTGTTACTTTTCCCAACTCTTTATCCTCCAGCGCCAACATTCCCGGATTTTCTGTATACAATTTAACTTTGACAACCGGCAATGGATGCGTTGTTGTAAAATCACCTTGTGTATCCCACCTAGGTGCCCATAAAAAAATTATATGTGTATATGTAAATAGATCGATGGTAACAACATTTTTTTTTTTTATATCTCACATGGGTTTGGATGCCTCGGCCTGATCCGTTTGTAGCTTTTCACCATTTTCCACTTCCATTGTACAGTATACGATACGATTGGGTGCCAAAGATTTTAAGCCTTTCACTTCCATAACAATAACTTCCAATTGAAATGTAAGTACAACATCTAGCTTTGTTAATTGTGTTGTACCATCTTCGGAATCACCTTCGAGCTTGGAAAGAGATCCATGCGAACGCAGTATCATTTTTCTTATTTATATATATATATATAAATAAATATATTTTTTTTTTTTGAAGATAGATGCGTTCACATTAAAATATTATTAATGGCGTGTATAGCTTATTATATTTAATATACTTAAGTATATATCTTTATCTTTATAAAAATAAAAATAATAATATATTTTCATATCGTAATTTGTTCATATTGTGTATATACATATATATGTACATAGATGTACTAGTAGAAATTATTAGTTAAATTCTTGCTCAAATTAATCATTTTTTCCAACAGAAAATCAAACCTATTCAAATAAAAGTATCCGTACCGTTACCGAATGAACCATAATTAGTAAAAAGTGAGCTTAACTCCGGGCTATATATTTTTAAAAGCCAAACTTGGAAGAAGGTTTCTTACAAATAAACGCACTTCTAAGTTTAGTAATTTGGAATTTTTATGCATTTAAACTTTTCCCTTTCTCTCCATCTAGAAACTTTTTTGAGAATAATAGTGGAACTTACAAAAATGATGGAGTGCTGTATCCAGAAGTACGAAGCAAATTGCATAAAAAAAATAACAAGAAGAAGACAAGTTACAGAAAAGAAAAGCTTAATCGAGGATTTAGACACAATTTATTACCTGTGATTATAACGTTTCAATTTTTGTAGACCATATTTACTGTCCATATTGCCTTTGGATACTGGTAGCGATTCCAAATTTGCCATCAACAAATTAATCGAAGATTTCAATTCCTCAATGTATAGGGATTCCATTTCTTTTAGCACAAACTTTGGCATTAACTTTCGATTTTTTTCCATTTCGCCGACACGCTGCATTCGACCATCCAATTCGCGTCGGATAGCTGCCGCTTGTTCATCAGCGGAATCAAGCTAAATAAAATATTAATAATGAGTAATTCAATTTGGTTTTTTAAAATAATGCTTACCATTAATGCATTAAACAGTATTTGATGCTCAAACTTTTTCACCGATAGTATCTGTTGAAACATATCATAAAGTTGCTCTTTGGAAAGAATCAATTCACTATTCAAAGACTGTTGCATTCGCGATGGTCGCTTTGTATCTTCCTCTCCGCTGCCCTTAAGTATTATATCGAATTTTGCCATCCAAGATGTCAACACAGTTTCCTTACTCAATCCATCAATCTCTGGTAAGGATCTATAAACAGATTCACATTATGATTAACGTTTTCCAGCCAGTTATAATATATAATGAGAGTTAAATCCTTACCTTACACGTTTCTCAATGTTATTTCGGAATACTTCACGAAAATCGTGTTGCGAGCATGCTCCGGATTGAACCATTTTTGTTACACGTTCTGACTTTAAAAAAACATCATGATAGCTTTGCACAGCATTTTGAAATGCCTCATCAGCCATTATTTGCGTTTCGCCCTTAAGAAATGCCTTGAGAGAAAATTTTAATTATTTTTTAATGAATAATATAAATAGTTCTTTAAATATATTTTAGTATATATATATATATCCCATACCATAAAGTATATATATTCTTGATCAGCAATTTTTTGTATACATTTTTTGTATATATTTTTTTTTTTTTTGCAGTTAGATAATTTGTCAAAACTAACCAGATTGGATCACTATATCTTATAGATAAATGAAAAGATATTTAAAAATATTTTATGTCAATGCTATTGGAAGAAACCATTTAAAGCATATTATATTAAGAGGGGTCCCTTTTTAAATCCGGGTTTGTTTAATTTTTTTTTGTATAAGTGAAAAACGGCTTAATATTATATCCCCAAAAGCTTAGGAAATTTGGTCTTAAGAAATGATTGGATTTCATTTACATACAATTTGAAAAGACTCGAATGCCTATGATGTTTCTTGTTAATAAGTATTATATTTTGTACTTTAAACTAATTTTGTACATAAATAAAAATATAAAAAAAATAGATTTGTTACCTGAAATCGTTGAGTGATTATCTCTAGTTGCTGTTTTGTGATTTTTGGCTGCCTTTTGGTCATATCCGTAGGTTGTTTGGCGTTAAATGGATACGATATGCATCTTGATATAAACACATACAATTGAATGCGCCGTTTGCGATCTTCTTCTTCGCGTTCGTGCTTTTCCTATTTGTTTTTCAACCGATTAACAATAAATGTGCATTTATATATTATTTTATATTGTATCAATACTTACATGTGAATCCCCACCAACATCATGCTTATCGCTAACAATCGATGGTGATGGCGATAGTGGGCGTGGCAAAGAATTCGCACGCGATGACCCAACACTTTGATTTAAGGTCTCTTGCGAAATACCGCTAGATGATGATAGCAACATTTTGTTATTACTACATTGGTTGTTTATTTTTGGAAAGCCGCTGATGTTATTGGATGCACCACCACCATTGTTGTTGTAATTAGTTGTTAGGTGCATAGATGATGACATTTGAACTTGATATTTTGGATTAATTGAATGAATCTGATTTGCATAATGATGTGGTGTTGGTGGATTATGGTTTTGATATTGATATTGTTGTTGTGGCAGTTGCTGTATTATAATCCTACTTTTGCCATTCGTTCTTTTTGCGACCCCAATTTTAGATGTTTTTGTTTTTGACAATGTTGGTCGATGTTTTGGTTCAGATTAATTTATTATAGTATGTATGTAGTCGGGCCAATTTTGTGATTCCAAATGCAAACAATCCACTCAAGAATCGTTTGAAAATTCAATTCAATAATACAATACATAGATGTTGCATGTATATATATTTATACATATAGATATATAAATACAATATATTATATACATTTTTTATATATCATTCATAGTTGTTTTATTTTACAATATACGATGTGCCAATTATTTGTATTTTGTTTATATTTGGTCGATATGTGTTTAAGAATTGGGTGAACGTAGAGAGCCGAAAAAAAGCATTAAAAGCAGTTATTTTTTGCAATTAAATTGAAATTCATGTGAATAATTAAAAAAGCATAGTCAACTTTTAAATTATTAAATTATTAAAAAATTCGAAATAAAACTTGCTTAAAATTATTTTTAACAGATTATTAGATTATTATATATTAATGAACACAATTTAATGAATACGAAATCTCGCCTATACAAACCTGGGAATTCCGTTATTTGGGACCTCGAGGCTGCCACCTTCTGCACTAAGTTGGGCATGCTGTTCATTTTTCAATAATGCCCCTCCGCCGCCTGCATTGTTACTATTCCCTCCTCCACCAACAGCAGCAGCAGTCAAATGCGTCCTTTGGTGTGCTTGAAGATGATAGTCACCATTTTGAGTATTTGATCCGCCAGATATGGTAACAGGTAGTACGCTTGTTGTTGGTGGAGTTGCAGTTGTTGCGGAAGTTGTGGATGGAGGCGCTTTATGTGGCGGATTACCAACACGCCCCCCTTTATTGGGCAAATTAACAACGGTATCATCGTCTCCATCTTCTTCACTCGAGCTGGGATCGATCATGGCCAAGTGTGTAGGAGGAGGTTCCTCAGTTAAAGGTTTTTAATGAGGAACACTTCAAAAGAATAAAAATTTAAAGCTATTGTGGCTTAGCTGTAAAAACAAGAAAATTTTTAATTAATCGCTGATCGAGTGGTTCGTCGTAATAATAAATGAAACGTTAAAAATATAAAAAAAAGAAAACATAAATAGATAAAATAAATTATGTTAAATATATTGTGAACAAATATTCCTTAACAAATGGCTGGTTTTTAACTCGCAAAAATCTTTTAAAATTTGTATACACAAATTTTCAATTTATTAAACTTTTAATTTTAACTTTATTTAAATTTAAATTAATTGTGTGTCGACTGTTCCTAGTGGAAACTAAATAAATTAACAGCTACAAAAATTAATTAAATTTAATTGCATATCGGACATAAATAACCATGTCGACAACCTCAACCTCCTGCCTTGAACCATTTTAAACCATGTGTTACTAATAAGGGTTGAAATCCAAAACACAGCGTGGAAGCTCTTGAAAATTCGTCACTTGATTACTAGACTAACAAGCTTTTGTTAATATGTATCTATATATGTATATGTATGCAAACTGTTAGTCGGTAGCTTGTACTTGTATTTAAATATTTTGTCACAAGCAATTTTTTTATTATAAACATATATCAAATCTAATATTTTACACACATATACTCCGCCAACAAAAGTTGGTGGTTTTTTTGAGTGTCCACACTTACTCCTACAAATACACATCCATACATATAAGTATTAATATGTATGTGTGTGTGTACCTACTTATGTACTACGGTTTATACTAAAGTAAAAATTTATATCAGCCAAATTGCTAAGCATTTTTTTATTCACTTTCCAAAAACAGTTGTGTGCAAGAGCCGTCATAACTTTTGAAAACTATTTATTTTTGTATTATACTAGTAGTTCATATAGCATTAAGTCAAACCGATTTGAAAGCTGTTTTCTGAAAATGTTTGGGGTGGTTTTTTTTTAGTCATTAAACATGAACGTCTAAATATTAATTAATTCGACACAAGACTTATCTCGATTAAAAATTACAAGTTCAATTTTCACTTCGTTCTGCTTAATACTATCCAGTCCGAAAACGGTACATTTTTGTTCAACAAACATACTAATTACTAACGTTTTTACATTTACTTCTGACATGTCGAGTGGTGGTAGCCGATGCATACAAACGCCGATATTCCGATGTTACAAATTTAAATATCGATTATTGGGTGTCAAAGTAATGTGTCATATTCTATCTGTGCAAAATATGCATTCTTTATTTTTGTAAACATTCTGTACATTATTTTTATCATCATTATTTTACAATATTTATTGATATCTAGTAACATAAAATGAAATGGATTAAAACCCCAAAATGGTTGTACATCTTTTGGTGTCATGTATTGGTCACAAGGCGTTGCCACTTTGGCATTTTTTTGTGACCAGCTGTAGTCACAAATGCTCAAAATGATTTCATAATATGTGTTGAATAACGTTTATTAAAATACTAGAGAATATGACAACGTACTTTGGCCACACTAATTTGCCGAATGAAAATTTTATATTGAAAGTTGAAAACGTTGAAAATCGTGTTTAATTATAAATATTTCACTAATTGAAAGTTACTTTAAAAGTCAAACGTATAAATTGCTGGCGTGTGCCTGTGTGCAACAATAAAATGTTTTTATAACGCAAACAACTTGTGCATATACATATGTTATTGAGCATAGTTATGTTACATATATACAAACATATACACATGCACGCCGTATGTATGTATGTTTTAATGTTATTACATGAATGAACATCGATATTAATGCATATCGATATAGCTTAGTATTACTAGCATTCTGTTTGTTATGCGTGTCAAATAATGCCATTTAAAAATACTGTTTTCTGTCTGTGTTGTACATGCAAAAAAAGTAGATTTTTGACTTATTAATTAAATGAAACATATAAATATGTATGCTCGCGTAATTTTAAAGTTTTAAACCAATGTGAAAATGAAAAAAACTAGCATCCGAACATTATTTTCAATTTTGTTGAATGTGGCAGCAAAGTGACGAAGGCAAACACAAACTGAATTTAACAAAGAGAAGTAAAAGCCTCGAGGAGTGCACATTTCAAAACCAAAATCAACGAAAAAATGCTCTTAAAAATGTATTAAGTTTTAATATACTGAGCGGTCTTTGTGGACGGCAAATTACGGCAAACGCAAACGCAGCGGAAGACAACAAAAACAGCGAGAAGAAGAAGATATTCAATGTCGTTGTCGTTGGTTCCTCCAGCACATCCGAGGATTTGTCACCTTCCTTTACACAACCAACAGAGCACCAGCAAATAAGACAACAACAGGGGTCGAGAACGGGCACGAGATCGTTACTGGGTGGTCCACTCGATCGATGGAATGAACAACAACAACAGTTAACTTGCAATCGCCGCTATCCAGCAGAATTCAAGTCAGCTCGAACACGGACGCCGAGCGACAACCTAAATATTTACCTGCAACAGAGGGAGCAAGATGCCACAAACAGACAAAAATACGACATTGAATGGTCGTCAAATCTGAACCTCAACAAAAGTAGGCAACTTGGATTGAGTAGCGATGATCGTGAATATTGTAGGCTTCTCGAATTGAGAAGGCATTATTCGACCCTAACAAGATGCGCTCGATCGTTTGAGAATCAAAATCAAAATACAACAACGCACCGAGAAATAAATGAATGCATTTGGGGGCCATTCAATAATCCACATAATTATTACAGGCCACGTTTAGAAAATAATTTGTTTTGCCTAACTACTCCAACGC
The DNA here is from genome assembly GCA_035044485.1 of Scaptomyza reducta. Taxonomy (NCBI): domain Eukaryota; kingdom Metazoa; phylum Arthropoda; class Insecta; order Diptera; family Drosophilidae; genus Scaptomyza; species Scaptomyza reducta. The sequence continues at coordinate 305,129 of JAWNNV010000463.1, forward strand.
TGTTAATTAATTCTGTTGCCAAGCATCAAACTAAGCTTGAAATCGAAGATCAAACCGTACATAGATTATCTCACTCAACCAAGAAGTGTGAATCGAATCACGAGTCGCTGCATAACGATGAAAATTCTCTTTCGGAGTCTCAGTTAGAGCAGAAATCTTCTCGTGGTCGTCTCGTACGTCAAGCTGAAATTTACAGTCGTTTGTCATCGATTGATTCAACGGTAAGCGAACGTTATGGCACAGCTATTGAAGCATTCGATGATAAATCACCGGATGACAACGAACTGAATAGCGTATCTTCTAACCACACGCAAAACAATAGAATTTGGGATTCGCTGGCATCAAGCCCAAGTTTTGAATGTTTAGTTATGACATTGCAGCCGCATCAATTTAATAATATTGTTGTTACACCCCAAGAAAAAATCAATTCATGCTCCATGCTGCAACATCAAAAATCCATGGTGAAGAATCCCCTTGAAGAAGAAACCAATCAAATCGAACAATCACAACAATGTGGAATACAAACTTATGCAAAGTTAGCTTATGCAAAAACTTGTGAAAATTTCACAGATCCGGAGAACAGTCTTAACAATAATAATAATCGTTGGTCAACTGATTTCGATTATCATCAAATTCAACAGAATAATAATATTATGATTGATATGGTTGGATCATCACAGAATCAGTCCACTGCGAACGCAATACGTGATACCAGCACCTTAACGGATGATTTACAACCAGAATCCGTTAATGTAAAAAGCATTACAGCACCATCATCATCTGCTGCAATGCTGACTGTATCACAAAATCAAACTAAAACCGAACGAAACGAAATGAATCCAAATGCCACAACAACAACACAATACTCCTGTACAGCTACAGTTCCATATTTTAGCAGCAGCTATGGTTCCTCCAACACGGCAATTTATCATCATCAGGATCGTAGTAGTAAATTGCTATCAAAAGCGCCAGCGCCGCCACCAACACAACAACAACCACAGCCGCATGAGAGCCTATTATCCTCCGACTATAATATGGGAGATAGTAAAAGTGATAATTCAACGATTGATGCTTATGGAATCTCAAAAACAATTCAAGGTATTGCTTTAAAATAATAAAACTAATATTTTTTTTAATTTAATAAAATAAAATAAATTTAGAAACTTTGATATTGTGAAAAGTTTTTGTAATTGAACAAAAAATTGCAGAGTTCTGAAAATAAGTTCATTATATACAGTATGATAGAAATCAATGGAGATTATGGCTTGAGCATATTTTCAAATCTCTCAAACTAAATCTGTGCTATTTTTGTCTTTGTTTTCCAGGGCGGTCGCACTAGTGTTAAAAATAATAAATAAGAAAAAATTATATTTTGGGTTTGTTTCCATTTGAAAAGCGCCATTTTCTACTATGGACCAAGTATAAAATAAATGTAAAACAAAATTAAATGCAATTTTAATGACTCCAAAACTGAACATTCACTGACTTAATAAAAACTGCAAAAGTTGCCATCTCATAAAAAAATGGTTTGCTGCAATAAATTTGTTAAGTGTTCAACAATGCGATTACGTTATCTAAAAGTACGATTTATTATGTTTATTTGTCGCAAAAAAGTGTCTTTAAAAGTACTTTATTTAAGACTCAGAATAAAAGTTATTGTTAACTGACCATGGTGAAGACGGTTTTGCACCCTTACACCGAATAGCAAATAGTTTGAGATTTGCTAAATATGTACTACAATAAAAAATCGTGAATTAAAAAATTTTTTAAATCCATATGTGTTTGTTATAATATGCCACTAAACTAGAAATGACCTTTCTAAAATGTAACAGTTGTCCATTAGACGTTTTATATTGCTTAAATTAAACAAAAATATGGTCCATCTACTTGAGATTTCAAAACCATCTCAAATGGGGCGCTGTCACAAATCCACTCGAAGTTGGTTTTCGTTTAAATGTATACCTTTATAGTACATACTCTTATTTAAATGTTTACCCATTTCTTTATTTTTAGCGAGCTCTCTACCGAATGTAACATTGGATGCTGCATCTCGCTGCACTTCGCTATCACTCAGCGAGCATTACACATTTCACGAACAAATCATAATGTCTGGTCAACAAAAATGTGCGCTGCAGGATAAGCCGAAAGCGCTGGTTGTATCGCCGCAACAGGTTATGATATTGTATATGCATAAATTGACACCATATGAACGAACCGAAATATTAGCGTATCCGAATATTTACTTTATTGGCGCGAACGCAAAGAAACGACCGGGAATTTATGGACCAAATAATTCAGATTACGATAATGAGCAAGGTGCATATATACATATACCGCACGATCATGTCGCATATCGGTATGAAATGCTCAAGATCATAGGCAAAGGTAGTTTTGGCCAAGTGATTAAAGCCTATGATCATAAAACGCACGAACATGTTGCATTGAAAATTGTTCGCAATGAGAAACGTTTCCATCGGCAGGCACAAGAAGAGATACGCATATTGCATCATTTGCGACATCATGACAAATATAATACGATGAATATCATACATATGTATGATTATTTTACATTTCGTAATCATACATGCATTACATTTGAATTATTGAGCATTAATCTCTATGAGCTGATCAAAAAGAATGGCTTCAAAGGTTTCAGTTTGCAATTGGTGCGAAAATTTGCACATTCCCTTCTGCAATGTTTAGATGCACTCTACAAAAATGAAATCATTCATTGTGATATGAAGCCAGAGAATGTGTTATTAAAACAGCAAGGACGCTCGGGAATTAAGGTAATGTAAATATTTTATTTTTTACATTTATTAATATATTATTTTATTACAATAGGTAATTGATTTTGGTTCTTCGTGTTTCGAAAGTCAACGTGTCTATACATACATACAATCGCGTTTTTATCGTGCACCAGAAGTGATATTGGGCGCCAAATATGGCCGAGCCATTGATATGTGGTCTCTGGGCTGTATTCTCGCGGAGCTGCTCTCTGGTCATGCGCTATTTCCGGGCGAGAATGAAAGTGATCAGCTAGCTTGTATTATTGAAGTTCTGGGCATGCCCAGTAAATCGCTATTGGCAAGCTCTAAACGTGCGAAAACATTCTTTAGCCCGAAGGGTTATCCACGCTATTGTACAGTGCGTACCATGTCTGACGGCATGGTCGTATTAATTGGTGGTCAATCACGACGCGGCAAACCACGTGGTCCACCATGCTCAAAGAGTCTATCCAAAGCGTTGGATGGCTGCAAGGATCCACTATTTCTCAACTTCATACGCGGCTGTTTGGAATGGGACACCGAAAAGCGATTAACACCTTCTGAAGCGTTGAAGCATCCATGGCTGCGTCGTCGTTTGCCCCGGCCACCAAGTAGCTCCAGTGGTGGAGGATCTAACGTAGGCGTTGTGGGCATTGGTAGCATTAGTGATGATCAATCACCGGTAACAGGTACATATGATTGTTCTACTTACAATTTGATACTTTTTCTAAATATAACTTCTTTTAGGTAAAAATACAAGTTGTGGTATCAATGATGTTGCCACATGTTCAGCTGCATCTGAAAGAGAGAAAAGTAATTGCAGTGGACGGATTAATTATGTTGGACTTGGCATTGTGAGCACAGACCTCACCACAGCGACAGTATCTCCGGCAGTGCCGGTTGATCTTTTAGCGGATATCATAAGCAAAACGAGCGTCAAATGTAGCACATTAGAGAGCGTTGCTTTATTGGATAATAGTAGCAATGCATTGGTGTCATATGGATCGGCAAAAGCATCGGAACGTAATAGAAGCGAAACTTGTTATTAACTTTACGTAGATTAATGATGGTTTTTTTTTTAGGTTTTTCCACAATAAATTCTTTGAATGGAGCAACGAAATTATTAACTCACCTGCCAGATTCATTTACTGGATATGCACCAACAACAACTACTGCTGCACCCATTATTAAAACGAATGATTTGAATGCTTCGGGTGGTACAATAAATAACTCGCAGGCCTTGTTGGACATCGATTGCTATAAAGCATTTAAAGTTGACAAACTGTTAAGTCAATCCTCAAATCATTCTCAGGCACACGCACAAAAGATCAAAACTAATTCAAAGGATATTTAGATGTAAATTGGAACAATTACAGTTGCCAAGCTATGGTTTATGTATGTTGTTGTTAGTATGTATGTCATTATGTTAACAACACACACACTGCCATTACACACAAGTGATAGACGACTAAACGAAAAAATAAGTACGCAATACATTCATACTTGAAACTAACTGTAGGTTGAGCACCTCTCTTCCTCTTTTGCATGCATTTGACATGCACAGACATGTGAAACCCAGAAGGAAACGATCTCAAAGCAGGCTAAATACACTAAAAAAAACACCCCATACACACACACACAAATAACCAACTAATACAACACAAATTGAACGCCTTGCATTTATCGAGACTTTCATTTCAAAACCAAGATATGTACATTAAGTTAAATTAATTTCATTAGCAATTCTTTTAAAAATCTAAATTTTTCAGTGCGATAGAAAATGTTCTCTGTATATTTTGAGCAGTTAATTTCGCCGACTTACTGCAAGACTGTACAATGAAAAATTAATAATGCTTTTAGACAGTGACCAATATGACGTCTCTTTTTTAAATACAAGTGTCTTAGCATATATTTTTGTATTTGATAGTCTTGTAGTTAGCGCAAGCGATATATGTATACGTTTTTTTTTTAATTGCTTAGTGTTTGCCCTAAATTGAAGAGTAGGTTAAATAATCACAATTTTTTTTTTTTCACAGAAACAAAAATTTTTAATCTTATCTATCAATCAATACATTGCTTCATATCTAAACTGATATGAAGATTTAATATTATACATTTTTAAGGCTCGAAAATGATTCCTTCTATTTGTTACGTACATTTATGCCCGTTTTTTGTATTAGTTTCAAGTCAAATACCTATAATTTTAATTTAAGGAAAATGCTAAGCATTATACAAAAAAAAAAACTCTTGAACATATTTTAAAACTGAGTGTTTTTTTTTCTGTGTGTGTGCACAAAATATCTTTTCCTGTAATTCGCGTGGTAACACCAAAAAAAAATTTATAAGTAAATTTAAAGCATTTACATTTAAAAGTGAAATTATTTTAAAAATGCTATAGCTAACAAAAGTCAAACAAATATAAAATTATTCACTAAATCAATATATATTATATATTCATTGTTCGCATGTTTACTTTATGTGTGCAATAGTACAATGATGCATATTAGAGAGCTTCAAAGCAAACATATATAACTTGCGCTTCGAAAAAATATAGTCGGAGTAATAAGCTATAATCTAATGTAAGATATATGAAATTCAAGAAAAGAACAAATTAATTTATAAACTACAATACTCGAATTTTTACTTATCACTTGCATACTTTAAATAATTACACACATTTGTTCATACATACAAATATACCCAAAATTTGGTTAATATATTTTGTTTCTTTTTTTGTATATTTTGGTTCCTTCAGATATAAACATATATCTCAGTTGAATTAATGTTAGCTTTTAAGTTTGCCTTAAGAAAATATTTGTACGTGCATATATTTAAAATCTAGAATATTTCAACGTTTAAATAAAGTGTTAAAGTTAAATCCTATTATATTTAAAATATCAATTGCGAAGGAAAAAAATATCTATAAATATGTATATTAAACAAAAAAATATGTCTTCGAAGAGAGACATCTCAAATGGTCTTATGCGACTAAAAGAGATCATATTGAAAGCTCCTCCAAAAATATATATATGTATATTCATTTGAGAGAGCTTGGGCATTGCTTTAATGCTAAAATAGAATCTGTTCTCTTTGCTCATTTAGATTCCGAACAGTCGTTCGTTGGATTTGGTTCAGGAAGCTTCCTCTATTTTTACTGTCGTGTGCTCTAAAATTCTGCATTGATCAATTAAACGACGGCCATCTTTACCCTAGGTTCTGACTTATACATTAAACGAATGAAAATCAAAATTCAATATGGTTAACTAATATGTTCAAAAACTTTAAAAATAACAATGGACTGAAATTTTCTTGTCGAAAATGAACGAATTTATTGTGTTATAACCATTGTGATGAAAGTTGACGTTTTTGAATTAATCTTTATTTTTAACATTTGATAATAAAGAAATACGGATGTCTAAAAACAAGTAAGAAGGCTCTAGTCGAGAAATCCCGACTAGACTACACACTGAACCCTATACTTTACGCGTACAGTCAGTGCTTGCAATTATGTGTATGTGTTCGCGTGTAGTGCATACTTTATAAACTTTAATGGTCTATATCTCCGTTGTTTCTCAACCGATTTCACAGATTGTCATTATTTCGTCTTATTTTCCAAATTCAGATTTTGTTATTGATAACATGTGTATATCGAAAAGGGAAGAGTTATGGAAAATTTGAAACAAGTTTGTACTGCCTAGGTCTTATGTTCCAAATCTGGAGTATCTAGCTCTTGTAGTCTCTGAAATCGAGGCGTTAATACATACGCACGGACAGACGAACATGGCTATATTGCCGCGGCTGTTGATGCTGATCAAGAATATACATACATATATACTTTATAGGGTCGGAGATGCTACTTTCTGTATGTAAAATACGTTTGCACAAAACCATTATACCCTTTTTACCAATTTTCAATGGGTTCAGGGTATAAAAATAGAACGGCATTTCAGCTATTGCAGCATTTTAATGGAAAAGGGCTGACGCATCTGTTTTTCTCCTACCATTCCCATTACCAAACGGTACTTGCCTCTTCTTTCAAATATTTGCATCCACGCATAAGTATAAGTAGGTTTATAAACGCACAAACAGACACAAACGAAACACGCAACATTTCAAATATTCGTGTGTATACGAACCTACATACTTATACACATATGTATGCGTTGTGCCAGAATTCCGAACCGATGTGTATTTTTATACAATATGTATGTATATTTAGGTCTCAGGTAAAATTCATATATGTATACAGGCAAAGATTCAAATGAATAAACAAAGCAAATCTGCCCTGTTGTATGTACATACATATATCATTTATGAATGTAGTATTAAAACTAATATATTTTATTGTCGATACAAACGCTTATAGTAAATCAATATTTAAACATAAGTTCATGTATATTGTAGGTTCTCACTGATAGACCAGATTGCCAAAATGGAAACGAAAAAGGTGAGCAACCTCAAGAGCAATTTTTTAATTAATCAATGTAACGCAGCTGTGCATGGTTAAACGATCGCGCTAATTTAGTTTTTGTCACGAGAAAAGTGCACTGACTACTTGTGACGTTACACAGTTAGAATGAGAAATACTGTTATACTGTTATTGCGAAATGATTCAAGTGTTAATGTTTGCTTTTTCTTTAAGTTTAAATCTGTAATAAATGCGGAAGAAGAGCATTTAGTTAGTAAATCTATAAAATCTTCAAAAAAAACCGTTAAAAAGTCTCTGAAAATTACTACGAATTCTGAGAATACAGAAATCAGGGAAGCGCCAAACCAACCAAACAACAATTTGGAAAAAGAAGCACATTCATTCACCGCTGTTGGAGCATCAAAAATCAATCTGATACAAACTAAAGGGGATGATCTAGTTGTTGCTATCCCGGATGAAGCAAATATCAGTGCTCAAAAAAAAAAAAACAAATCCAAAAAGTCAAAGAAATGTGAATACGATAATCAAAATATATCTGTAGTAAGTAAATTTATAATATTTAGAAAATGCCTTAATTAATTTTTGATATTTTCGTTAAATTTTTACACAGAAGACCAGTTTTAATAAGTTTGACGCCTTGCAAAAGCGCAATTTAATCCATGTACGTTCAAGCGATTCTAGTAAAGCACAAGAAATCTTCAGTGTAAGCAATATATCATCTATTAATCCAAACATTTTTAATAATTAACCCCATCCATTATGCGTTGATGCATCTTAAGTTAAATTATTTTTGGAGGCTAAAAAACACATATGTACATATACATATGTGGAACAAATGTTGTTATCATTTCTCTTTTGAATAGAATCCACAAGATGAACAACAGACCAACTGCCGACTATGTACTAAGCCAGTGTACAAAATGGAAGAAGTCGTTGTTCAATTCAAGATTGACAAAGGTATCTACCACAAATCCTGCTTGCGTTGCAAAGAATGCGCAAAACAATTGAAGTACGTATGTAATTAGTGTTTTATATATATTTATTGTAATGCCTAATTTTTAGGTTCGATAGCTACCAGAGTCACGAAGGTAACATTTACTGCAATATACATTTTAAGTCGTAAGTTACCTAAAAATACTCAAGGCGTAGTGTCACCCTGTATTGCTTGGATATTTCTTTTATATATATATAGCCTCTTTGCGCCCAAGGTAGTTGTTGAGCAAACGGATGATCCCAGGCCGCGCCGAACGGAGCTTATAATTCGTGAAAGTCAGCCGACCGAGCTGCCTCCGGACGTCGTTCGTGGTATGTTACGAATCAGCTATTTTTCCCCACACCAGTACTGTCCGGTTAAAAGAGGCTCTTATCTACATTACATTTTACTTTCAGCATCTGACAAACCGGATCTCGGACTTGATGAACTACATCAGCTGGACGTCCGTTCAAGATTTCACGCATTTGAAAATGTTCACAAAAAAAAACTGGAGGAGGAACAATTGCGAGTGCAGGAACGACCAGTGATAAAGCGCAGTACAAGTGTTTTAGAAAAGTATCGCTTGAAGAGCGTCGATAACGATGATGGCAATGGCGATGGCGATGATTTGGATGAGGAGAACGAGGATGCAGAGTTAATGCGATCGAAGAGATGCACTCAAAAGGAGCGGCCGGTGGGAATTGGCGATGCAATGAATGACATAAAGAATAAATTCGAAAAAGGAACCCTTCTGTCCAAAGAGGAACGTCGCGAAGAAAGAAAACAAGAAATTCAAAGCATACGTTCTAGATTATTTTTGGGTAAGCAGGCGAAAATAAAGGAAATGTATCAACAGGCCGTTGCCGAATCGGGTCAAGGCTTCACATCGGTTGGTAAGCAGCCGGATGTTGAAATTGGGGATGCTGCACGCTCGATTAAGCAACGATTTGAAAATGGCGAAATGTTTAGCGATAAGAGCAATGTGGATACCCACTTGAATAACAGTAACAATCACAGTTCTGGGTTGTCAGAGGATGCTGATGTATTTGAATCTGGTATGACGATTTGTTTGAGAAGCCAATATGGTTTTATATTTATAATAAACATTTTTTTCTTTTCTTTTTTTTTTTAGCTATAAGCAAAAAATCACGTAGCATTTTTATGGAGCTGGATGCCAACACCGCATCCAATCGTGATTTACAAAAACATCAAACTGTGAATCTACCCAGCAAAAGCGGTATACAAAATTATGTTTTAGAGGTGAGTACATACATACATACATAACAACCCGATAATATTTACACATCTCATAATTTGAAGAATATTGACGTGGATGTGGTTAAATGCGATACAAAACCAGAAGATGTTAAAATCGAAACAGCGGAGTTGAGCCAAAAGTTTAAGTTTTTTGAGACTTATCGCCCAAATGAGGGCGAAAAACGACAATTCCGCATAACGCCGCCACGGGATGGAGTTGTAAAAATGCCATCGCCAGATTCTGATGCTGAACAACAAAACCTGGCCAAGAATAATTCATTTAACGATAATGTGCTGCAGAAAACACAGACCACATCAACCATGCTTAATAAGTTTCGTGAAATGGAACAAAACACCAGTAAAGCTTCCAAGGAAAAGGGTCCGAGGCCACTAAAATGTTTCACACCGCCACCCGACGATCGACGAGCTTATAATGATAAATCATATAGCGAAGAGGAGGACGACGAGGAGGAGGAGGACAGCGATTATGATGATGATGATAGCAAAAACAGCAAAGAAATCTATGTACTGAGTACGAGTAATGGCGACGAAGCTCTCAAAGAGGTAAGTATCTTATTTCCCTGTATATAATAATTAATATATAATTTTTTGATTGCAGGCACAAAGCGCAGAGCGGGCAAAGCAATTGCGTGCGAAATTTGAGAAATGGCAAGCTAACGAAATTAAACGAGAACTTATTGAGGGTTATGTTGATATTTACTCACAACATGTTTCCGATGATTCAACAATAGAAACCGCTAAAACGTAAGTTTTAAAAATTCAATTATATAAATATGTCTTTATAAAATATACTAAAACCTTAACTTTACAGAATACGTGAGCGGTTTGAAAACATGACTAACAGTGAACGGAAATCTCCAACTGGTCCGCGATATCAAGTTAATCGTTTTGTGGTTAGTATCTCAACTTTCAATATTGTTTTTTTTTTATTAATTTTCAAATATCTTATTTTAGTAATTCCATTTGACAAGGAGAAAAAATCACTAAGGACGGATCACGAAGCCGAGCAAAGCTAAAGCAAATCATTGAATTTACTTATTTAAACGTCAATTAATATTATATTTATTTATAGAGGTATAAAAGTAGTTAGACAAGCATGCGCTAATTACCACTGTTCTTTTAACATGCATATATGATTATTTTGTTGTTCAAATATAATTCAATAAAATTGCAACATATTTTTCAGTTATTATAAAGATCAGCGATATTTATTTAAATTTTATGTGTTAGGCAATAGTTTTTGTTCAAAATTTAATTTCTGGATTCTTTTATTTTTATACACACACCTTCGCCTGGTATTTTTCTCAGATTGGCTTCGTTGTAATTTGGTCATTTGCGTTTGCGTAATCTGAGAAAAATAAAAAGATCTTTGTTTTTGGCTCGAAAATACAATAAATAATTTATTAGCAGAGTGGAGTAATATGTAACGACACATTTTATATGTATGCATAATTAAATTTTAACATGACCAATTATATATATTATTCTATAGCTTTATCCATAAATTCCAGGAATCTTTTGGCATATTGTTCAGGATCACAAGTTGATATTCCATCGACATTACTACCATATTTAACTGTCTTTGCTGCTTTCGCTGCCTAAAATCGTAAAGAAAACAATATGAATGATTTTATAGGTGCAATGGAAATAACGTAATATACTTCTTACCTGCTTTTTAACACCATACTGGGTAAGAACATCGATAATTGCTATAAAGTAGATTTCTCGTCTCTCTGGAAAGTATTATTAGATTATTAGATGATGATTTCCGTCCCACTGCAACGGTTTCAAAACTAACCTTCAATGCTTGGAATGGCGTAAATGTCGACTTCATAAACAACTTCCTTATATTGTGCACCTCTGGGAGAATCGGGTGGTGTGTTATACGTCCAGCTGCAAACAATATTATTATTATTATAATAAACCAGAAACAGTATATTATGCATATTAAATTTTTAATTATTTACCGTTCACCACTATCGCATTCTTCGCTCTCACTGTTTTCGCTGCGTCCCGTTGCCGGAGCACTGTCACCTTGAAGGGCCTCCTCTTCAGCCCGCACGCAGTCGTGTATGCCAACGAGCAAAGAATAATCCATTATATGCAACTTGGTTAGGAGCTGGGATATTCCATTAATTTATATGTATTCTAGTTAATTATTGCAATTCTTACATTTATATCATTGTTAAGAGTATCCAAAAGTTTTTTCTTGGGTTCATCACCAATTTCCAGCTTGACCTTTTGCTTTATGAAATCGTTGTCCTTAAATGTGGGTAAAAGTTTCTCAAGCTCTTTTTCTGAAGCTTCGCGATCGACAGTACTGCCTTTCAAATCGAATTTTCTGCACAAAATAAAGAAAACCAATGAATATTAATTACAGTTGGAGTTACTTAAACTTACTTGTGTATGGTCAATTGAGAGCTGAAAACATTTCGCATAACAACAAAATAATACTGCACGCTCTCTACAGTAATCCGGTACATTCCCAAGTATTGTGGCAACAGTGTTTTGCCATGTCGCTCAACAACATACTAAGAAAAAATTGATTAAGGTTATAAGCGAACTTAAGACATTTTTTTTTTTAATTAATTTTAATTTTTGACTCACTGGATGATAATGCTTGAGAAAAGCATGCATGCGTTCAATTTCCTCGGATGTTAAGCTCTTAATTATAAAGAATTTGTCGTAGCTCTGATAAAACTGTGCACCCGACTTTCCGGACGAGTCAATTCCTAGTGGCTGCGATCTTGTCAAAGACTCACGATAATCAACATCATCAATGCCAAACCGTTCACGCAAATTCCGAAACACTAATGGGCAGTACTCTTTAACTTTAAAGTGCGACGGCATGTTTTCCCTAAAAAAAAAACCAAAGGAAATTACTTTTACGTACCCCTTACACAAAAGAGACAAGTCTAAAAACATTTAATTTCATAGTTACCAAAATTAACATACACACACACGCAAACTAACAACAGTATAACACTTTCTGTTCGACTGGTATTTTCAAAAAGTGGCCGAAATATAACACTAAATAAGACGCATACATACATACACAAGAATTAACTGTTATTCATATATATATACTTACATACAGGACTACTGCAATTCACACATAATAAAAAATAAAATAAATGTAATAAACCCGATAGGTCAAATTTATAAACCATGTAGGCTATATTTGATTGAAAACGATTAATCAACTTGATTTTCCACTATTTCTGCAATTTTAGTTGTACCTCTTTTGATATAAAGTACACAGTTTGTTTGTTTATTAAATGAAAGGTCAAACACTTACTTGTTAAACAAATGGTTATCGACTTTAATTTTGGAGTATGCCCGAAAGTCGTCTGGCAGCAGCATTACAGGTATATTCACATGACTTAATTCGTTTATCTAAAAAATTAAATAGTTGTATTATTAAAATAATGCACATATAATAAATTATTCGACGGACATACGGTATGATTTATGCCCCACATAAATACGCTTAAGATCGGCTCATTAGCTCGAAATAGCTTGACTTTCTGATGCTTTACTCTAAAATGCTTCTTCTTCAAAATGCGCGGCTGCGATGTAGACGAGATCTTTTTATCCATTTTCCGACTGTTAACTTCGGCTAAGTGTCAAAATGTTCATAATTTGTTAAAAAATATTAAATTATTTGACATGTTAACCAAAAACAAATGGCAAATAATACATATACATGGGATGTGTACATACAAACATGTGTTCAAATACATTTTATAGTACATACATACATGCATTGGTGTACATATGTATGCAATATATAAGTATGGCGTATGCAAACAGGCATGCAAATACCAATTTATTCTCAGTATGTGTAATTAAAAAACTAATTTTGACTTTAAAGCAATAATTTTGTATGCATTAACATTTCTTTATTTGATCAGTGACAAACAAAACGAAAATTCATATGCGTATGTATATATTTATGCATATGTATACATACACACGCTTATCTGTATGCAGTACGTACGAAAACAAATTCAGCCGCAACTGCTTGGCGTTGCAGAAATAGGCAAAATATCCAATAAAAGTTAAATTCCTTATGACATTGATATAATAATGAGTTGCACTTCAAGACAAATAATACGTTTTTTGCAAATATATCACTGCAAGAACTTTATCGGCAGAGAAGTAACTATTATAATGCAAGGGTCACTTTTGACACAAGTGCTATCGATATTGTGAATACGATAACCATATCGTAGTTCATAAGTTGCAGTATAATGAAAATTGTACATTATTTACGATTTTGACCTATAATTAGTAATGGGACAGCAATTTTTGATTATACATTAAACTTATATTTCAAAAGTTATTTTTAATATATATCGATATAAAAATCAACTCTTCTATGTTTTCCGCGCTGCTCTCAATAAACCTTAATTCAACACACTCGCTATAGAAGTTATGTGTCGAGAGTTTTTGTGTCGATCGATTACTGGTTACTCTCAATGGGCCCGCCTGAAGTCTTTAAGACGCGTGTTAATTTGTGCAAAATGTGGAAGGGTATCCAATTAGGTCCAATCACTGCTGATAACTGATTAATTTACAAAAGAAAAAATAAAAAAGTAGCCAGCTTATAAAACTGATTTGTTTTTGTACTGACCTGACGAAATTAATCAATCAGAAAGACAGTGGTCGTCCTATTTGGAGACATGGCGGAATCTGGTATTGACTTGGGCTTTGATTTGGAGTTTGATTTAAACCTAAATTTGCTAAACGATAGTGATTCCAACATGGATTACTTGCCCAACGTGACGTTAGCTGGCAATACGGAAAATGTCGAGTTTTATGAGTTGAAGTCTACGCGCTCGCTGCGAACCGATGAAATGTAAGTGCGACTTGATACATATGTGTGTGTATGCATGGCCATTATCGTCTCTGTGTATGTAGGCTTATAGATCCAAAGATACATATGTATGTATACGTATATAAATACATATACAATACTCGACGGTTGTATTTTCCGCATGATTAGCACTCTTTTATTATCTTATCGGGATTCGGCTATGCACATATGTATGTATGTGTAAGTTGGCATACACTAATGGGCAAAAGTATTTTGACAAAATAAAAATCTTGCAAATACATAATTATGTTTATAATTAAAAAAAAACGTATTAATTGGCTAAAGGCATTAAACATTGAATTTACATTGGCATACACTAACTGGCAAAAGTATTTTGACAAAATACAAATCTTGCAAATACATAATTATGTTTATAATTAAAAATTAAAAAAAAAAACGTATTAATTGGCTAAAGGCATTAAGCATTGAATTTACATTGAGTTTTTAAATCGACTTAAAACATATTGCTTGTGAAAAAGTCGAAGCCTGGCGCAACGCTGAGTTCTTTCGATGCTGAGAGAGGACAGCCGAACGCAATGCGTTGCTCAATATATGTATTTATATAAGAGTGGTCGTTGAAAATGAAAATCTTTATGCCGCCTCTTTAAAATTTTCTTTTTTTGTGAAAAAACACTAACTGCATTTTTTTTTTTTTTTGGTTGAGTAAAACACGATTTAATCTAACTTTTTACGCGAAAAATTAAGATATGAGCTTTTATGACCAAAAATTCTTTAACTTTTTATCGAGCTATGAGAGAAGACATGATTACACATTAATATTAACTTGGATCGCACGTATTTTACTTAATATAAAAAAAAAGATGCAGTTAGTGTTTTTTCATCAAAAATACACTTAAAAGGGGGCGGCGCAAAGATTTTAATTTTTAAAGACCACTCTAAGATACATGAACATTTTAAAAACACATTGAGTCTGCAATGTCGTGTGCCAGCCACTTACCAAATTATATAAGAGTAAAATTTGTAGAAGAGAATTTTGCGTGTTTAGGCGCATGTCCAATTGATTGCCAAAAATGTACGATCACATTTACACTCACAAACACACGCGTATATTGGGCATACTATGTGTATATGTATATTTTATTTACAAAAAAAAAAATAATAAAATACAGGGCTACTACGAGAGCCTTAATACCAACCTAAATAAAGTTATGTTATTGGTTTTTGTTGCTTAGACTAATAAAAATAAAAATATTCGAAATTAAGAACAAAAAACATACTTTTGGACTCCCGGCTCTGTCGAATAAATAATTTTATAAGCTAAGTTGGAAATCCTTTTTGCATTTAATTAAAGGTCACCCATTCGTGGCAGCATGGCTTTTTGTACTTTATTATATGTATATTATTTATACATACATGAATATGCAAATTATGCACATATATGTGTGCTACACACAACGTTAAAAGATTTTTCTTACCGAACAGTTTTTTCCGCATTTGTTTTTTGGTGCCTTGTTCAATCAGATCATGTTTTCTTATTGGGGTAAAAAATCGTCGAATAAGACAGCTAGTAATAATACACGAAATGAAACGAGCGCTAGTCAGCAACAATCAAATAATAATTTGGAGGTTCCAATACGAAATATGGATATCAAAGATTCCCAGGAGGAGCGATTGGAGGAGTTTCAACATTTTTTGAAGCGTGTCCAAACGTTGCAAATGTCCCCAATGGAACTAATCGAAAACGTTGAGATCGGAGTGGAACCATCTGCGCTAATGGAACTTGAATCGCCAGATACAGCATCCGCATCCTTTGCAAAGCCACTAAACAATCGAAATGATGCGAAATTAATGAGTACTACAAACATTCGTGTGACCGTTGGCATTGATAGAGATTTGGAAATGATACTCGAAATGGATCCAAGCATTGTAGATTTGGGTGATACAGAGACGCGAGTTATGGGGCTGCCACCACTAATTGGTGGGTAGGTATATTCCCCTTAAAAACACCATCAAGACTATTTTATTTATTTAATGTAATTATTTTATGTATTTTATATATTTTAATATGGCTTTCTTTTCTTTTGTTTTAGACCAACATTTAAAACAGCAACGCCAACTTCTCGTACACAACTTAAACTACAATTGCAACGGGAGCAACAACAGCAAGAGCAACAACAACAAATATTGATGCAACAGCAGCAGCTGAATGATCAAACAATGCTAAATAATAGTACGTTCGGACTTCAAACTGCCAACTGTTACGAATCGGAAGCCATTGGTAGCAACAACAATTTGAGCACCTGCAACAGTGGAGTATCGAGCATAAATCAATCATCATCACACCTGAACCATCATAAGGATCGTTTATCAGCTTCAAGTCCAGTAAAACTTAAAGTACCATTACAAAGCATTGGTGTCGATGTACCACCTCAAGTGTTGCAGGTAAGCAACATACTACTATACAGTTGAAAATTTCTATTCCAGAATACTGCACTGTATTTTATTTTCTATAACGAAGTTTCGTGCCCCTTGAGTTTCCTTATATGGGAACTCGACTGTACAATATTATGTATTTAAACATCAATTTTATTCAATTATAGGTGAGCACAGTTCTGGAAAATCCAACGCGATACCACGTCATCCAAAAGCAAAAGAATCAAGTTCGACAATATCTCAGTGAATCGCTGAAACCATCGATATGGAGCTGTGAAAGTTACGATGTGAGCATTAAAATCTTTTTTAATTCTTCCTTATTTAAAATGCTCTTTGTTCTTACACAACACAGATTAAAAGTACAAATAACTCATCATCAGCGGGAAATCTGATGCAAAATACAAATTTTCACACAGAGCACCGATCAAACAGTTTTGCTGCTGGTCAAAATGTTACTAAAAAGATGAACCATTCCGAAGAATCAAACCATTTGTCAATTTATGGAGCAGCTGGTGGTAGCAGTTGCAACTCAAGTTTCTTTGGCAACGGATTGGAACATCCGAATGCGAGCGATGGAAACGATGGAATTTCTGCAAATCGCAAAGGCGGGTTTAATCTTAACTCATCTCTACCAACAACAACAACAACAACAGGTCGACAGGCTAGTTTAATAAATGCAATGCGTTCCACGAACTTTTCTGAAGTTAGTACGGCAAGTCCTTTACAATCTACATCCGCTCCAATGTCGCCAAGTTTAAGTTCTGTTGCAACAAGTGCCTCCGAGGTAAGTCTCTATTTAATAAATGCATGCTTCACTTATATTTTAAACACACACAATCGGAACAAAACGCGCCAAATTCGTTTAAATCGCGCAGTCGTACAACATATGCTCACCCCCATATGTATATATTTAGTGTGGGGACATCAAGCAGCTTTTGTCAGACTGCTCGTTTTTAGTATTTTTTTTTTTTTTTTGAACGATCGATCACAAAAGGGGGAAAAGGTGTACATACGTGTGTGGTATTTTCCATTGAGCTGCCAACTTCAAACAGCCAAACAAGCAGGTTTTTGTTGCTACTAGTTATTTACAAATAACGTGTGCGCGGAATTTTTTTTTTTATTCAGTAGTACCTTGAATTTAGTGGGGAGTGGAGTTCAGTTTTTTATGCTTTTTAAAAAATACACACACGCATCCATATGTGTATGTATGTAAGGCTACAATTAATTAAATCGGCTGTATTTAAAAATGTTGTGCGTTTGTCTGTTCGGGTTTCGGATATTAAGGATTTTGCAATGTCCTAAAAAAGATAAATGAATGTTAACCCCAAAGTCTATAAAGTTATACGTGATCTATGCATACAAATAAATAAAAGTAATAACGTATTGAAAAGAGTGAGGAGGGGAGGGGAGGGGAGGGTCTAATGCACGTGCTACCTTGGATATCGGCTGCAGGTCTGCAGGAGAGACGCAGCAGACGTAACTTGGATACAACTGTTTCCAGAACGCCCAGTAGCAAAACGAAAGGGGGCCTACACCAACGATCAGGTCGACGTATAAACATGCCGGTACTCAGTTTTATTCCTCGCACGCAAAGTAAGGTATGTGTTTAATTTAGAAAAAATTCGAAATCTAAAAGACTATAAGGCAGTTGTTACGGGCTTTACGACGCAATAATGTTTATACATATGTACATACATTTGTAAATCATCAAACTTTGGTTAGATAAGTGGACGGAATGCTCGAAATTTGATTCACTCATGTCGACACTAAAACGTTCAATTAATTAACAATAACAAATATATATTAAAATTTATATTTATTGATAATCTTATATTCTCAAATGCATATTGTCATTGTATAATTCACATATACATTTTTACATAATTTTCTTTTCGTATTAAGTGCTTCCAATTTAATTGACACAATATTAGTTTTGGGTCAATATAAAACAGACGTTTATAAAAGTGTTAAATGATTTAAAAAGTAGTTCAATTGGCAATCGTATACTTTTAAAGGACTTCAATTTTTAATTTAAGTGTGTTTTGTATAAATTAAATCGAAAAACAAATCAATCGATCAACTTAACTTAGAGTTAAAAATGTATATACATATATAAACAGTTAGCAATTTGCCGGTTGAATAAAAATAAATGTGTACACAAATACACACATAAGTAGAAAAATTAACTAATCTCGCGCGCCCCCTCCTCCTCTGGAATGATCGATTCGCAATAAGTGCTTATAATGTGATACCAAACATACTAACAATGTAAGAACACGGTTAGACAAACACACACATACGCACAAAACGGGTGAGGTACACATATTATTTGATCTCACTATTTCTCTCTCTCTTTAAAAATGTACTTCAAGCTTGTATATTCTGCTTTTGTTACTTGAATGTATGTACATATGTATGGTTGTGTGTACATTTGGCAAACACGCACGTACATGGATATGCATGTATGCTGACGCGGTATTTATTTTGTTTTCTTGGGTGTAGATGTAAGACAATATGAATTTTTGTTGCTTAGATTACGTGAACAATTAAGGTTTTCTTTTTATTATCACAAAAACCTTCGTATAAAATCACAGTGTTTACGTATGTGTAAAATATGAAATATTGTGTGCGTGCTATATAATTTACATCAATATAAACTAACTGATCTATGTACGTACATGCAGAAAAAAATTGCCGCCATTATATAATTACAAATAATTTTTCAAAATTAATATATGACCCCAATACACTTGGTTTTCCCCACCTGGCATGTTGGGTTATGCAATAAAGAACCCTCATTAAAGGTCACAGATTATTTAATGATACTATGATATGGACACCTGATTTCCATTCAACCCCATTCTGAAAAAATTGCTGAATATTTTGTATATATTATATATATTTTGCATTACGAGAGTAACAAGAAAAAAACAAAAATGGGTAAAAGAAATTATCAATCTGGTTTGATATTACCCATATTTTAGATTTTAGGACCTTAGATAATTATAAATAATCAAAGCCATAATTAAGCAAAAAATAAAATTTCTTTTTTAAATGTGTTATCACAAAAAACAAATTGACGTTTAAACATCTTTGGTATTGTTATACCCTGAACCCATAGCAAATGGCTAAAAATGGTATAATGGTTTTGGGCAAAAGTATGTAACACAGAATATCCGACCGCATACAGCAGCAGTCGCGGAACAGGGGTAAATTACCCCTTTTTGGGTAAAAGTGTTATTTCTGGGGGTAAAAGTGACTTGTGAGTAAAAAGTAAATATTTTTAATTTGGTATTTTGTAAACCTGTTAGTATTTTTTTCAACTTCAAGAATTTAGCACGCCATATCCCACCATAAATAGGGGGAATAACTTTTTTTTTTCCTTCTTTGGCAAGGGGATAATAATTTTATTTTATTTTTTTAAAATTTCTTTTTTTTTTTGCCTTTTGCCAAAGTCAGTTTCACAAAAATATTTTGGGGTAATGATTAAAAAAGTTCCCCGACCGCTGCCATACAGTATATACATATATTCAGCATTAGCATCAACATATCCATATAGCCATGTCCGTCCGTCCGTCTGTATGTATGATCATTATATACATTTCAGAAACTATAGGAGCTAGAGACTCCAGATTTGGAACAAAAGCTCACCGAATCCCTATGCAGTACAATTTTCACAATTGTTCACATTCGACCATTAGATAAAACAAAGACAATCTGTGAAATCTTTTTTTAAATTGGTTGAGAAACACTTGAGATATGGAACATTGAAATTGAGGAAAGTATGCAGTATATCCGTACACACACACTTGCAAGCACTGACTGTACGCATAAAGTATAGGATTTAGGGTATCTAGGTCAAGTCGGGATTTATCGTCTATATTCTTCTTACTGGTTCGAGTTTAAACTTTATAGCACTTTAAAAAAAATTTTTGACACTGCTTCGCATGGAAAGAAGGGTATTAAAGTTTTGTGCAAATGAATATAACATGTGTTTGTATGTGTATGCGAGTGGTAAAAATTAAAAAAAAAAAAAGTTTGTATTATTATCTTTTGGGGAACAGACAAGAATTATCTTAATTGATTTTAAGGCCTACATTCGTTTTTTTTTAAATTATTAGGACGCTCAATCAAACATTTTTATTGCCACGCTCAATGCCCTTATAAAATTTTCTTTTTTTGTAAATATATATGTAAGTGTAGAACGAAAAATAAACGGATAGTTGACTGTCGGAATTGATTACAAGATTTTAAATAACAATATAATATCAACTTACTAGCTTAATACATATTTAATTAACCTATACCTGTATTTTCCTTTTGTTTTCAGCTTCCCTCATTTGACAGCGATGTAAGTAAAATATCTCTCTACGAAATATATATATGAATCGGACCGACAAAAAAATGTATTACTAGATTTTGTAACTTATCACTTGGTTGACACTTAAGGGTGGGGGGTTGTGGTGGTGGTGGTGGTGTATTAGAGCTTCCTAATCAGTAGAGCACGACTGCTTCAAATTCACACTTACCTCTATATTTGTGCTCAAATGATATAAAATCATACCTTGAATCAAATGTACACACATATGCACGTACACATTTGTATATACAAAAATTAAAATAACGAAGAAAAATTTTTTGACTGACACTTACAAATGCTCTGACCTACATTTTTCTTCATAATTGATTTTTTCCATGTTATATGATTAAGAGATATTGCACGCAGTGTCTGTCTGTGTTAATGATTCTTTGTAACATTTCTTTATTGGTTAATATTTTGAAAAACTCAAATCGGATAGTAAAAAGCGCAAAAGTGGAATGGAACTTTATTATTGTTTTTCTCCGAATCTTAGACGAAACATCGCTTGAATTGTTTTACAATGATTTGAATTATATGTTTGTATTGACAAATTTTTAAACTCCAGCCCAATTCCTTCGCCTTTTAAAACTGAAAGTGCATATAATTTCCATAGAGGCAACAAATTTGATGTCAAGACAGCTGGTGACGTACCAAAGATCTGAATCTGAAGGTCAATCATGGTTCAAAACTATAAGACTTTGTGTAATTGCAGGCAGACGATCTCTTCGATGACATTCTTCAAAACGATTCATTTAATTTTGACAACAACTTTAGTTCAGAGCTTTCGATTAAGCAGGAACCACAAAATTTGACTGATGCGGAAATAAATGCTTTAGCCAAGGATCGACAGAAGAAGGATAATCACAATATGAGTAAGTATAGATAAACAGACATTTCACTTATGAATGCAAATAATGTAACATATTATTTTGTAGTTGAGCGACGTCGTCGCTTTAATATCAATGATAGAATTAAAGAGCTGGGCACATTATTACCAAAGGGCAGCGAGGCCTTTTATGAGGTTGTGCGTGACATACGACCTAATAAGGGTACAATTTTAAAGTCATCGGTGGATTATATTAAATGTTTGAAACACGAAGTCTCTCGTTTAAGGCAAAACGAAAGCCGTCAACGACAAATGGAGATACAGAATCGAAAGCTTATCTCACGTATACGTGTAAGTACATATTTTATGATGAAACTTTTTGCATTCGCTTTAGCATTTTTCACCCCTAAAGGAACTAGAAATGCAGGCCAAAACCCACGGCATTTCCTTGTCCGACTACAATTTGACATCCGTATCAGCGCCAACACCAGCCAATTCGTATCTAAAATGCAGCAGCAGCAGCAGTCCATCCCCATCTGTTGCATCTGCATCGATTGCGCAAAATCGTCATACTGTTTCACTCATGGAGGATGTACTTGAGGGCAGGGTATGTTAAAATCTGTAAAAGTTCTTGAACTCGAAAGTTAATTCGTTTTATTAAATTCGTAGCTTCCAGTAATGAGCAGTGATCCGGGAATTGGTTTAAATCAAATCGATGAGCTCATGGAGGATTGCAAGCATCTGGTTCAGGGTGGCGGCGATCCAATGCTGTCTTCCCATAGCAGCCATTTGTTATCCGCTCCACAATCGCCAACAGCAAAACAGTTGCATTGCAAAAGTTTTGGTTCTCAGAGCGGAGGAAGTTCAGAAGTTGTTATTTACAGTGAGAGAGAGCGAGATGGTCGCTGTGACGTGGAAACCAGAAATGCGTGCTGTGTCCAGCAGTCAGAGCAGAACTGTCATCGCCACACAAGAAGACAACTGCTGCATCATCACAATCACCTGCTTAACGATTGTGACGAAACTAGACACGATCCGTTGCTTTCTTCGCACGGCGTCGATGATGATCATCAGCATCAGTCTTCGGTGGATTTGTCGGCGGCAATGATAAATGATTCACTATCATCATTGGTCGACGAGAGTCATAGCGAGCCCATGTTGTTGGCTACAGATGCTTTGGATATTGACCTTTAACCCCGATAGCTTGGTATTATTACTTGCATTGTCAAATGCATGATTTGTTTATAAAAAAGAAGTATTAGTGGAAAAATGTCACAGTTATAAAGTTTGTTATATCTTTGCGTCACAAATCAGTGTGTGTTTGTACTGTGTGTGTACGCAAACATATACAGTTAAATATTTTACTGTTACTGAGTATTTACATCTGTATATATGTTGTGTGTACATTCATGTTTATCTCCATACGAATGCATTCCAACGTTCCAATTGTGAATTTTTCTTGTACTTACTCTTACCTACATACATACATGAATATACACATACAAACACATACTAGTTTTAAAAGTATACATTTTTTAATTTGTTTGCAATATATTTATATATATATTTAGTTGTCTACGTTACCTCTCTTTTATACATTTAAAAATTTTGTTTGTGAGTATATGTATATTCCCAGCCTGATGGCTGCATTTGTTTTTGTTTGTATTTAAGTTTACAAATTTGTTTATTAAAAATGTTACGTACATATATAGAGAGCAAACCTGTGTTAAAAAAAATTAAAGCTCCAAATGTATTGCCCCCAAGAAAGTTATTTAAAAAATCAAAATAATAATAATCTCCAAGTATGTCGACTTTGGCTTATTATACACATATATAGTATTTATTATAAGAATCTAATCAATAGTTATTGTTTTTAGTTTTTAATACAAAACAAATTCTAACGCTCAGTTGGGAATTATTGCAGTTTGATTTCAAAATCATTTTTTGGCCAATTCAGCTGACAGCCAATCTAGTCCCTCATATAAGCCATGTCCTTGGGTGGCGCATGTTGATTGAATGAACCACTAAATATAAAACTACATAATGAAAAGATGGCATTTTTAAACAAATGTAATGTCGAACTTACATGACGATTCCTCAATTGATTAAGGTGTAACTTGTCAGTTAATTCGGCAGCACTCATAGCATTCGGCAGATCTTGTTTGTTAGCAAAAACCAATAGTACGGCATCTCTTAGCTCATCTTCTTGAAGCTAAGAATAATAATAAAATGGTAATAATATGGATATTTAAATGTTCATACAAATATAAAAATCATTCACACCATATTTTGTAGTTCCTTTTCAGCCTCGTTAATTCGATCGCGATCGTTCGAGTCAACAACAAATATTAAGCCTTGTGTATTTTGAAAGTAATGACGCCAGAGTGGACGAATTTTGTCTTGGCCGCCGACATCCCAAACAGTAAAACATATATTTTTGTACTCCACAGTTTCCACATTAAAGCCGATTGTTGGAATGGTAGTAACAATTTCACCCAGCTTCAATTTGTACAGTATGGTTGTCTTTCCGGCTGCGTCTAGGCCAACTGTTCACAAAAGATATGAAACGGTTCACATATATATAAATGTCTAAAGTCTACAGGGTAGTATTGTTTGGTTGGTGTGGATATAACAATATAAGCATGGTTACACCGCTTATGCATACATTGCGTACTTGCTGCGTGGCTGGATTCTTAATCACGCAAAATATGTACTTTTAATTACGTAGTTGCGTGGCCAGCGGCTAATGAATAACATCAGAACCAAACTTAATCATACTGATTTTTGCACCTACCCATCAGAATACGCATTTGTTTTTTGCCAAATAATCGCGTTAGTAAACTGGATATTGTCAACCCCATAATTGCTTGTTTTTTGCTCAAATAACTAAAATCCAAATTTTCACACTACTGTCACTAAATAATTGACGTGTAACGATTGGAGCTAAACTGTCATCGATAGTTTCGGTTCTTTGTTCTTATCGGTATGTTGTTAGTGACTACTATCGTTAACCATATAAAATATTCCATTTGGTTTGTTTTAAAAACATACCTACAAATCAGAATTGCCCAACACAAAATAAGAAATAAAATTAATAATACAGTAATTTTATTTTTAAAATATTTAATTATTTTTTATAATTTATACAACATAAGTGCTGTATTTTTATGCAATTCATAATTTCATCTGCAATGAAAATAATACTAACCGGCCCCAGGGATGTAGAAATAATCGATACACCTTAATTGCTGATCATACTAGTTTTTATACTCTGATACAAAAGGTAAAAAGAGCATATTAGAAATTATGAACACAACACATTTATATGCAATGCAAAGCCTAGGTATCCTAAGTGGATCTTAAGTCCACCAAAAACCGAACACACGCAGACGCACATATATGTATGCTCTTAGGATTTTGTTCGCCCTCAGACCGTCTATTGCATGATAGGGATCGCGTCAGCAGAGAGCGAATAGACGGTCCGCTGAGGGCGATCAGCACACAGACGTGCACATACGTAAATGTGTGGGCTACTAGATCTCTGGCATAATAAATGCAGGTTATATTAGAGAACATTTTGCAACGAAGCCAACGCGTCGAGACAGTGATTTTGTTTTATAGGTGGGAATTTAAAAAAATGTGCGTGGTGTACAAAAGGGTATGATAGACTCAAGTTTATAATAATTTTATAGATCGATTTATATTTGGTTTTTATAAATTTAAAGCCTACACTTTATATGGTAGCTATGTTTAATGTAACATATGTGGTGACATACCGCCAACAGCACCAGATTAAACGGTGCTCTTTACGAATTTGGAGTTGGGTTTCTTGAGCAAGTCTCTTATTAAGTTTGATTACAAACAAACATTTTGCATACAAAAATATAATATATGTAATGTATGTATGCTTAATATGATTCATATACAGTACATTTAGTAGCTACCAATTCACAATTCACAAACATGACATACATATGCTAATATCGACATGAACACAAGAGTTGACAAAACTCTGTGTTGTTACTTTCAGTCAGAGAAGCGAAACACAACAACAACGAAAGAAAAAAAACTTGAAAATCCACAAAGTGCGATTTCGCCTATAAATAGAGGTAATTCTAGTATGGCAGTTTTAATTTGGCGTTCACTTTCGCTTGAAGCGGACTTGTTTCTGGTCGGCGCTCGGAACCATCGACCTGTACACTTAACATTGTTTTTGATTGTCTGCTGTTACGGACCAACTCACTCGATCAAAGCATTCAAATTGCGTTGTCATAACTTAACGGTGTTTTTCCAATAATAATTCGCAAAATGAAAACGTTTAATTCCTTTATAATTGGGTTTGCCATGGTCGTTTTAATGGCCCCTTCGATCAATTGGGCCGCTGAAAAATCTGCAACAACAAATGATGAGCAGAAAGATGGAGAAATCAAAATTTACAAACGGCTTATTCCAGCTGATGTGCTCCGAGGTGAGTCATACGTGGAATCAGAGATTTTGGAATTGTGAAATCTATTACCTGAAAGCTAAAAAAGCAAGTCGTGGTTTCTTAATCGATGCATGCCCATACATATATAACAATAGATTTCAAAGTCGTTGTGCAAAATCCAAAGCCAGTTTTTTTCTTGATTTTGGCTCAGTCACTTTTGATAAATGTCGTTTCGCTTAAGCTGTTTTGAAAGTATTTAACCACAATACAGAAACTACAACGAATGTACAATTAACTATTTTTTTTTTAGTTGAAGGCCAATCAAGAAAACATTAAGATTGTGATAAGTTTTTTATTTTTAATTAAAAAATAAAATACTATAAAGGCAAATTTATGATAACTCCCTTTAGCGGACACAGCCGTAGTGCGGCTGGCTTGATTTACTTTTGTTTTTGGGAAATTGTAATGAATCCATAAGTAGATAGGCTTTATATTTATATAAAAGGTGTAAGCATCCATGAATAAAATATATTTATATTAATATATTATATATAGATATATAATAAAATTTTAATATTGATAAATTTAAAATAAAATTGTTGTATGTACGTGAAATACTTCATACAATGTATTGAATATTAATGTCACATAGTTTTAAATTAAAATAAAATTGTATTCTTATAGATTTTCCGGGAATGTGCTTTGCATCGACTCGCTGTGCAACTGTAGAGCCCGGAAAGACATGGGAACTGACACCGTTTTGCGGGCGTTCATCTTGTGTACAAAACGAGGAGAATCCGGCAAAGTAAGGCCCAAAATTTATTTAATATTCATGTATAAAACAACATTCAATAAACCTATTTTTTTTAAAGGCTCCTAGAACTTGTCGAGGATTGCGGTCCTTTGCCGCTGTCGCTAGCTAATGATAAATGTAAGCTTGATACGGAAAAAACAAATAAGACGGCACCATTTCCATTCTGCTGCCCAATCTTTACCTGCGAGCCTGGTGTTAAACTGGAATACCCAGATGTTGAGAAGGACCACGATAACACTAAGAAGCTCTAAAAATATTAATTCTTTAAAATTTTGTTTTTGTTTGTACATTTGTTATGTCGGTTACTAGTTGGATTGAACACCAGTGCATATTTTTTAAATAAAATAATCGAACGTTTCCGTTAGCAAACGAAATATCGTCACGTATGTTTGTAATGATGTGTTAAGGGCTTAAAGAGTCTGTGCAATTTCAGTTTGTGCGACAATTCGGTAAGTGTGGCAACACTGCTTCGACATCCGATTATTACCAAAAAAGTAAGAAGTCTCTAGTCGAGAAATGTCGGCTAAACTATACCCCGAACCCTATACTTTACGCGAACAAGCACTGCTTGCAAGTATGTGTGTGTAAAAATTTCACAGATTGTCATTATTTCGTCTAATGTTTCAATCGAGGTCTCCAAGTTTTCCAAATTCAATGTTAGTGTTATCGATCACATGTGTATATCGGAAACCAAAATTTAAAACCAACTTGTACTGCCTAGGGATTAGGTTCCAGATCTGAAAATCTAGCTCTTATAGTCTTTGAGATCGACTCGTTCATACATACGGACTATATCGACTCGGCTGTTGATGCTGATCAAGAATATATATACTTTATGGGGTCGGATATACTTCCTTCTGCCTGTTACATACTTTTGCACAAAACCATTATATCCTATTTACCCATTTTCAGGTTATAAAAAAATCGGTTTCCTATCTGTTTTGCACAGTAAAATAGGAAAAAAAATTTTTTTTTAAATAAATTACATTTTTTATCGGGAGGCCGTAGAAGCAATTGCTCAAGTAAAAATTTTAAATGTGGGAAATATATGGTTTTATATATACCCAATACCCAATTATCGATTTCCACCAGCCAGTAGCGTGGCACCCATACACTTTGTCCCGTGTTAAACCGGGTTATATCAGCTAGCTGTATTTATGAATGTATTTACGCCATCTTGTTTCTAATGAAACTCCTCCTATGCAACCAGTTTTACTTTTAGTTTGCTTCATAAATAAGTAGTTCGACGCGAAATGTATTGAATCCATTTACAAAGGTACGATCTCTAAAGAGAGCACTGACTAACCCAGTGGTTTGGAAGTAAAAGAGGTCTGCCGAAAAAATTCATTACTACTGCAAAGAAAGTAATGGGGTACATTCGATGATTTTTGTAATGATCGTAATTAAAACGAACAAGTTTGAAAAATACGCTTTATATTTAAAAAGAGAAGTACAGCAACAAAAGAGTACCCCTGGGGTTTTGGTGATTTAGATAAAAGCTCACTTAGATTGTAGGTGAAACAAATTTTTTCTTTTTAAAACGTCCACTGGGTAATAGTAAACCCGCACAGATGCTGTAGGTTAAAGTTTATATGTTTCGTCGTATGTACACACATACATGCGTCTTTACGGACGACTCTGAAATAAAGTTCGATTGGACCGGTTTTGGTTTTTTTTATTTTTCTTTTGATAGTTGAGTGCTTCGTCGACCATAAGCATTCACAATGGAATGTCTTCATTAGTGATATACAAAGTTGCTCCGCGTGTCAGTTCATGTTCAACTTGAAATACCCTAACCAACTATAGAATAGACGCAAGGTTGCGATTAACACTGGTTAGCTATAAATAAAACTAAGTTTTTATTGGGTTTTATAGCTAATTGAACTAAAATAATAAATAAATTGCAAAAAATATATAAAGAAATCATGATATAAAAAAGAAACGTCTAAGTCGTACGCAACCTACTGCAGAATATGCCAAGACCAGTTTGTAAAGAATATTCTTGCAAAGGAGGCTTTAAATGGGGTTGTTGGGTGGGCGTGGTTCGATCTATAAATAAGGTGACCTGTAATTAACCTTACATTATTGGAATTTCTAGGTCTGAAATTTTTAGGGATGTAAGTGAGCTTTATCAGCAATTTACCTTCTAAATGTAGTTACTCTATGTCAACACGTGTGCATTAATTGTAAATGCAATATTAAAATACTATAGTTGCGATGTTTTAATTTCAATTGTTTTAAGTACAAAATATAAAAAACAATTTAGCATTAACCTATGGTAACCATTAAGAAATCCTGTACATACATATGTATATGTATACCTACGTTTATATATGGTCGACACGGCCTGTAATGCATTAAGAGCACCAAAGTCTTCTTCATACCTTCGCATCAATATAAATGTACATACATATATTCAAACATACATACAGTTGTTTATGCGAGCATATACGTAAATGGGGATGTGAGTAGAAATAATGGGAAGCTGATGACGATGACTGTGATACGATCAGAGAGCTGTGTGTGTTTTGCTAAAGGCGCACGCACAGACGCCGAATCTTTAAAAAACACGGACACGCAACATTCACTGCGGTTGGCCTTATAAATAGTAATGTCTTCATCAAGCAATGGAAGCGACAGCAGCACGATGCGAGATGCGGCCGATGGATATTGGTTGGGGAATACGAAAGCGACGAGGTAAGTAAAAGATATGAAAAGGAGCGAACGAAAAGAGAGAGCTCGGGTAAGAGAAGTGACGATAGCGATTGCATCAAATGATGGGTCTTACCTTAGCTTCCCAGCAGCCTTCAGCTCCAAGTTTATCGGCATGGGTTATTCAAACTCTTCTACTACAACCACTTAATACCATTTGCACATACAAGTATTAAATTTGCAAGTGTCAAAGAGATGTGTTGAGTAGCCCTCGATTTAGAAGTCGACAAAAGCAAAAATTTACTAGATGTTGTTGTCAACTTTTTTTTTTACTCTCTTTTGCCCTTCCCTGCGTTCAAGCATAAATATATACATACATAGATACTTGTATACATACAACATAATTGTGATCTTCGAGACCATGCTTTTTCATGCACAATATGCACATATACATACATATATGTATATATATATATATATGTACATTGGTATATGAATATGTTCTGTATACAAAGTTTGTAAGTTTTCTGTGTATAATATACATACATATATCCGATTTTTTGTGTTTATTGCCGCAAAGTTCGACAAAAAACTGGTATTGAGAGAGCGCGAGCAGGCTTTATTCCGTCGACTACTTCGTTTTTGGGTTCCGATTTGCTGACTAATTAAGCCTTTTATATCGACCAGACCCAGGCTCGAGCTACATTAAAAATAAAGTCATTTGAACGTCTGCGTTTGTCAGACATAATAATACCAGCACAAAAGCTATTAAATAAAGACGACGATAATTTGGACCAAGCTTGATGCCAAGTATACACTACCGTAGTAACAGTCACGTTATTGCTGAGCTCCTTGTATGATTTCTTATTTTATACTAGTAACTTGCCCGGTCTATCCGCGTGGAAAATGCTTAGTCGTAAAAAGTCTCTGCATGTACATTAAAAGTGTATTTCTACAGAATGAAATTATTTTTTTATCTTCTAACTTCAGTCCTGCTTCGTATACAATTACTTCTTCGCCTGCTGTTTGTCTGTGTTACCTCTAGTACCCCCTTGGGACAATACAAAACAAAAAGTTTTCCAAATTCAAGATTTTGCTGTTATCGAAAATTTAAAACAAACTTGTACTGGATTAGACGAGCTTATGTACCAAATCTGGAGTCTCTAGCTCTTATAGTCTCTGAGATCGACGCGTTCATACATACGGACGGACATAGCTATACCGGTTCGACTGTTGATGCTGATCAAAAATATATATACTTTATGGGAAGATCGAAGATACAGGGGCTGGAGCGGCAGGTGTGGGCGTGGCATCCACATTTTTGATGAACATTTTTGGAAGACGTTAAAAACTATTTTACCACCAAATTTGGTACATCTTGCTTAAAAATTATGAAAGATGTGGGAGTTTTTTGTGGAAATTTGATGTGGATTTTCAGGGGATGTCACTAGCTTTCCTCCGACCATATTTACTGAGTCTAGCTAAAAAGCTGTTAAAGAAACTTATTTATATATATATTATTAATTATATATATATACATATATGTTGTTGCGTACAAAGAAAAAAAATTAATTTGATAGAGAAGTTGTGGGAAAATTGTCTGATCGCAATTAATACTATGATTTTATGAATAAATCATGCATGTATGTGAATATACATGTAAATTAAAGTGGTCGTGAAAAATTGTAATTGTAACAGCTACACCCCGAACCCATGAAATAGGTAAACAGGATATAATGGTTTTGTGCAAAAGTATGTAACAGATAGAAGGAAGCAGCTATATCGACTCGGCTGATGATGCTGATCAAGAATATATATACTTTATGGGGTCGGAGATGCTTACTTCTGCCTGTTACATACTTTTGCACAAAACCATAAACTCTTTTTTAATAGGTTCAGGGTATAAAAATAATAATACTGAAGATATTTCATAGTAAGCAATTTTTAAATCGCAAAAAATTTTGATTCTGTATTTAATCGGATATTTTCAGAGACGAATTGAGTACACCACAAAAGCGATAAATCCCGACTAGAAGATACCCTGAATCGGTTGATGTTTCCTTCTGTGTGTTACATAATTTTGCAGAAAACCATATTACCCAATTTCAATAGGTTCAGGGTATAAAAAGATGCAAGTAGTGTTTTTTCATAAAAATTTTTTTTAGGGGGCGGCACACAGATTTTAATTTTTAACGACCACCCTAATGTGTATACATACACATCAGCCGAAGTCTGAAAAAATTCAAAGTCTTCTTGTACGTTGCTTTTGCTGCACTGATGTTGAAAATGATGCTGGACAGATTTGAATGCAGATGCAAAACCGAAAAACTTAAAAACACATATACATATATTCTGGCTTTTATGTTGTTTCCAAGAACTGACAGAAGTTTCCTTGTTAAATAAGACAAATGCGTGTAAGTGTGTGTGTGTGTGTGTATGTGCGTGTGTGTGTCGCGTGAGTGTGAATGCCTCGTATTCCCAGTCACAGGCACAGGCACAGGCAAGCGGGCAGCACAGCTCCGCCGCCGCTCACCACTCTCGTGAAACTTGGAAATGACTTGAATAAGACGTTAAATTACAAAAGAACACACAAACCGAGAACGCAGCAGCAGCAGCTAGTGATGCCAAAAAAGATTTATTCGTAATAGGAGAATTTTGGCTTTTTTTTTAAATGTATGTAAATATCATATCATACTATGCTATGTTTTTGTAAAGATTTAGTTCATTTTATTTCGTAGTTTAATAGGATAAACATATATATGACAAGTAAGGAAGCTGTCTATGCCGAATTTTAAATTCATTTATTTCATTTGCATGGCAGCTATATGATAAGTGGTCCGATCTGGCCGATTTTGACACATTACCTAACTCCAACAAAAAGAAGACCATGACCAATGCTCATCTAAAATATGATAGCTAATATTATTTTAGGGGGTCGGATATGCTTCTTTCTATATATATACTATGTACTATACTTTTGAAGTGCATACGAAATTTTAATTTCCGAGTTTTTTTTTGTACTTTTTCCCGCTAAAGTAGCTTGTTCTCGTCAGCACTGATTGAGAGCATACAACAGATGAGTTTTAAAGGATCGTTTTTGTCCCGCTGTGTTTCTCTCCAAAATCTAGCAGAACTCAGCGTCAAGATTCTTGTTGCTTGCCTTTTATTTTATTTTATTTTATTTTTTTTAAATAGTTTCCCTCGCCGCAGGTTACTGAAGGTTTTGCCTGACGACTTCTCTTCTAAACTACCTTTCGCCATGACAAATGTCTGCATCATCTTCAGGTACTTTGAAATACATAGACGCAGATACAGAATCAGTAAGGTACTCAATAATAGCACGCCAAATAAGTAAAGTCGATCAAGAAATATATCTATATAGTTTAGAAACGTGTGCCCTATTAAGGCATACTGTAGCACATGCACAAACCAAAACCAAACAAGTGAAACCGTGCAGTCGGACGCCACCGGTTACAGTATATTGTAATACCAGTATAAAAAGGGGCGTGGCCTACAAGTGTTAGAAAACTTCATCACATATCTTGGCATCAAATTTGGTGGTTCTAGATAAGAAACTAGGAAAGAAAGGGTATGAAGTTTGCTACTACGGTTAAATAAATACTCATTTTATAATTAACTTGTACATTTTCTAAATCCAAAGACGTGGTCAATTTTTTGACAAAATTCTACGAAATAGATTTGACACGTGTTCAAATATTCGTTTGCTTTCTCAATAAAAACCAGGCGAGGACCCTTGTCAAGAAATCCCGGCTAGAAGATACCCTGAACGATTTCGATTATATGTTTACAGACGATAATTATTTGGCTTAGTATTTTTTGTCTAGTTTTAAAATTTGCAAACTAAAAATTTTGGTTGTTTTCGATTACATGTATATCTTAAAACGGAAGAGATATTTATACTTTGAAACAAACTCGAACTGCGCGTGGTATCCACGAATTTAAATATCAAGTCTCTAGCTCTTATAGTCTCCGAGAACAAGAGACGTGGCTATATCGACTCGGTTGTTGGCTGTTGGTTCTGATCAAGAATATACAGTGCTCCCTCCATTACAACTCCGAAGAGTGAACAGCTTTAAGTCATTTTCATTCGAAATACTGAACAGTTCGATAAGTTGCCAGATTAAATATTTAGCAAGTTGCCATCTTATTTATGACAGCTATATGAGTTTTGCAATGCATTGGAAAGTCGTTGACATCTGCTCTATGTTGATTGTTCGAAACTAAAGTTTTTGCGTATTATTAAACTAATACCTGATATTCTCCGGAAAAAACAAGTAAGAAGGCTCTAGTCGAGAAATCCCTACTAGAAGATAACTCGAACCCTATACTTTACGCGTACAATCAGTGCTTGCAAGAATGTGTGTGTTTACTATATTGCAGCGGTCGGGGAACTTTTTTAAACATTACCCCAAAATATTTTTGTGGAACTGACATTACCCATTGGCAAGAGAGCAAAAAAAAAAATTATCCCCTCTATTTATGGCGGGATATGGCGAAAAATACTAACAGGTTTACAAAATACCAAATACAAAATATTTTCTTTTTACTCACAAAAGTAATTTTTACCCCCAGAAATTTCACTTTTACCCAAAAAGGAGTAATTTATCCCTGTTCCCCGACCGCTGCTATACTGCATACTGGAATTAATTTCAATGTTTCAGTGTTTCTATATTGGTAACGGGAAGAGTTGTTGTACTGCCTGGTGTTACGCGAGCTTATGTTCCAAATCTGGAGTCTCTAGCTCTTATAGTCTCTGAGATCGACGCGTTCATACATACGGACATGGCTATATAGACTCGACTGTTGATGCTGATCAAGAATATATTCTTTATGGGGTCGGAAATGCCTGTTACATACTTTTGCACAAAACCATTATACCCTTTTAACCCAGTTTCAATGAGTTCAGCTAATAAAAACTATTAAAAAGCTTTTTTCCCCACTCGGTACATCAATTTTATAATTTTTCGTGATATTAAAATTATCAGGAAATCTTATTAATGTAAGCTTTATTCTATATTATTTTGAACATGAGCGATCTGATAATTTTATGCTCAGTTTTTGGATCTGTACTTAGTTTATATCTACTATGTTAGTAAAGTTTGCAGAAAAGATAAAATTACATTAGATTTATTTATTTCTAATATTTATTTATTTATTTTTGACGTAGCCGATTTTTTTTAGAAGTAATCTGTTTATCAGGTTTTAACAACTGCCACTCGCTGATTTGTATATGTATATCGAATGCATTTCTTATTTTCTTCTTTGTGTTTATATTCGGTGGCATTCGGTACATTATGTTGACATAGTCAAATACATATCCTACTCACTAAGGAGATGATGATGATGATAAATAAATATGCGCATACATTGTGCTTATGTGTATTTATTTATGTATATTAGTGTACAGATATTTACTTTTAAAAATACCCATATAGTCTTTAGACTTTAAGTTGTAAAATGTTAGCTATTGGTCGTTTTCTCTACGTGAAAAAAACAAGCTCGTGCATCCTAAAGGAACAAGAGGACCGTTGGTCATTTTTTTGTACCACGTAGTATGGCCATTAAAAAACCCGGATACAGCCGGGTAATTTCTTTATAAAAAGAGCATTTTGCTGCATTAATTGAGCACTCACGTACATATACATACACAAGTACATATAATACTTATGTCTGCATGTATTCGTAAACTGTGTACAGTATGCTACTTTTTTAGTGGTAGCAAGGGAGATAGAGTATACGTACGAGATACAGGATGACAGCTATGTGTGCGTGTGTGTGCAATAGAGAAGAAGAGGCAGGGAAAAAGTCACAGCGAGCGAGAATGAGAAAGATAGAGTGGGTGAGAGAAGTAGAAAAGAGAGCGCTATGCGCAGACACAATGTGGGTGCGCCTAAAAGATCGTCTCTGCACGTCTGCTACATAACAAGTAGCAAGTTGTTGTTGAAGTTGGTTTCGCCGACGCCGAGCATACACACACACACACATTTCCAAACATGCATGCATGTATGTACGTGCAGTTATTGTACCTGCTAGCAGTTCTAAAACTAAGAGAGAGAGAGACCCTAACAGCTTTATTATTGCTAGTGCTGGCACCTGTAAATTCGTTCAAAAACTATTAACTTTATAATGGTATTCTTAAATATGTTTATTTAAACAAACTAAAACAATACAATAATTAATCATTTTCCAACCAATAGGAGAAGCATAATTTTTGAGATTATTATATTATAAACCTCTCCTAGAATTCCTAAATGTAGTTATACTGAAGCATTAAAATGTGGAAAACACCATAAATAATAGTGTATCTTGTGTTCTGTTTATTTTAAACAGAAAACAAGAAATTAACTACAAGATTTTAATTGATGTAGAGTTTAATAGTTACATTGCGCAGCACTGATATTACGCGGGGTTCAATCCAGCAAGAAAGAGAGGAATCGTTTGGTATGGCCATCTTCAATTTGCCCGCCTTCTCTCAGTTTTTGGGCTGTGAGCAAACAGAGGCAGAGCAGATCGTGACCTGTGGCTGTGTGCACTTGTATCTATGAATCTCTGTGTGTATGGAGGTGTCTGTGTGAGTATCAGTGCATGAATCTGTATCAGTATCTGTTATTTTTTGTTGTTGTTTTGTTTTCAAGCATGGGTGTGCGTGAGCAGCAGCGTGCGCTGCTCCAGCTAAAGCAAGCGAGGCATTGCAAGAGCTGCTGCTGCTCAGTCCGCTCGGAGTAAACACGGCAGTAAGACGCCGGAGCCGTACATGTCCGTTTATTGACTTTGTCACACATAATTTATTTTTTCCGCCTCAAAGTTAATACAAACTAAGTGCCTTAGGATCAAAGTCAAACTCATTATGGAAATTTAGTGTTGTGTGATTGATATATATGTGCATAATATGTATATCAATTTCAGTAAATTCTTAAATGCAAAAAAACTATGCTAAATGCATATTTGCGCCTAGAAGCGTTAGTTAGTGATTATAACTATAAAAGTGCTTGGAATAATCAAATTTCACTGGAATTGTATTTTGTTTTCCTTAAGTTTTGTGTTAAGATCCATTTCTATAGTACATTCACATGAACATAAACATACATACATGTGATTATTATGTGTGGCGTCGTGTTCTGTGTGTGTGTGTGTAAATATGTATAAGTTGCATATACACATATTGATCAACACAGTTCATTAAATATAATACAATACCCTACCGCAGTACCGACGGCAGTTTGTGGCCACAATGTAAATAACCGCCGTGAAAAAGGCGCTAATAACCCCAACTGATCTTTCCTCTTCGATATCCGCACAATCAAAATCGATATCAGCACAATACAAAATGGATGCCTACACATTACCAACATATTTTCCATTGGCGTAAGTAAAAAAAACCATTGTTACCTATGAGAAAAATTCCCACTCATGCATTATTTTTTTATATTTATAAAAAATTTGGTGTATTCAAAAAAATTATATATAACAAGCAAGAAGGCTCTAGTCGAGATCTCCCGACTAGACTATACCCTGAACTTTACGCGTACAGTACGTGCTTGCAAGTATGTGTGAGTGTGTGTATGTATACGCGTATAGTGCATACTTTCTTAACTTCAATGTTCGATATCTCCGGTGTTTCAAAATTTCACAGATTGTCATTATGTAGTCTAATCTTTCAAACTGCATCAAAAAGATTCCAAATTCAAGATTTTGTTGTTATCGTCGCGTATAGTGCACACTTTCTTAACTTCAATACTTCATATCTCCGGTGTTTTTCAACCGATTTCAATAAAATTATTCTCATTATTTCGTCTAATGTTTCAAACGCCAAGCTTTCCAACTTCAAGATTTTTTTTTTGTTATCGATCACATGTGTATAGCGGAAACGAGGAGAGCTATGGAAAATTTTAAACAAACTTGTACTGCCTAGGGACTGGGCGAGCTTATGTTCCACATCTGGAGTCTCCAGCTCTTATAATCTCTGATATCGACGTGTTCATACATACGGACAGGCGGACATGGCTGTATTGACTCGGCTGTTGATGCTGATCAAGAATATATAAACTTTATGGAGTCGGAGATGCTTTCTTCTGCCTGTTATATACTTTTGCACAAAACCATTATAACCCTTTTACCCATTTTCAATGGGTTCAGGCTATAAAAAAACTGTACCCAAAAATTTATTAATTCATCATTGAAATACGATTTTCCTTAAATCTAAAGCTAGCATGCTCAAAATTTAAAATTTTGTATTTGCATTGTTGTTTGGGTAAACAAAATAATAATTTAAAAAACGAACATGATATGCCATATGGGTGGAGGATAAACATATAAAGAATTGATATTCATATCACGAATAGTTTTGAGATTGACGCAAATATATATATATATATATATATATATATATATATATATATTCGACGCTTGACCAATACCTGAAAGAGCGAACAAAATGTAAAGTTTATTATTTCTTTGATATAAAAAACTACTTTCTTGACTTAAATAATAATAATAAATAGACATATATGCTGTCACTGACTTTCTTCGTGGGCATTATCGAGTTCCACAACTTTCTTCTAGAACTTATACATATGTTATCGTTAAAAAACGGTTCGTAAGAAACTTTTTGGTTGACCAAGAAAAAGTCTTCAGTTTTCAGCTAAATATATATGTGAATATATATATTTTATATATATAACGTAGCTGTCGATTGGAAATTTGTTTTTCAAAATAGGTTCAGTAAATCTAGAGATTATCCCCAGAATCTTAAAAACAGTACATTTTTTAATACAACAAATAGTATATAGTATAGAAAAAAGAAAAATATTTTTCAAAATCGGCTGAGAAACAAAAGATCGTATTAAAACTTTTTTAAAATGTTTTTTTTTGTGCATTTGGCGCTTACGTTTTTTTCTCGATATATGTGTTTGCAAGTTGATAAAATCTTCTCGAATATCTTATTTATTTACTCATTTTAATAACAGTTTCCTAGTGTTACAAATGGTATAAAATTGTATACCCTGAACCCATGTAAGGGGAAAAACATATAATGGTTTTGTGCAAATGTATGTAACAGACAGAATGAAGCATTTCCGACCACAACAAATCTGTATATTCTTGATCAGCCGAGTCGATTCGACGATGTCTGTCTTTTCGTCCGTTTGGCTATATGACAAACGATCTAAGAGACTATAGGAGCTAAAGTTTGTTTCAAATTGTAGTAAACTCATTCCATTTCAGATAGTACACATGATATCGATTACAATAAAAATAAAGACAAAATAATGAAAGGTGTGCTGTTCATACAAATCGGTCGTTTGTTATTTTGTCATAATGCAATCAATTAATGAAGTGTCAAGGGTCAGGGTATATCCTAGTTGCGCTGTCTCAAGAAGTGCCTTATTACTTGTTAATGGGTACATTCATGAACAGTCTCAATTTGGAGTCATTCGTAAATTTTAGCAGTTTACCTTAACAATTTATTTTACTAAGAAATTTATAATTATAATTATTCATTTGATGATTTATTTTGTGTTTGTTGTGTAACATTTTGTTAAAAACATATTAAATGTATATATAAATTATAAAAAAAATAAAACAAACATAACAATATTATATTTATATATATTTTCAGGTAAGACTAAGAATTTTATAATTATAGTTACGTATTTGATGATTTATTTTGTGTTTGTTTTTTAAAATTTTGTTAAAAACATAATAAATTTATATATAAATTATAAAAAAAAAATAAAACAAACATAACGATATATTATATTTATATATATTTTCGGGTAAGACTAAGAAATTTATAATCATAATTACGTATTTGATGATTTATTTTGTGTTAGTTTTGTAAAATTTTGTTAAAAACATAATAAATTTATATATAAATTATAAAAAGAAATAAAACAAACATAACGATATATTATATTATATATATTTTCAAGTAAGTCTAAGAAATTTATAAATATAGTTACGTATTTGATGATTTATTTTGTGTTTGTTTTGTAACATTTTGTTAAAAACATAATGAATTTATATATAAATTATAAAAAAAAACATAACAATATTATAATTATATATTTTTTCAGCTATACGGAATTGCAATTTTTGGCATCAAGGCGAGCAGCAGCTGCCGCAGCGGCAGCATCTATTATGCCCAATAATTCACCGTCTTCCAGTAATCATGCTCAGATGCCGACAACAACAACAACAGATGTAAGCAGTTCTGTACCAGTTCCCGTTCCAGTATCACCCATTCCGTCGTCTGTGTGTGGTGCAGACTCAACGCCCGGCACAACAAATGGAACAAATAATCACACAATACTCGGCAGTAATTCAGCTCATCATCATCATCATCATCATGTGCATAGCCATAGCCATAGCCAACAGCCGCAGCAGCATGATTTTCATCCAGCCTACCGAATCCCCACCTATATGGAACAGTTCTATACGTTACAACGAAGCAGTCCCACAGCATCCTATCATAGTAAGAAATAAGTTATTTTCCATTAAAAGAACTTGTATGTAAAATAATCGAAATTTGCTTGTCCAGCAGATCCATATGCTAATTGCTCGCCAGCATTTCATCATCTAGCCGGTCTGGGTTTGGGCTCTGGCGAATATTTGGGTGCACGAGGTGGCATGGGTTCGCTCAGTGAGTTGCATCATGCGGCTGTTGCGGCTGCCGCTGCGGCTGCTGCAGCCGCAGCTGGATCGCTGGCGAGCACCGATTTCCATTTTAGTTTGGATGCTCCACGCCCGGGCGGAGCTGGTGGTGGCGGCGGTGTCGCTGGCAGCATGCGCGCAAGTGTTGCAAGTCGCAAGCGTGCACTTTCCTCATCGCCATATTCGGATTCATTTGATATAAATTCAATGATACGCTTCTCACCCAATTCCTTGGCTACGATTATGAATGGTGGCTCTCGAGCAAGCAGTGCGGCGAGCGGTTCTTATGGTCATCTCACTGCTAGCGCTTTGAGCCCAATGGCTGCACATGCGCATCATACGGCAATGGCGCCGCACTTGCAACAGTTGCAAGCACATTTGTTGCGCGCCAGCGCTGGACTTTTGCATCCAGCTGCAGCTGGTTATTCCATGAGCCATGTCAGTAGCGCTGCTGCACTTGGATTAACGGAAACCTCCATTAAATGCAAGGAGATTTTACAAACGTCGCCAACTTCAACATTGATTAGCTGCGCAGCTGGTGAGGAAGCAATGAAAAAGGCGGTAAGAAAATTCTGAAAATTCCTTTCGCTAATGAAGCAAATACATGTTACCAATTTGCAGAATTTTGACGATGAACGAAATCAAGCAGCAAAACAGAAGATCAAGAACAAAAATCATCTCGAACAACCCTCGTCTACATCCGAAAGCGTTCTACAAGTTGAAGCAGACAGTGCATCGGCGCCAAATGTTGTGCAACAACAACAGCGGCGACAACGCAGCAAATCTTCTTTGACCGACGAGTGCCACGAACAGCAATATAATGAATATGATTGCACAACAGCAGATACAACGGATATTAAGGATGAACCCGGTGATTTTATTGAAACGAATTGTCATTGGCGCAATTGCAGCATTGAGTTTATGACCCAAGATGAACTCGTGAAACACATTAACAACGATCATATTCAGTGCAATAAGAAGGCATTCGTTTGCCGCTGGGTCGATTGTTCGCGTGGCGAAAAACCCTTCAAAGCACAGTACATGCTCGTTGTACATATGCGTCGTCATACTGGGGAAAAGCCACATAAATGCACGGTAAAAGTTTGCTTTTTGCAATTTAATACTATAGTATAAATTTATTATATTTTCTACTTTCAGTTTGAAGGCTGCTATAAAGCATACTCACGCTTGGAAAATTTGAAAACTCATTTGCGTTCGCATACAGGTGAAAAACCGTATATGTGTGAATATCCTGGTTGTAGCAAGGCATTTAGCAATGCAAGCGATCGTGCCAAGCATCAGAATCGAACACACAGCAATGAAGTGAGTTGTCTTAGGAAAGAGCTATTTAAACCGTTATATATATACATGTTTGCATACTTTTTTACTAACAAAAAAAAAAAATGATAATAATATAAAAATGTTAAATAAATAAATAATAAAATAACCACTTTTAAAATGCTAATCCCACAGAAACCGTACATATGCATATTGCATACTTTTTTTTACTAACAAAAAAAAAACTGAAAATAATACAAAAATTTTTAAATAAATAAATAAATAATAAAATAACATATGCATATGAAAGTAAAAAAAAATGACGAATTGTTCAGCCACATGTTTGCATACTTTTTTTACTAACAAAAAAAAAAAATTAAAATAATACAAAAATGTTAAATAAATAAATAATAAAATAACAATTTTTAAAATGTTAATCATAAAGAATCCGTACATATGCATATTGCAGACTTTTTTTTACTAACAAAAAATAAAAAATAAAATTAAAATAATACAAAAATGTTAAATAAATAAATAATAAAATAACAATTTTTAAAATGTTAATCATAAAGAATCCGTACATATGCATATTGCAGACTTTTTTTTACTAACAAAAAATAAAATTAAAATTAAAATAATACAAAAATGTTAAATAAATAAATAATAAACTAACAATTTTTAAAATGATAATCCCACTGAAACCGTACATATGCATATGAAAGTAACAAAAAACACGAATTGTTCAGCCACATGTTTGCATACTTTTTTTACTAACGAAATAATACAAAAATGTTAAATAAATAAATAATAAAACAATTTTCAAAATGTTAATCCCACAGAAACCGTACATATGCAAAGCGCCTGGATGCACCAAGCGATACACCGACCCCAGCTCGCTGCGTAAGCATGTGAAAACTGTGCACGGTGCTGAATTCTATGCCAATAAAAAGCATAAAGGCTTACCATTGCATGATGTTCGAAACTCTGGACTGGATAGGGAGACAAGGCACAATGGACAGCAGCAACAGCATCAGCTGCAAGAACAACACATTGACTCGAGTCCATGTAGCGATAAAGCAGTGAGTGTATCGAGTCCAAGTATCAAATCCGAGTCGGATGCAAATTCTCCTGGGCAATTGGTGGCACACAACGGCGGCGGAAACGGCGGATCTACTTCAGATTGCCTGATGCATCTATATAGACAAGATGATTTAAATGCGGCTAGCGTGCCGACCTTAGACGAAGGTTGGCCCTATGATGATGACGTGGATGCCGCTGACTTACCAATTGTTCTACGGGCTATGGTTAACATGGGCAACGGTGGAAATAATGCAGCCGGTTGTGCCACTGTTCGTCAACGTTTTCGTAGTCGTCTACAAACGAAAGTTATCAACTCGAGTAATTCGATGCTTTCAAATATACCAGAAGGTAATCGTTCAATTGGTATAATCGAACTGAATCAACGTATTACCGAACTGAAAATGGAACCAGGAACCACAGCAGCACAGTCTACGGAACGATCAACTCAGCTTCATCTACATCATCCGAAGGGATCAGCAGCAACAACTCAGTGTCAATCGCAATTGCGTCGCGATAGTCAAAATTCCAATGCCAGTACATATTATTGCAGTATGCCAAGTCGACGTAGTAGTCAGTCGTCACAGCTATCAACGATGTCCACCATGCGACCGGGTCCAGCAAATATTAATAATAATACGGCATCTCCATCTCTGTATGATCCCATATCTCCCGGCTGCTCACGACGCTCCAGTCAAATGTCAAAT
This sequence comes from Scaptomyza reducta, assembly GCA_035044485.1. Classification (NCBI taxonomy): domain Eukaryota; kingdom Metazoa; phylum Arthropoda; class Insecta; order Diptera; family Drosophilidae; genus Scaptomyza; species Scaptomyza reducta. The sequence goes on from JAWNNV010000463.1 coordinate 348,661, forward strand.
GCAATGGGTATACTGTCTCATAATAATAATAATGCAAATATGCCTGGAGCAGTACAATACATATCCGGTGCAGGATCACGCAGTAGCAACAGCCTGCCGCCACCACCCTCATCCCATTTAATTGCAACACATTTTCAACGCTTGCAATCGAGCGATTTAAATTGCTATCAACACAAGGCTGCTCAAAGTGGTGGCGGTCGCTTTTCGATTCCAAATGTTCTGCAATCGCCACATAATTCAAATTATTACAATGTTGCCTACGAAACGGAAGCGATCGGAGGAATTTCCCGACGACAGTCGGAGCCCATAATGATGGCACCGCAAAGTTTGGAACGAATAATAACAACACCAGCTATTCAGAACCACAGCAACAAGAATCGAAATCGGACACCACAATCCAATCCAAACACCACAACATTGACAAATAATAAAGAAGGACCATCCATTTCAGGTGACACAAATATGTCTCGCGAACATCATCCCAATGAGAAAGTCAATTTGGATGAGGTCGAAGAGCTTATCTTACCCGATGAGATGTTACAGTATTTAAATTTGGTTAAAGAAGCTGAAACGAAACCAAAATCAAAAGATGTCAAAACTGCACCCAACGATATCCAATCCAACACAAATAATTCAGCATATGTAAACTTGGCTACCCTGCCCACACATACGCACAAACCGAATAGTCCTTCGCCGCTTACGCAATTGATGTCTCCACAATCTGGGCATACAATGTCAGCATTGGGAAGTCCATACTCTCAGCGCAATTATGAATTTGGTGACGCAAGCCAAACCCATCGTCATCATCCACATACCATCCACAACACAAACTATCAGCCATGCATAACGGGAACAGGTCAGGAGGGTCAGGCTCCGGCAGTGGAACCACCACCAAGCAATTTTGTATTGAATCAAAATCAAATTATAGACTCCTCAATGACTAGTCTACCGGAACTAACAACAAATTCAACTAGCTTCAAAATGAATCTGAATGAGTTTGAGAATGGTCGAACTGGACCGGAAATACAATGCGGAGTTGTTAGTCAATCGCAACTATCACCAACTGCGAATTTCCCAACGCAACTCGCGAAAGCACAGAATCCTTGCTTACCAATGACAAAGCCCATTGAAGCTCTGCCAAAATTCTTAACGGAACAATACCATAACAATACCAGTCAGACATCAATGCATTCCGATACATATCAGCGTACTCTCGAATATGTACAAAGCTGTCAGAATTGGATGGAGAGCAATAACAGTAATAGTAGTGCACCGATAAGTGGCGCTGCACAAACGCCATTACAACACAATCCTCACAACACAGTTTGGCCAGATGTTAGCAGCTCAACACATCCCCATCCACCCAGTACAAATATGATTATCAACGATATGACTACATCTTTAAGCTCTCTGTTGGAAGAGAACCGTTATTTGCAAATGATGCAGTAGTACGTTCCTATGTTACATTATATATGTACATACGTACATGGGTATCTCTTAAAAAAAAATACCACTCACTTATGAAACGTCATTATTAATGCATTGGCTGATCAAATTTATTCATTTCAGAAACACACATGTACTTATTATAAATTTAATTTCATTTGGTATGTTTGACATCTCTAGTACTGTGTATTTTTTGTGCATATTCCATATATACATACTACATACATACCAATATGCTGATTAACACACAAGAGAAAAACTATTAATTTCTATATAAATTACTAAGCCATACAATATCAAGCTGCATTTCCTTATATTTAAGTTAGCTTTAATGCGATCAATAAGTCTTCCCCAATTTTAAATGATTATTTTGAATATTCGCTCATTAAAATAAATAAAAAAAAATTGTTTGCCTATTACTATGCATGCGGGTAATCGATGTTGGTTTGACTTCTAACACTATCAAAAACATACACATATAGATGTCGTTTCGACTAAAAACATATTTCATTAATATGATATTTGCTGCTGTTCGCCTTCTACTACTGCATTCGCTCTTTCACAATAGACGGACCGCCACTGACACATACATGAGTCTAAACGGGTTGCCAGATCGTTATAAGGAGCATTGCATTCGGCTGGTCACTCTTAGCACTGTACTACTGCGTGACGTCTGCATTTGATTTTCCACATGCAATAGGTGCTTAAAGGATTTGTAAATTCATTGCTTAGTGGTTAAAGTTTATATAAGTCCGAACTGGCACTTGCTGCCATCTTACTATTTCTAACTCATACCTGCCAACCATCTGACCCATAATGCATAAAGCAGAAGTGCATTTATATCGATACTTTATGTTTTTAAAATAAAAACAATCAAAAAAGCACCTAAAATATCTTTAAGTAATCGATGATGAACAAAGTATCGATTGTAGTCGATATTTTGACAGCTCTATTATGAGAAAGTATACACTTTTTCTGTAGAATGTGTGTATGTGACTGCCTAAAACAGTGTGTGAAGTTTTATTTTGTTGCTTAAAATAATATATGGTTGTCTAAAACGAAATGTAATGTGGAGCTAAAAAAAAAACTCAAGTTAATATCCATAATGTGATGAAAAAAGACTTTGGTAAACTGGCAACACCATTGTTACAAGTTGCACAACGCATTGCTTCTTCGCCTCCTCCACTTCCTATGAGAAAAAAACACCATTTTGAATTTTCATCATACATAAAATACATACAAACGTGAGAAAGGATGCTGTTGCAACACCAACTCAGTCAGCATTGTGCTTTATTTTTTATATGTAATGCATTTTCCATTTTGGAAATAGTGGACTGCGTAAAAAGTGAGCACGCAACCAAACTGGGTAATAAAGCGACGACAAAGCAATTTCAATCCAGTGATATTGTAGCCCAGTTTGTTTTACCTGCAATTGTTAGTGGTGTGCCCAGCGGAGGCCTCACTTCAACTTCGACGATTTCGAATTTTGCGAATCGAACAAATGCTAATGCAAATGGATTAGGGACGGGTTCTCATAGCCAATTCAAAAATTATTTTACACATTTAACGTTTGATTATACGCATAATGTTCTGTATGCGGGTGCCACAAACAAAATACTTAAATTAAATGAAAATCTGCGAGTGCTTTCGGAGGCAGTCACCGGACCAACGCAAGATGCACCCCAATGCCATGCAGGTGGCTGTCCCGATGATGTGGAGACAGCATTGGTCAATAATTACAATAAAATATTGGTTGTAAGCTATGCACACAACGATGGCATTCTTATCTCATGTGGAAGTATCCGACAAGGTATGAATTAGAATCTGTTAAACGATCTGTATTAATCTGATCTTTGTTACAGGTGCCTGTGAGATTTATAATCTCTTGCGTTTTCCGGCAGTACCCCAGTTTGTTGCTGTGCCTTTGGCTGCAAATGATGAACATGCATCGACATATGCGTTTGTGGGTCCAGCACGTTATTCATGGAAAGAGGAGGATATACTCTATGTGGGCACAACATTTACGAACGTCGGTGATTATCGTCATGATGTGCCGGCGATTTCATCGCGCCGTTTGGACGATTTAAATTATGCTGAATTTTCAATACAGCAATCAATTATTAATATCGATGTGAAATATCGTGATCACTTTCTTGTTGATTATGTCTATGGATTCAATTCATCCGAATATGCGTATTTTGTGCTCGTGCAAAAAAAATCCCATCTGGCGGAAGAAGCTGGTTATGTGACGCGATTGGCACGCATCTGTATTACGGATCCAAATTATGATAGCTACACAGAGATAACAATTACATGTACTGCCACCGATGATCATGTTGATTATAATATATTGCGTGATGCAAAAATTACTCATGCCAGTCAAAAGTTGGCCTATCAAATGGGCATTAAGCGTGATGATCATGTGCTGGTGACTGTGTTTTCGCCATCGAAAGAGATAAGTGATCAGCCGGAGAGCAAGTCAGCAATGTGTATATATAGTTTAAAGGATATTGAGGATACATTTATTGAGAATATACACATGTGTTTTAATGGCACAATCAAAGATCGCAATCTTGGCTATATCTCCGGCACAATCAATGATGGACGATGCCCAATTGTTGGCTCCTTGGGCAACATTTACAATTTTTGCAGTGTGGGACTTAAAATTAGCGGCGTTTCTCCGATCTTGGCTCATGCTCTTTTCCATTTTGAAAATGTTTCGGTTACATCCGTTACGGCAACAACAACAACGGATCAACAGCATTCTTTGGCATTCCTAGGCACTGAGGCTGGCACTATTAAGAAGGTTCTGTTATCCGGACAAAAACCTGGTGAATACGAAGAAATTGTTGTGGATGCAGGTAATCGGATTTTACCAAACACAATGATGTCACCCAAAAAAGATTTCCTATACGTTCTGTCGTTGCGTAAAATATCCAAATTACGCATTGAACATTGCTCGGTTTATTCCAATTGCTCTGCGTGCCTCGAATCCCGTGATCCCTTTTGTGGCTGGTGTTCGTTAGAGAAACGTTGCACGGTGCGTTCCACTTGTCAACGGGATACATCTGCTTCACGTTGGCTATCGCTAGGCAGCGGTCAACAATGCATCGATTTCGAATCAATTGTACCCGATAAAATTCCAATTAATGAACTTAGCCAGGTTCAGCTAATTATACGCACTCTTCCAGAACCATTTAATGCCAAGTATCGTTGTGTTTTTGGCAATTCAACACCAATTGATGCTGAGATACTCGACCATGGTTTGTCGTGCAGCACGCCACCTTTTGAACAGAGGCCCACAATTCCGAGCAATATGGATCATGTTCTTGTGCCGCTTTCGGTGCGGAGTTCGGAGACTAACAAAGATTTTGTATCACGGTCTTTCGCATTCTTCGATTGTTCGCATCATAGCAATTGTCAGACGTGTGTGCGCAGTTCTTGGAGTTGCAATTGGTGCATCTTTGATAATAAATGTGTGCATCGAACGGAACAATGTCGGAATATGGAAAATGCAATTGGCACAGAGTCACAATGTCCACATTTAAAACGTAATCGTGAACCCATTCTGTTGCCAGTTCGCGTACCCAAGGAGATACGACTCGAGATTGAGAACCTTCCGAAACCGAAGAGTGCTCATGCGGGATATTTGTGCACCATACAAATTGAAGCTGCACAAATGTTGCTACCCGCCCACATCGAATCCAATAAGATTGTTGTGTGCGAAAAGACTCCATATTTTTACGAAACAAATGCTCATGAGTATGAAGCAAAAGTGGATATTATGTGGAACCGTCAACACTACGTGGACACTGCGACAATTATATTGTATAAATGTGATGTGCTTGGATCGCACCGCGAACATGCCGATTGCAGTTTATGTGTTACACGTGATCCTAAGTATCAATGTGCCTGGTGCGGTAGCTCCTGTGTCTACAACGAGACATGTGATGCCATAGGACATGGTTATGTTTCGGTAAGTATTTATTTGGATTATTTTCTTATTGACTATTTCCGTTTGCTGTGGAAATTGGAAAACTAGTTAAGTCAATCATTTGACAATCTTATATGAAATTTATCCAAAAATTATAATTAATCTCACATTTAATTCGAGAATCGAATATATGCATTACAATTAGTATCAGTATGATTATTGTTTTTATCAACGGTATTCGATGATGTCACAACAAAAGTTTATCACTCCAGAGCAGCGGTCGGGGAACAGGAGTAAATTACCCCTTTAAATGGAGATTTTTTTTTTTTATTTTTTTTTTTATATATTTATTTATTTTTTTTTATACTTTGCCACCATAAATGGAGGAGATTTCGATATATATATATAGATATACGATTTTTGCGCATTTGTGTGGTGTTAAAAATATATAAATATTGGTTATGCCGGTGTTTGTTGCCATTTTTCGAAATTATTGACCCACTTGAAATAATGTTACTCTGAGCAATTTATTGGTTCTAAGGATAAGTAATTTTTCTTATGTATTATTTTAACGCTTTTTTAATGAATAATGAAATAGGAAAAAAAGGTATAATGGCTTTGTACAAAATATGTAACAGGCAGACCCCATAAACTATATATTCTTCATCAGTGTCAAAAGCCGAGTCGATATAGCCATGTCCGTCCGAACTAGACATCAGATTTGGAACATAACTTCTGCTAAGCCATAAGCAAATTATTGATAGCTTTTCCCGTTTCCGGTATACACATGGCAGCAATAGCAATAAAATAAAAATTAAAATAAAAATATTGGTTAAGAAACAATAGACGAAATAATAGAAATCTGTTACGTGTTGAGATATACCCATATTGGTTTTATTTAACCTTAACAATAAATTAATCCTATTTAATATATTTCCTATTTTATAATTATTATTATAATTTTTATACGCTGAACCAGACCTGTTAAATTGCGCTTACTAATCAATCTAAATTAACCAATTATGCTAATCAATCAAAATAAAAAAAAATTATTTGATTATATAATTCTTTTACGGAAATATTTTGATTATTAATTGACTGCGATAAACATTATACGAAATAATGACAATCTGTGAAATTTTTATTGAAATCGGTTTAGAAACACCGGAGATTTGGAACATAATCTTAGGTTTACAGCTTAGTACAAACTTAGTCATAGCTTAATACCTAGTATACTCCTAGATTTGTGTATATATTAATAAATGAATTAAGAAAAACAACATTTTTAATGCCTAATATAATCCTAGATTTATGTTTATATAAATAAATGAATTGAAAATAAACATGCTGGCAAGCACTGACTGTACGCACCAAAGATTCAGGGTTTCTTCTAGTCGGGATTTCTCGACTAGAGACTTCTTACTTGTTTTCATATTGGAAATTTGAATTTATTTGTATATATATTTATATTTACATATTATATATATTTGCACTTATATATTATATATATTTATTATTCAACGAAAACGAATTATTATATATTATTACTATTACTTTTATATATTTATAACTATCTGTTATTTATTTTATTCATCCACAGAAGTCCAACAATAATGTGCAACTACAAAATGAATGTCCACGTCCAAGAATTGATATTATTAAACCTCTGTCTGGACCCATCGAAGGAGGCACACTCGTTACAATTGAGGGTAGCAATTTGGGTATACGTGAAGAAGATGTACGTGGAAAGATATCAATTGGATCAGTGCCATGTGATCTAGTTAATTATGAGATATCGGTGAAAATTGAATGTCGTACGGGTGCAGCGCTCCATGAAATGTCTGCACCTATTAAAGTGGCTAATGATGCGGGAATCACGGAATCGAGTGTACAGTTTCATTTTAAAGATGTTCAACTATCTGGTTTATATCCAACAATTGGTCCCAAATCGGGAGGTACACAATTATCATTGTTGGGCAAATACCTGAATATAGGCTCCAGCATTCGTGCTTTTCTCGATGAATACGAATGTCATATAAATGTAACGCAAGCTTCATCCTCACGTCTATCATGCGTTACTTCGGAGGCAACACAACCGGAACCGATACGCTCTCTCCGCTTGGTTGTTGATGGTGCGAACCGTACATTTACCTGCACAAATTTGGATACAGCAATTTCCGAACAGCAATTGCGAATGAGTTATGGTTCATATCATCATTTTAATATGCCACCGCCACCACCGCCTTGCTCCATATTCAATTATACACAAGACCCACGAATTATGCAAATTAAACCGCTAAGGAGTTTTGTTAGTGGTGGACGCATCCTAACCGTACATGGCATGTTCTTGGATTCAATACAAAATCCAGAACTCGAAGTATTCTTTGATAACGAGCGAGTTAATAAAACTTCGTGCACCGTTATCAATTCCAATCAAATGGAATGTCCATCGCCGCCGGTTAATTTTCAATTTCAATTATTAAAACAAGGCCGATCAGAGAATACGGAAATGCAGCGGATCAAACGGCATGTTAATTTTAATCAATACGGTACCGGATCAACAGCATCGAGTTATTTGGATGTTGCTGCATATGTCAAAGTACACGAAACCCAATTGAATTTGCAATTGAGTTTTGTCATGGATAATGTACAATTGGTGCGTGATTTGAATAAATATTTTCATGACATACGAAGTACAATAGTGTATCTAACCGATCCAAAGTATTTACCATTCCCGAATGATGGTGTAAAATTGTATAAAGGCGATACGTTGGTAATCGAGGGAGAACTCTTGAATTTGGCTGCGGATGAATATGATGTAAATGTTACCATCGGCACCGCTCAATGTAATATAACAAGCTTGGCCCTCACCCAACTCCTTTGCATACCACCCGAACAGCAACCGAGTGCAATGGATGAGAATGGCGTGGAACAATCTGTCGATTTGCCGCTGGTCGTTGTTAAAGTTGGACGTAACTTACGCTACGAAATTGGTTATCTTAAATATGACCTGAATAAACCATATTCAATTTCTCATGCTATGCTTGGCATTATTTTGACCGTCGTATCCATAATTATTATACTCGTTATAGTTTTAATAATGTTCAGGAGAAAGTCTACACAAGCGGAACGGGAATATAAACGTATTCAAATCCAAATGATAACACTCGAGAGTAATGTTCGTTCCGAATGCAAGCAAGCGTTTGCTGAGCTGCAAACGGATATGACGGATTTAACAGCAGATTTGGAGAGTAGCGGAATACCAACTCTAGACCATGTTAATTATATAATGAAAGTATTCTTTCCGGGCGTATCAGATCATCCGATATTAAATTCACCAAAAATACGTGGAAATAATCAACATACCAATTATGATGCGGCAATGATGCAATTTGAGCAATTGATAAGCAATAAATATTTCCTCTTAACATTCATTGAAACTTTAGAGGCTCAAAGGTCTTCGTTCTCCATACGCGATCGTGTAAATGTTGCCTCATTACTTATGATTGTGTTGATGAACAAAATGGAATATGCTACAGAAATATTGAAATGTCTATTGTTGCGTTTAATCGATAAATCACTGAGTAGCAAACATCCTCAACTAATGCTGCGACGCACCGAAAGTGTTGTTGAAAAGATGCTGACAAACTATTTAGCAATTTGTATGTATGATTATCTGAAGGAATACGCCGGTTCCAGTTTGTTTCTACTGTTCAAAGCGATTAAACATCAGGTGGAGAAAGGTCTTGTGGATGCAATAACGCATGATGCACGCTATTCATTATCCGAGGATCGGCTTTTGCACGAACAGATTACACATTCGGTGGTTATTCTCCATATACTACAGGATGATTTGGATGAGAAGGTGCAGTGTAGAGTTAATGATTGGGATACCATATCGCAAGTGAAGTTGAAAATTCTCGATGCCATATTCAAAAATACACCATTCTCAATGCGTCCAACGGTCCATGAAGTGGATCTGGAGTGGCGACACGGACGCGGCGGTCATTTAACCTTACAAGATGAGGATCTTACCACAAAAACGATAAACGGCTGGAAACGTTTGAATACCTTATCCCATTACGGGGTGAAAGAATCGGCGGTTATGTCACTGATTGCCCGACAAAATGATAGCTATAATAATATGCAATATGGCAAACAGCATCAGCTGCAGCAGGCACAACACTATCATAATTGTAAGTAAATGCTTAGAGTCTTAGGTCCCCCGTTTGGGGTTTTCTTGCGCTTCACGATAAGTCATGTTGTCAAGTAATCAAACAGATAAAGTTTTCCGGTCAAAATACTTATATTGCTGCAATAATTTGAGTTGAAGATAGAAAAATGAATAACGGTCATATGTTTTTACTCGTTTTCGGATTCTTTGGTTCAAATATCACTTAATTCTTAGAACACAGAGTGTACTAGAAGGACTCTTTATTATATATTTATAAACTAATTTCCGTCTTTTATAAATCACTAAAGTTATGCATGTCGGCTGAATATTTTCAGTTTGCTTAAAGATTACGCACGAATTTAGATAATTTTCAAAGTTAGTGAAGAGTAAACTTATTAAATATTAATTGCAATAAATGTAAAGTAATTTCTTTTTATAGAAGTATGCCCTTTTTAAATATATATATATTCTTGATATTAAATCATTATATCGCATTAGATGGGTTGAAGATTTGGGTATCCTATTGGACTCAAAGCTTAAGATTAAGCATATCTTCTCTGTTGCAATTCGAGTCAAAGGAATTTGATGATATTTTGTATATTCCTTTTCTTGTACGGCCGTTTCTTGAATGTGGGTCTTTTATATGAAAACCCAAACATAGGATTCTTTAGAATATAATAGAATTAATGCAATACAAATCTCTGCTCTTTTGCGCTCAGGGAAACAATGCCACGTGTTATCTTTCTACAAAAAGTGATCAATGGTCAAATCAATTCTTCTGAATTGATCAGCCAAATTATTTTTGCAGCTACGATCAAACTTGTTTAACTAACTATGCTATCTATAACCCTTTTCTGATTTTAATGATCAATCTATAACGAGCTTTCCCACTTAATACAAAGTGCCTCTCAGACTTGCTCTCTTAAAAAATTAGTAATATGTCATCTGTCGTTAACAAAGTAGGCATCTTCGGGCTACTTTGATTGGTTGGTTAGTAAATTTATTAATTTGTTTCTTGTTTATATATATTTACAGTTTATTATATTAACAACTCACAGAGTCACATTATAATCAATAATGATATTGAATCGGGATTGCAGCAGCCAAGACTCTATCATTTGGTAAAACCAATTATACCCGACCATTATATGAATATTAAAAATTCAGCAATGTCGGGAGGGCTCGGTGGAGCAACGAGTCAGGGCGGCGTCATTGGCAATGGCCTAATCGAACGTGTTAACAAAACAATACCAGAAGTATTTTTAACACGTTTGCTTGCTACGAAAGGCACGATTCAAAAGTTTGTCGATGATTTCTTTGCCATTATTCTAACCGTCAACGAAGAACTTCCACCGGCTGTTAAATGGTTATTTGATCTTCTGGATGACGCGTCGAGGCGTTATGATATTGCTGATGCGGATATAGTGCATGCGTGGAAATCAAATAGTTTGCCGCTACGTTTTTGGGTGAATTTTATAAAAAATCCAGATTTCATCTTCGATGTGAATAAAACGTATTCAGTGGATTCGTGTTTGAGTGTCATTGCCCAGACATTTATGGATGCATGTTCGACCACAGAGCATCGATTAGGCAAAGATTCGCCATCAAATAAATTGCTGTTTGCAAAGGTAAGCGCGTATTATATATAAATTATTATGGCATTTCTCTATTACAAAATTAAATAAAAAGAACAACAATATATTATACATTTTCTGTTATAATAGTTATATATGATATTTAATTAATTTTTTTTTAAACACAGGATATTCCAAATTATCGAACAATGGTTAGGGAATTTTATCGTGACGTCGCCAGACTACCACAAATTAGTGATCAGGAAATGAGTACAGCCATGCAACAATTGTCTGTGCAACAGACAGATGAATTTGATACGATTTCCGCGTTAAAAGAGCTATACATTTATATTACCAAGTATAAAGAGCAGGTGAGTTTCGTTTACAGGTGTAAACCCCTTCACTTATTTAATATGTATTCAATTCACACTTCATTTTAAGATTATGGACGCACTTAATTTGGATCCAAACTGCAAAAAGATGCATCTTTCGAGTAAATTGGAAAGTGTTGCTTGTACATTGGATGGTGAGGATACTACAAACTGCTGACAATATCAATGTATGTTTCTCAATGTGATTCGATTCATAACACAGTTTACCTGAAACTATTAATTTTTTTTCAACGCCCCAACTATTGTTACTTTTCAAAATATGTTCCCTTTACTTTATTGCTTTTTTAAAAACTTCAGACTAGGTACAACAACAAGCAGCCAATTGATATTTATTCAAACTCTTTTGGCCCTAAAAATATTTAATTTACTTTATTTGTCTTTTCTGTGTTGTTGCACATTCAATAATAAGCCGAATCTACTGATCACAAGTCCGACTTTACCATTTGCATTTATCTTATATAACAGTTTCATTTCAATAAGTTATAAAAATGTATTTTTTTCTGCACTTTAATGCAAATCTGTCACTGTAACAATTTTAGTCGATAATTATAATGTAAAGTTATCTATCAATCGAATATAGCTTAAACGAGTTCATAAAATCTAAAAATTATAAGCAAACTATAGTATTTAAAAATTTGTTGGGTCTGCGCTCATTTCAAATCGGTAATTCGTAATATCTGCGATTTTTAAGTAACGAAAGTATTTTACAACTACATCGATATACATTTAATTGACTGAATTGTACAGAGATAACCCATAACACATTTAAAAAAAAGTCTGCTAGGAGTAAAGCAAAAATTTGTTACACGCAAATTACATTGCTGATTAATATTCTATTTTGTAATTAGTTAAGGCTAGAATAATTATAAATGAACATAAATTACAAAACATATATTATTTAATTTTTTTATATATAATATTTCCAAATAATTCCATATGTGCACTAAAAATATTTAAAAACCGTCAAAAAAGAAAAGAATTTCAGCACAGCGACACTGAAATAATATTTCTAAAATATTCATAATCATATAAAGAGTTATAAATATGTTTTGCAATCATATTGTCAATTCGCTTTTAATACATTTATTTTTCTAGGCAAACATTTATATATTTTATTTTTCTTGCGCAGTGTCTGCCCTTTCATTCAGCTCAATTATATGAGCTTAGTACTTTAGAACATGTGATATATATTATATTATTAAGAATTCGTACAGTTTTTTTATGTATGTATTTTAAAATTGGCTACTTAAATTAAAACGCATACCTTTATATATTTGAGGTACTCATGTAATAGCTCTTTACAAACATAAAATAAACAGGTATGCAAATAATAATTGAAATTGTATTATGATTAGATTGCTATTGTCTAATTTCCATATAAAGTTTAAACTTTAAAGCACTTTAATTTTTTTTTGACAGCTGTGAGCCACTGTATGTTTTTTTTCTACCGTAATTAAACTGTTGGCTCCTGTATACATATATATATATATATATATATATATTATGTGTATGTATGAGCGCGTATATATATACAAATTTACAAATCAATATAACCAGAAATGCATTAAAAATTAAGACAGATGTAGTGCAGTATGTGTATACACTATGCGTACTTTACCATAAAATATTTATAAGTGAATGTAATTATGTATTAATATACTATTCAAATAAAGTTCATTTAGTTCATAAACGTGATTTTAATACAGTGAAATCGCTTGAAATTAAAAAAAAGTGGTGTAATGGGTTCGCTTATCGATAGTTTAACCGGATAAAAATAACTTATCTTACTTAAAAAATTGTCTGTATTATTTGGTAATTCTACACGTTTCAATATTCACACTTTTAAGAATCCTTAATTTTAAAACTTCGTTAAGGGGTGAGCACCCTTGAATATAAATTAATACATATTAAATTAGAAATTGAATAAATACAGTGTTATGCAAATGTGCTATGTAATTCTGTAATTCTCAACTTGACCCTCTCCCTGCCGAAGTTCACGCTGTCACTTACACAAATACAAATATTTCAATGTTATATACCTCCGGTGTTTCTCAATTTCACAGATTGTCATTATTTTGTCTAATGTTTCCAAATTTAAGATTTTGTTGTTATTGATCACATGTGTATATCGGAAACGGTGAGAGTTATCGAAAATTTTAAACAAACTTGTACTGCCTTGGGATTAGGTGCGCTTATTTTCCAAATCTGGCTTCTTTAGCTCTCAAAATCTCTGAGATCGACGCGTTCATACATACAGACGGACGGATGAGCACACGGACATGGCTATATCTACTCGTCTGTTGATGCTGATCAAGTATATATATTATTTATGGGGTCGTAGAAGCTTCATTTTGCATGTTACAAAACTATTATATAAAAACCCTTGATCTTGAGCGTATGGTCAGGCCTTGTAATCAGAGCCAATTCATCTAACAAGAATTAAATCTTCAATACTCCGGTGTTCCTAAACAGATTTGAACAAAAATATCACAGATTTATCTTCTGTACTCAATTTAATGGTTCAAAATACAAGACTCTATTGTTATCGATTACATATGTATATCGGAAACCGGAAGAGCTATCGATAATTTGAAAAAATCAATTGTTTTTCCTATAGTTAGTTTGGTTAGTGCTATGGCTTAGTAGGGGTTCCGATCCAAAGTTCTGAGAGTTCCATGACGTTTTAGCTCCAATCTTTTCGAGGTTCGTTCTGACATCGGTGATTCAAGAAATAGCCCATTAATTGGCGGGTCAACGGATACATGTGTTTTTACCATGAAGCAGAGAAAATTGTAAACTGTTTACAAAAATTAAGTTAAAAAACAAACAAAAAAACAGCTTTTTTTTACCCAACAAAACCAGCTTTTAAAAAATAAAAATAAAATAAAATGGCATCACTGCTTTCCTGAGCATTTACCATTTACAAAAGAATATAAGTGTTTACACAAGCTCAGTCTTTCATTTAAAAACCATTCATTTGTTCGTATGTAACAAATTACAAAAAACGTTTACGTTCAGACTCACACAGGAGATTATATCTATGCCCAAAGCCTATTCAAATTGGTTAGAAAGGGTGTAATGCAGCTTCGTAAAAGAATGTAACAAGTAGGAAAAAACTTTACAGTCCTTATATTATCAGCATCCCACTGACTTTAAGATCTTTGGAGTTTAAATTGTAAATACAGTGACTCACAGCTTATTTGAAGCCGTGTCAAGCAACAATATTAGTTGGTCAGGTTGCACAATAAAGTACCCTTATTTGAGGACACAACTTATTTGAAGCAGTTATATTATGGACACCTGCATCCCATAAAACCCAGATTTGGGGAAAATTTTGAATATTTTTCATTATTCGGAATTATGTATGGCGACAATCGAATACCAAGCTAGATACCAAAAACTTAAAGGCAACTGTCAGGCACGGCGGTGGAAGCGTCTTGGTATGGGCATGTATTCGAAACCGGCGATAGAAATTTTGTGTTTATCGAGACCATAATGGACAATAAAATTTTTCTCAATATTCTTAACGAACATTTACACCGCCGAGAAGCTGGGAATCCGAGGCTATTTCTAACCAGATTTAAATGTTATTAAAAATTTGTGGGCTTTGCTGGGAAAACCCATTAGGAAGCACAGCACATTGAACAAACAGAATGAAAAGAAGCAAGAATGATTTGCTGAATGAGTTGAGGAAAAACTAGTCGGGAAATGACCCGAAGCTGGTATCTTACACAAAAAAAAGTTTAGGGAAGTATCTAAGACCAAAGGATATCATTGTGTCAACATCCTTATTAAGCTATTTTGGGCCAAATATTTTACTTCTTTAAGACTGCTTCAAATAAGCTGTGACCTATATTTTTCATTTTATTCCTAGTTTAAACTTTACATTTGCTTCAAATAAGCTGTGAGCCACTGTATATGTATATATGTGTACATGTATGTTTTATCTATGTTGCTTGTGATGCCTTAGTACGGCAGCTGTTTGATATTTTGATAACGGTCATAAAAATAAAGACCCTGAATGAAAGTTTCTTCTCGCGCGCTTAAAAACTGTGTAGTGTATAATACAATTTCTTTAAATGTATATTTTAGACAGTCATCTATGCTGCCGTCCTTATCGAAATGACTCAGACTGTATGTATCTAAGTTATGTGGAAATGTGGGCGTGAGAGAGAGAGTATGAGTGTTGCTCGTGTATTGCGGTTGGTTGAGCAAGAATTTACTTTTTGGTATTTTAGTCGAATATGAAACGCTGAACGAACGAACGGGTTTCTGCCATGTTCGCCGCGTTGTACGTTGTACGTTGTATATTATTTACGAACGCGAATGGATATGACGCGTCTATGTAGAATTTTCATGTGATTCTTAATTTACTTCGAACTATCTTCTAAAGCTACAAAATGCCAATCGAAGAATCTGCAATCAGAAGTCAGACACTTGTTATACGTATTTGAAACATAAAGACACGGCAGCGAGTTATGGATATAAATAAATAAAACATAACTTTAACAAAAACTCGCATTGAACACGCAGAGTGAAAGCATTTAGAGGCCATGCGGTATAAAAAATTAAAATACGAAATGAATTTGAATCGAAATATGAATACAATATACAACGTTTCAAAATATTTGGAACTAGAAGAATATTCAAAAAATAAATAAAGATCCACTTAATGGGTTAATCACCTGGAGTTCACATCAGCATTTAACTGGCATGGAAGTTATCCTAATATAATGTTTGTGCGATAATTAGTATTATCCCATTATCAATGTATCAAACATTTGCAAAGAGCATAAACAGCAGCAGCAGCAGTCGAGTACACACAATTAGCTGTAGCAACAAAAATTGGTCGGATTGTGAGAGTCGTGTTGCCACAAAATGTTTAACATACTTTTTGTATAAATTAATTCAAATATGTCTGGTCATCGTATTATTATTGCCATTCCTTCTATTATTAACATGCACATTCATTCAAAATGCCAATGGCCAAGAAGTTGTGGTCCCATTATTATTAAAGCCAATGTTAAATTCAAATATGGAGCACAACAACAACAACGGCAACAACAACATATTTTTGTTCGATGAGATATTTCAAGCTGAGCCCGTTGTCGTCACCAACAACAATACAAACAGTGGCAGTATTGTAATAAATAAAACCCATAGCATAATTAACAATAACAAAAGTCTATTTTACGAATACAGTCTGATAATTCTAAGTCAATCGCATGCACCAAAGTCAAACGATTCCATTCTACGTCGCACCAAAAGAAACGTAAATATAAAATCAACCTCAAACGCTGGCAGCCAAATATTAAAAGTCGCTTTTGAGAAAAACAAAACAAATCATCACCATATGTACAACCGAATTATCAATAAAGAAAAACTAACCAAACTAGTTATGAACGGACTTGGATTGAAAAGGCTTCCGGATATGAAAAAGGTAAAAAAAAAATATATATTATTTTGGGTTAATGAGCATACAAAAGAATCTTGTCTTAATGTAAACGTGTTATGTGTGGTTGTTGCATATGTAGCTGGGTTGATCTGGCCAGTGTATCTCATTGATAATATTAGATATAATTCGAGTAGCACACTAAACAAATGCATGCTTTTTAAATGGGAGACTGTGCTTATGTAAACACTCATATTCTTATGAATACATTTTGTACCTGTGGTAAACGCACAGAAAAATGTTCATCTAAATGTATGTATGTATGTGTACACACAAAATTTTTTAAGTGATTCATTTCGAATTTTCTGAAGGGGTAAGGGTGCTACAAAGCATCTCGAATGATTTCCATATACATACGTATATAGTTTTTAGTAGGCCGATAGTGGTGAGAACACTACTGATCGCTACACTGCCGATAGATGTGGCGGTTTGGCGATGCGACTATCGAATGGCACGATAATTATATGTACATATATATATATTTATCTATAATCACTCTAATTCGAAAATGTGAACAAGAGAAACACACAAATACCTTCGTGTGCGTGTGCGTTGTTTTAGTTGGGAATAAACATAACTTTAATATTTAAAATATATTTTAATACAAAGCATCTCGAATGATTTCCATATACATACGTATATAGTTTTTAGTAGGCCGATAGTGGTGAGAACACTACTGATCGCTACACTGCCGATAGATGTGGCGGTTTGGCGATGCGACTATCGAATGGCACGATAATTATATGTACATATATATATATTTATCTATAATCACTCTAATTCGAAAATGTGAACAAGAGAAACACACAAATACCTTCGTGTGCGTGTGCGTTGTTTTAGTTGGGAATAAACATAACTTTAATATTTAAAATATATTTTAATACACATATTATTCGTTTGCAGGCAAACATAAGCCAATTCGAATACTCTAGCAAATATCTACAATACTTGAAACGTCTACAAAATAATAATCATGATGGCGGCAAAACCAGCGAATCACTTAAAATATTAAGTATTGCAACAAATAGTTTTAGTGATATATCGTCAAAGGGATGGCGCCAAAGACGTGCAACGCGGCGATCAAAGAGTCGGGATGAGATGAGTTTTAAAACAAACAAAAATATTGATCGCGGCGGCAGCGATAAAACAAATATTTTGCTACATTTTCCATTGCACATTAATGGCGACGGTTATAAATACGAAAAAGTCGATGAAGCTAATGTAAGACTAATGTTGCTGTATAATCCAGCATTAGCGACTCAAACCACTCACCAAAACGCTAAAACAACAACAACAGTTTTGTGGCAAAGAAGAAGAAATAAAAACGGTCGCGGTGAGAATCAGATGAACAGAAAAAACTGTCCAACAAACCATGTGATTAGCAGGCCGAACCAGTCGCGCGGTCGCACGCGCAATAACATAATTGTTTTGAAAGTTTTTCAGTTATTACCTAGACACAAGCGCCATCAATTGGATTCACGAAAAATAGAATTTGAGCATAGGAACTATGGAGAAACTCACAGTCAGTGGCTTGAGTTTGATGTAACCGAAGGTGTTCGCGGATGGTTAAACAAGAGCCATGAAAATCTGGGCATAGAAATTCAATGCGACAAGTGTAAACGAATTGGTGCTCGAATTCGTGAGCGAATTTTCCACCCCATCGCAACAACAACAGGAAAGCCATGTCGACGGCAACGACGACATACACAGTCGATTTCATCTGACACCGGTTTTAAACATAATTGGCCACGTTGGTGGACACACACATAGTGAAAATAATGGAGTCCATTCGTTAAATGTTGTTAACAATGAAAGCATTAATTATTTTACTCATCGCTTAAACCACGCTAACACTAACACGAATAATTTTCAAAACTGGCCAAATAGTTGCTATAAAGCACATCAGCGCTGCTGTCGTCATCAACTTGATGTGGCCTTTAAGGACATCAAGGGATTCGAGTTCATCATTCAGCCAAAGACATTCGATGCTGGCTATTGCCGTGGACGCTGCCCTCCCAGACATAATCCCGCCCATCATCACGCTCTGTTGCAAAGCCTAATGTGGCAACAGGATCATAATCGTGTGCCTCGTCCATGCTGTGCACCTTCGAAGCTCAGCGAACTAGAGATCCTGCACGTAGACGAAGATCATAGTGATAAGCTCAAAATATCAACGTGGAGCGATATGCAAGTTGTGGAATGTGCATGCTCATAAAATGTTATCACTTTATCTTGCACCATTTGCGAATTTTTTTTTTTTTTACTTGGCTTTCAAATAATTGCCTGTTTATTTGTTGTGTATTTAACATAAAAAACGATTTATTTAATGTGTATGTTTCAACAACTTGACTCGACATGTTTCAACTTCTTCATCTCCTTAGCAAATATTTAATATATAAGAAAAAATATTTAATAAATAAGAAAAACCGTTCAACCGCTGTTTTCTCCTCTTTAGTAAATCTTACCCTGAACCCATTGAAAATGGGTAAAAAAGATTGACACAGCAGACGAAGACATACATCAGCATATATAAATAGCATATTTTTGTTTATTCTTTAGCAGAGATTATTATTATGGGATACATTTTTGCAAAACATAATTTGAAAAAATATAAATTAAATAATATAAATGTGTAATAATATTAACAATTGCTATATATATAGCCTTTTAACAAGACAGCAAAGCTTTTTACAAACTGTTGATGGTTGATTTGATATGATCGTAAATAATTGTTTAGAAGATAAGACCTATATTATGGGGACGGAAGTGCTGCCTTCTATTTAATTACGAGTATCTTCCATGAAAGTAAGTTTTTATTTAACATAATTGTTTTGCAAGGATACTTAAATAATTTTTTTCTTATGCGCTTACTCTGGATTGACCAATGCTGGTTATAATTGTACTTTATGTTAGTTACAGTTAAAGTTTATTTGTATGCATATGCAATTATATATACATATACATACGTAGTACTTTCTGTCACTACGTATACGCTATACACATACATACGACGTTTTCAACCATACGTATGTATATCAGTGGTGGACAGTCTGTCTTTTTCTGTCTGTATGTCGCAGCACATTTTTTTATAAGAGCGTTTAGCTGTTAGTATGCTTGAGCGACTTAAGCCAGTTCTTGGTGCACTTTTTTTTAGTTTTTTACTCCACCCACTGATATATATACATATGTGTTATTTTCAATGTTATACCTTAAGGTATCCGAATATGTATGTGTTTGGTAGCCATGTGCTGAATTTATAACTGATTCGCGGATTACTTTGGTAAGTTAAGTGGATGGTGTAATTTTTATATATTAAAAGCACATTTACATTAAATTGTTTTTAACTTTTATTAATAAACGGCACACACCCAAATCCATATTAGTTTGCCGATGAAAACATATTGGTGTTGTCCCACTCAAGCTGGTTGATGTGTGCGAATCCATCTTTTATAACTGTTTTAAAATATTTAAATTATTAGTACTCGAAAGTTTCGCTTGAACACTTCCTTACCTTCTTCATCTTCCGAGTCAGAGTTGTCAGAATCGGAGCTTTCTTCAGATGCGGCATCGGTTTGCATTGGGTTTATTGTGATGGTCAATGCAGAGTCATCCCAAACTAGACCTTCGTCAGCAACCTAAAATAAATTTTAAAAAAATACATATTTATATATTTTTATTATTTGAGTTTGGCAACAAAGTGTTTACATCCTGGGAAATTTTTTTTTTTTTTTTGAATTTAGTGTCTTGTTAGTATTTATTATTTTTCTTTATAAATGTCAATAATTTTTAAATTTTGTTTAATCGGCTTACAAGATTATTGTTCATATTACTTATGAAAATTAAAAAAAAAAAAAAATCAAAGCAACAACTAGTGTCTCTTCTACCTCAAAAGTGAAAATATCAAAATTTTTCACAGTGTAAACACAGTTTCCAAACTGTAGGTAATAAATAGTGGTGTATACGAAAAGATTAACTTACCTTTGGGCAGGGCTGATGACGATCTGTATACTTTTGGTTATTTTTAAGCCGTGCAATGGAAACCCCACAAAGCAATATGACAAGAAAAACACATATTAAGATTAGTAGCATTGTTGGATGCGAAGCTTCAACTGTAAATATAAAAAAAATATATATATATATCTATATATATTTATATATATGTGTAACTAGTTAACCTTTGTGTACAATTGAATGGACATGAGATTTCGGCTCTTGAACGTCATTGGTGTGGAGTAGAGAATATGAGAAAAGTTTTGTATCTGCAATTGAATAAAGTAAGTACTTTTATAATGTCTTAGACTCGCAAGGTAGATTGATTGATTACCTTGTACCCCTTGATCGCCAACATCATGCTCATTGCGATAAAATGCTGGATAATTATTATCATTGCCATCGGCGCTCGTTTGTGATGCTGATGAAGGTGCATTTGTTGTTTTTGTTATTGACTGCTGCTGCTTTGGATGTAGAACGGTAAGAGTAAGCGTATATTCGACGCTCTTATACTGAGAGCTGAGTTGTGAGCACGAAAGCTTAAATACGCGATTTAAATAATACGCGGGCTTTTTGTTGCTATAAACGAGAGCACGCAATACACTGAGATAATTACGTATTGAGTCTGTGCCAATCATTTCAACGCCATCCTTATTGATGTTTGTCCTTATGTCCATTGTCGATGAAAGTGATTCATCGCCATCGATTTGTATCTCTTCATGATCGGGATTTAATGATGGAAACACAATCACACTGCACGAATCCAACAAATGATCTTTTGGCAAAATATTTTTATTGTTATTATTTTCGTTGACGAATTCAATATTCACTCTGTCCAAGATATGAACTCCCAATTTGATTTCTTGATACGAAACCAATTTGTTTTGCGTTCCTGTAATATAAATATAAATTTATTTTCGTATATTATGAAAACATTTCAAACATTTCTATACACAAACATTTTAAAATAGGTAAAGTTTTTGATTTTTTCGGGGATAATCTCTCGACCGACTTCAACGATTTTCAAAATTATTTTACGAACCAAAACTCACTTCATTTGTGATTGTCATAGGCTATATATATATGACATTTTTTATTCTAACTTCAGTCACTGAATCTGGTGTTTTCTCAACCGATTTCAATACACATTTCACAGATTGTCATTATTTCGTCGGCTCAACGTTTTCCAAATTCAAGGTTTTGTTGTTATCGATCACATGTGTACATCGGGTATGTCCAGGGTTCAGGTTCTCACTTCGAACAAAGTTTGCTTTACCAATAACAAAGGACAGCGTATCATCAATACACGTAATAGCACACGTAGAACAAGGGATACAATTAATTAAATAGGAAAAACTGAAGGAAGCTGCGAGGGGAAAATTAACAGCCAACATAGGGAATTTCAAACACTGGGCTACGAGTCTTATAAGAAAAAGATTTTTATTATATTTTATACTTACCAGAAATTGCAATCTTCGTAGATGTACTAGTGTCCTGATGAAGAAACTGTTCCTGCTGCATTTGCGATTTAAGTTTATCAACTTTATGAACTTTATCTTCAACCAATTTTGTACTTGGAGATGTTGATTCCATGTCCGTATCCGTGTCCGTAATATCGGCTGATCGTTCGATGAGCTCATTAACCATAATGTATGTTTCAACTATAGGTAGACGAATGGCGGCACTCTGATTACTGCATATCATTGATGTACGAACTTCAATATTGCGACGACCAATTGTGGGATTCTTTTTAATATTTATGTATTGAATTTTTCGCATTAGCTGTTCAATTCTATGCTTGCTCTGAGTCTCAATACAGATCTCATTCATTTTCGAATTGGTCTGCACTTGGAAGTCATCCGAAGTATCCAATTCCGATTGTAACTCTGGAATGGATGATAGCAAATATTCGGCACAACTTGTACCACATTTGATATCATCGGGTGAAAGTGCATTATTAATCGATAACTTTACGACAGAGATGTCACCATTGAAGCCATGCTTTAAACGATTCTCCGAGCTCTGGTAACAGGCGCCGACGGCCAACGTTGTGTTAATTCCATGAGCAGCATGTAACGGCCAATCATCGATAACCTCCGGGTTAGCATGCCGATCCGGCACAGAGCTCTCGAATCGTACACCATCAATGAAAAGATCCACTTTCGTTGCCTGATCTTTGTTTATCACATTGATCACATAATAATGCCATTCATTATCGCAAACTTGCGGTATTTTCCATCTCCATTCCGCCGGGCTAAATATGTTCAAATCGCCCTCGTTAAAGTTTTTACGCAGCAACAATATTAGACGACAATTTCGTACAAACAACGCCATGTGATGTCGATTCATTTTATGATCATCTGCACTGCATACAACGTGCTCCTTAACATGCTTATTTATCGGGCTTAGGCTACCATGCCGGAATATCGTAACAATACTGAAGGAGTGCAGCGAAAAATCATGTCGCCCAATTACGCTATCGGGCACCACAACGCCAGCGGAACCATCGAAATGAAATATCGGCTCCGAACCTTCATCAAAGCTTAATTCCTTGGTCCACTCAGCAGATCGAGGTAAAAGATCTTTCAGATTTGCGCTCGATGAGCAATTGGATATATCACGATCACATCCAAATGATATGTGTTTTGTCTGTTGAGTTAGTGTTTGTATTATTATTATATATTGTATTATAATAATTTCTCACCTTTAGGGCAATTGATGCATGTATGTTGAGATCATCATCATTGCTGCTGCATTGAATGTTGCATAGATCCAAACGGGCATTCGGGAATAACTGTAAGCTCTCAGTGCTACCGGACTAGAAAATAAAAATATTACAAATGAAATTGTGCATAATTTTTAAGACGATCATTATATTATTTTAACATATAAAATTTTTTTTAACGATATCGTAATGATTTTCAAAGTTGATTTATGTGCATAATTCCATTAGTAAAGGCTAAACTAATAAAACCGTATTAAATAAAAATAAACAAGTAAGAAGGCTCTAGTCGAGAAATCCCGACTAGACTATACCCTTAACCCTATAATTTACGCATACAGTCAGTGCTTGCAAGTATGTGTGAGTGTGGTATGTATACGCGTATACTGCATACCTTCTTAATTTCAATACTCCATATCTCCGGTGTTTCTCAACCGATTTCAATAAAATTTTCACAGATTGTCATTATTTAGTCTAATCTTTCCAAATTGAAGATTTTGTTGTTATCGATTGCATGTGTATATCGAAAACGGGAAGGGTTATCGAAAATTTGAAACAAACTTGTACTGCCTAGGGATTAGGCGAGCTTATGTACCAAATCTGGAGTCTCTACCTCTTATAGACGGACGGACGGATAGACGGACGGACGGACAGACGGACATGGCTATATCGACTCGGCTGTTGATGCTGATCAAGAATATATATACTTTATGGGGTCGGAGATGCTTCCTTCTGCCTGTTACATACTTTTGCACAAAACCATTATACCCTTTTTACCCATTTTCAATGGGTTAAGGGTATAAAAAGCACACATATTTTTATTTCTTTTTTTAAATATATACTTCAAGATGAATAAGTATTTTTTACTTCCCGGTATTATTTAAATTAGTTTCTTATTAAAGTTCTTAGTATTATTACTAATTCGATTGTTATCGATAAAAGTGTGGTGGAGACAGTACTTACAGTGTAATCAATGCGTTCGGGAATACCTAAAAACTTGGCATCACACACACGTCGCACCTTAATGCTAACCATTATAGGCGTTGATTCCTTCATGGCACAATCGTAGGCCACAACTGAGACAATGTGGTTGTGAGATATTTTATGCGACAATGGTTCCGTATTTTTAATCGAACCTTCGTTATCGATAGTAAATGGTTCGTCACTATTTAATATTTCATATTTACACACATCACCAAAAAGTGGCGTACAATCTTTGTCTGTGGCTTCGACACGAATGATTTCATTGTATAGTTTGCCCTCGTCGACTTCCGTGACATATGATGGCTGTAGGAAAGTCGGGGCATACTCATTGATATCGATGACAGTGATGTGAACGTTCGCTGGATTCGATGGTGTTCCATCGCAATATATTGCCACAATCTCAAAATGATAGCTTTTGCGTTTTTCACAATTCAAAGTTCGACGCGCTTTCAAAATTCCTAGATTGTTGATCAATTCGATCTTAAAATGTAAGTAAAATCAAATAAATATTAAAAATAAAACATATACCTATAAAAATCTTGATATCAAACTCACTTGAAACGGAATTTCATGATATGGCTTCTTGAGTATGCGAAAATTACATATTTTCTCCTCATCAACTTTAATTAAAGGCGTTATTTCCACGAGAGTCTCATTTTCACGTATCAATCCATGGTACGATTTTTCCAATATATATTCTAATAAATCAACAAAGATCAATAAGCAAGAAAGGTATTTTGGTTTAGAACTATATCCTTATCATTATATATGGATCGACCCGATCCATTAAATTTAGTGACTCTCTTTAAAAAAGGGTTACATATTTGTATTTAATCGATTTGTACAGCTTGAGGTATTTATCAATTTGTTATCGATTACACAGTGACTAAACAAATTAACAAAGTTTTAAGTCTCTAACCTTATTGAGGGTCAAAAATGTTTGAGTAACTTTTAACTTTATCTTTTGATTTTATCACAAATATTCCTTTAAAAAAAAAACTAGAATATATATATATATATATAACGATATATATATATATGATCTACTATCCTCAAATTCTAGTTTTTTTTTAAAGGAATATATGTGATCTACTATACTCAAATTCTACTTTTTTTTATATATTATAATCATTTCATACCCTGAGCTAACATTTAAACTCTTATTTGGCGGATGCCATTGTAAACGCATTAAAAATGTGTTCATTGGAAAAAACACCCACCTCGCTGAGTTAAGTACTCGTCCTCGTTTTCATTTGATGTTCCAGCCGACACGGAAATACCGAGTACCATACTCAGTATAAGACCCAGTAGGAGACAATTTCTGCGCTGTAGCGACATCATAGTTCTGATGGATGATGACCAAAAAGACGTCCTTTTCTTTCTGTTATTTTATAGTTTAAAAAAAGGTTTTTATTATATATATTGCCATTCATTACATTTTGTCAAAAATCGATTATTGTAAATTGTTCAGAGTTTTTCGGAGATTTTATCGTTAATATGCATGTGTATATATGAGCGTATATGTGCGCATAAAATTTGATTTCATGAGATACACATTTTACGAGACATACATAAATGCACATATACGGATGCATGGTATGCATACATACATATACATTTCTTACACACATAACGTTTTCAATCATTTTAAAATATTTAGTTTTCTTTCGAAAGTCAAAATAAATGCGCTTGTCACTAAAAAACTAATTGAAAACAATTAACATTTGAGTGTTTGATGCATTAGTAACGAATGTAACAAATTCATATTAATTTTTCACGCGCTGGATATGCAAAAATCAATATTGTTACCCACATTTAGCTTTTTTTAATCTTTAGTCTTATGTTGTTCTATTGTTTAAAGCTTCAACATCTATTATCGTTGCTAAAACTTTATTTTGTGCTTGCTTTGCCATTTATTAATTGTTTATCCGACATTTTTTATGTATTTGCCAAGAAAAGAATCAGTTGTTCCGCAATGGCCTAAAAAATACCAAATATTTTCTATGTGTTCGATTGGTATATTTTTGCTTTCGATTGCAATAAGTCACGAATGATAAAAATTATCGATTGCGTGAAGAATGCGATAACTATTTTTCATTACGCTGCAGTTAATCGCTTTCTTTGAAATTTTGGCTCATGAAACGGTTCGAATTCAGTTTTTATAAATTTAAAGATTTTTTCAGATTGACAACCTTAAATCAAGCTCTTTTACAACAGAAAAGCATGATTGGAAAATAATGAAACGGAATTTTCATTAAGGAAAGGAGCTTTGCTTTTATATCCTGAACCCATTACAAATGGGTAAAAGGGGTATAATGGTTTTGTGTAAAATTATGTAGTGGTCATGTCATTTGTATGGACCGATCTGGATGATTTTCTAAATGATCTAACTGAAACAAAAAGAAGACATTAACAAAAGTTTCAGCTCGATAGCTTAAAAATTGATGGACTAGTTTACATAGAAACAGATGGACAAACGGTCATCGTTTTTACCGAGTATACTGTATATATGTACATATCCGACTAATATGCTGCCTTCTATGTGTACATATTTTATGACAATATTAATATTCACTTTTCAAGTGTATACAAAGGTACTCTGTTCAACATGCGTACACATTTTAATATGTAAGTTTGCATCAAAAGCTTAGAGCCAAAGCTTTGCTTTTTACAACTTGTAACTTACCCATCTCACTTTCCATATTTTAATATATGTATACGCAATACATATGCATGTATGTATTTACGTGGCTGAAAGCTCGATTTTCAAAATAGAATGCAGATGTTACCATATATCCTACATGCGTTTATACCATATCAACATAAAATGTAATAAATCCTATTACTCATTAATGAAATCATACATCTTTGGATAATTCATTCATAATTTATTTATGTTAGTGTTAAGATGATATTTGTCTGAAAAGCTTGTCGTCGATTCATTATAGAATCGCTATAGGGGATGAATAGACAGAAAGAGAGAGTAGTCGAAGCAATTTCTACCGTAGGTGTAAGAGAAAGAGAAAAAAACTGGCAACAATATTTGCTTACAATTTCATTCATGGCGCAAATGTGTGTGCGCACATGTTTTGCTTTTACCTATGTGTATGCATTTATATAATAGTATACACATACATACATACAAATGAATATCTACCCACGTACGACGCTTAGCCTAAAGACAGAAGAGTCCGAAGGCAAACCTGTAGCCGAATGCGGATCCCGTTAAATAAACGAAAGGAAATTTTGCCAGGGACTGTGGATGCTATGTGTTCGGTACAAGTGCAATTTATCTTTGTACGTTTAGTTCGGTTTATGTCTCGCATCGGAAAAGTTCATTCATATAAATTCATTGAATTAACAAAAATTAAATAAAAAAAAAGCACAAATTATTGTATGTATTGCCCCGATAAATAGATCGAAATACAAGATTCAAATTTATAATATTAATAATATTAATAGGCACATTAAATAATTTAAGTATGTTGTTATAGAAAACATCGTGGATCTATAATTTAGGTCGATTATGCCAAAGACTTAAAAAAAAAAGTCTAAAATGCATATACATACATATGCATGCATTGGTGTGTGTGTGTGAACATTTATCAATGAGTCCATGAGTGTAAAAGTTAGAATTAAATTTGTGTATCCCACTTGAACGTGGCGGTAAGATAATCATCCCTGGACACCAATCCACCCAACCTCTATAGCGGATTTTATTTAAATGTATGTGTGTTGAATGCATTTTCACCATGTAGTAAAATAGGTATAAGTATATCTGTATACGTGCGTTGGCGATTAACATGTATGTACATATGTACTCGTATACTAACTACGTAAACCATACAGAGTAAAAAAATATGTTTAAAAGTTGTGTAAGTTAAAAATCTAATAACATATGAATATGACATGAAAATGTAAAGGTTAAATTTAAAAATAAACACACAGTAAACAAATAATATTCCTTAATGCGAAAAAGTTATATGTATGTGTATATCAATTTTTGTTACACGGGTTAGATAAATATGAATGTATTTTTACAAATTATACTTGTTCCAATTGGTCCCCCACAGTAAGAAAATGGCAAAATCATCGCAACCGACATACAATGAGCCCAATGGTATTTGGTGGCTATCCAAGGCGAAGAGCGACTCACTTCACATTTGTCAGTTTATGTATGGAAAATACTATAAATATGGCAGAAAAGTAATTCTACTTTTATAAACAAGACAAAATCAATTCAAATTCACGTTTTGAAGCACTAGTTTATTTTATGCCCACCACCTCTGCACCAAATTAGTGTACAAAGCAAAATTTGCAAATTTATAACGACACGTAACATAACAATAATGCACAAGTTTTGAAGTATGTATGTATTTTGTATGTACATACCTTTGTTCATGATGTTTTTTTTTTTCAATTTATCTCTTAAGCTAAGAACTATTTCCTTTATTTTCCTAAAAACAAAATTTCCAATGCAGTTTTTTCACGCTATAAAGTGTGAAAAAAAAGTTTGCAGGTAAACAAAGGTTTTTTTTTTATAGAATTTCTAACCCTACAGAACTGAGGTTAATTTATGTGTGTATGGACGTGTATGCGTTATCTCAGCACTATAACAATCGTCTCTGAAACATTCACAGTTACTTAAAAAATCTAAGAGCACCTTATAATAAAATTCACCATTTGCAATTTGTTAATACATATTACTTTTATTACGATATCTTTGTACTATTATGCTCCTCTATTGCATGCTATTGATAATATAGATAATAAATGATATAAAATAGAATATGACTTACCATATTAATAATTTTTTTATGTACATATATATATTCCACTACAGAAACTAACATATTTGAAAAGACATATCTGTTAAAACATTTACTGTTGGTCGGTATATGAATTATACGCACAACTCGAATTAATTGAGATTGTTTGCAAAGATGCTTTTTTACAACCGTATGGTAAGTGTTTTTTTTATAATTAATTAATAAAAAGTTGCAGTAACACTGATCATTGATGACAGTTGTGGTAACATTGATCCATACACACTGCTGATGAATGTGGCGGTGTGCCGATGCGACTATCGATTTTAAATAATTTACACTATTTTCAATTGTGTATATGACAATGTATTAATTCGTAAAAATCAAATTTGATGTCTTTTTCCAGAACAAATATATGCACATATATATTTTGGTAATCCTAATTTATCAAACGCATGGAAATGGTAACTATTTAAATGGACGTAGCCATGACTTTGGAGTGGCGAGAAATGCGGATAGCAATAAATTAGTCAAAGGCGAAGATCGAACAAGTGGAAATAATGGTTTGGTTGAACCCAATGCTGCTGTTCGCGCAGTTGGCGAAGTGTTTGTGCCAAAAACATTTCCGTTAAGTTCACAGGAACCAACATGTGAGCAACTACGTGCGATGTGGATGTAAGTTTTTTATTTGTTTTAATATATTGAATATATTTTATGTGTTTTATAAAACACAACATAAAGATTTTCCAAGCGACAATCTCGAGCAGCTGAAATAACAAATGAAATTCCAACATACCGTGACCCATTCACCTATAATGTCTGGGAGCCACTTTTCACCAACTCTAGACTACTCGGCTCGTAAGTTGATCTCCTTATTACAATTACAATTTATAATAATGATTGAAAATACTTCAATGTAGCATTCGAATGGGTGCACGGGAACGTGCGCGATCGCCAGTTTTTGGTCGAATCGTTAGCCGAGAGCCCATTATTCCACAGCGGATGACATTTGAAACGCGCCAGCGACATGGCGACGATGGCATCTCAAGCTCAAACAATCCTAGCCAGACTCGACTATATGGTGCGGAGACACGACCAAATACTGGTTCGACTGGAACACCACGACATTCCAGCAGCCAAAACAGATATATGGGTTTATCAAGTACAAGTCCAAATGTTGCAAATGTAGCAGGAGGCGGAAATCAAAATTCAGTTGCCGTTCAAGGAAGCTTTCAAAAACTCAAAGAGCTCATCTGGACGGAGAGGGCAAAGGAATTAACACAGCAACGACGCGCCGAAGAGTTGGCCGCAAGAGCGGCTGTCCTCAAGGAAATTGCAAAGGGCCAAAAGTAATATTAAATAATATATACAATTTATTTGATTCAAGTAATGAATGTCTATATATTTTCTTATCAGTATTCAATCGTCTTATAAACCACCATTTGGCAACAGCCAAGGCGATTCGATTTTAATGGATGAAAATCGCAGCCCTGATAGTAGTCTCAATCAATATAATGTTAATAACGATCGTATCTCAATTGCTAATATACAAAACATGGAAAGCAACTATAACAATAAAAACAAGCACAGTGGCAACGGCCGATCATCGACACGACGCATTGGTAGTGCCGCTTATGGAACTTTTGCCAATAATAAACCGCAACGAAAGGAAACGTATTTTTCGTCGGGTAACGCAAAAGCTGCTTCACGCATTCGATTACCAGCTACCGAAAAGAATGCGGATGATTTAACCGATAGAGACTATCAGGTTATTGGTATCACTAAAACATATCCGAATCGACAATCGCATTTTAGAGAAAGAAACCGTTCGCTTTTAAAACAGGTGAGAACAATATTGTATAAATCATATCGCTGTCATAAAAATACAAGATCCTTAAAGAGATTTTACTAGGAAAGAACAAGTAAGAAGGGTCTAGTCGAGAAATCCCGACTAGAAGATTCCCCAAACTTAAATCTTAGAGTCAGTGCTACCAAATATACATACTTGACTTCGCTTCAGTATTCATATCTCCGGGGCTTCAATAAAAAGTTCACAGATTCATTATTTTGTCTATAGTTTCAAAGTTTGCCAAATTCCAAAGATTTTATTGTTTTCGATTCCATGTTTATATTAGAAATCCCCGATATATTTATTTTATGGGGTCGGCAATGCTTCCTTCTGTCTGCACAAAACCATTATACCCTTTTTTTAAAACAATTTTCAATGGGTTCTGGGTATAAAAATAGGCATTTCAAGTAAAAATATAGATAGCTTGTTAAATATATTCCAATTTATTTTTATTTTACAGTACTCGCCAATTGATTATTTTCACCGGAATACTCGAATTTTAAAAGACTTGCAATTGGGCTCACAAACAGAGCTTTCCAAATTCAAATCCGATTTTAATGAAAATTTCTTAAGCCTACCCGAAGCACAAACACAACAAATCGAATATGGCAGGCGGTCGCCAGCAAGTTCCAGGGTTTTAGTTAATAATTTAAATAAAGATCTGACCGATTTGACTGAAGCTGATATCACATCATTGTTGTATGTAAGTCCTCAAGAAGAGAAATCGAATCAATATGAATATGATTTCTACGATAATGCAGAATATTAAATATATTATATATTTTTTTAATACATACAAACAGACATGCAATCGTTTGTTGTGTTATTGTTCCTTGTGTTTTAAGCGGTCATAGAATATTTAGTTTGAAGATGCAATAGGTATTTTAATCTTAAACATGTAAATACAAAAATGTAATTAATTAGCATGAAGCATACTTAAAACAGGAGAAACGGTTGTCAATTCAAATATATTATAAAAAAAAAACAAACAAAAAACAACAACAAAAAAATGGTAGCCAAATGACATATATACATACATATATCAATACGTAAGTTCTTACAAACAAACGTGTAATAAGCAAAAATGTTTTATGTTAAATGATGTTGCTGAGTGAAGTTAATTGAAATGCATTACGAAACAACTGTTTTATATACAAGTAATAATAATACAAAAAAATGGTAGCCAAATGACATATAAACATACATATATCAATACGTAAATTCATACAAACAAACGTATAAATATGCGTTAAAAGAGCAACTATGTTTTATGTTAAATGCTGTTGCTGAGTGAAGTTAATTTAAATGCATTACCAAACAACTGTTTTATATACTTATAGTATATATATTATGATATTTAAGTAAAGAATTCATAAACAAAGTAGACTCATAGGTTATGTGGTCTGCAAAAATGTTAATTAAGCACTTACCTCTCAAAACATGTCTTTAAATTCTTATCTCTTTTGGTTACTTGATAAGTTATAAGACATTTTCTGCAAGAAAATTATTAGATCTATATTGTCGTTGCTGAGGCTAACATTTTTTTTTGCTATTTTTGAACGTTCCAATGCAAAAACTCGCGATAAAATTAACTTATTGGTTTTCTCTAATATGATTGATTTTCACTTTGAAAATACAGTGGACGCTCGCAAATTAGAACCAGTTGGTTCCTGGGATAGTTATAATTTCTGGACGTGTTGTTATAATGTCAAATGAGGCAAGAAATGGCGGGGTGAGAGAGAGATATTTTATTAAAATTCATCTTGATTACAGTTGTAATATGTTATGTTAGTTTGTGCACATCTTTTTCGTTGTTTAAAAAACCACAAAAAAAAACTTTCCATTTCTGTATATTCATCAATGTGCAAGGATTTATTTTTTGCTTCCAGGTTTGTGTTTATTACGGCATTCAATATAAACTCCCTTTTTTATTTTATATTACTGATGGCAGATTTCGACACATTATAATCTAAGGCTCAACGATTCTCTTGGACGCCTCCATCGAGTTGTTTTAATTTTTTCTCTTTAGTTTTCAAAGAAAAAGTGTTTTTTTTTTACGCTTATTGAACAATTTCAAGTTGTTTTCACTTAAATTTTACCACCGAATATGTGAATGCGTATCAAATGTTAAAATGCGAATGACCGAATATGCAGATATAACAAAAACACACAAATGGAATCGGAACACACGTAGTTGGGTTATTCCCCTTTATATTCACTTGGTTAAAAGGTAGTATGTAATAAGAAAAATAAAAATTCCCAAGTACTTGCAAAAAAAAAGGCTCTAAAATTAGAACGGCGTTATTTACTTCATATATAAATATATAATCATATAACATTTATTTATTTATTTGTAATCAAATGCTTCCAATATAAAACAATCATTATCCAAAACGAAAAGTAACCCTGAAAAGATTTAATGCATATTACGAATAATTAAAAAAATAATGTCAACATTTTTAAACATGGCAACTGGTTATTGTGTACTGCATACAAATTAAGTCAAAAATCAACTATCATATAATAATCTGAAACAGTTTATAGATAGTCAGTACTTCTTATACAGCCTATTATGGGAATACCTACATACATGCATACATACACACGTATCTATGATCAAACTGTGCCTGAACTTATACATGAAAACAAAAGAACTAATAACAATCAAATCATCTTCAAAGAGAAGACAATTAACAGCAATCCCAAAAAGAACTTTAACACATTCGTAAAATAACATTTTTCTTTACTTGAAACATTAATTTGTACAGTTCATGATTATCGCTACCCCTTGCACTCTTTTCGGTCTGCTTTAATTGTACAAAAATAAATTTATTGTGGAAGGGCCACTTTTACGTATATGAAATAAATGTCAATTTCACATATCGAACTTATATAAAGTACATGTATTATATTATGAGAGACTAATACTTGTTTACTTATCAACTATGTACAACGTCTAGGCTCTACCCCAATTTACTGGTGTTTGTGCTATTTAATGTGTAATATTATTAATAAAACAAGTATCAAATACAAGAAGAAAAAAAATAATATCATTTATTGCAAGTATGCCTGATTTTATTAATCGTTATTTAGTCATTGTATTGATATTGTGTAGTGGATTAGTAAAAAATAATGGCAGCCCATGTAAGGCATACATACATAGGCCATATATACATACATATATACATATTTTTACATACACATTCATATGCATATGTTTGTGCATAAACAAATGACAATAAATCTCTAGTTGTGAGTTCCGGACAATAAAAAAAAAATAAAAATTTTTACTATACATATTTTCGTTGTATATACTTATAGTCTAAATCTTAAAACATAATATCGTATATACTTAATTAATTTTATTAAAAATAAAAATAAAGTTGTCTACGCATGGTTGATGTTTTTTAAAATTAAAATAAGCAGAGTGCAAAAACATAACAGAATATCTAAAGTATTTAAATTAGGAGGTTATTGTGAATCTTATTGTATAACATATGGTATATTGTAAACAAATCTTAAAATATAAAAATATGTAAGAACTAAAACAGTTTCTTCATATAAATTTAAAAAAAAATTTTTTTTTTTAATGTGTAATTTATTTATTATGGGTATACAAAATGTCGCAAACAAATTGAGTCACTCAAAAGTTGTACCGAAAACTTTTAAAATACTTTCTCATCCATAAAGTTTTTAGAAGTACACAGTTTTTCTTGACTTCTATAAAAACACAGTTCTTGAATTGTAGTCAAAATCTGTTTCGGAAGCGATCTATTACTCATAGCTTGCAGACAGCCTCAAGAACTTTAAGGCAACTGCTAACCCTGCAGCCTGCAAGCACGATTGCAACGGCCTAAATCAGCGACCGGGGAACTTTTTTAATCATTACCCCAAAATATTTTTGTGGAACTGACATTACCCATTGGCAAAAGAGCAAAAAAAAAAAAAGATTATCCACTCCATATATAATGGCAAAGGAGCAAAAAAAAAAAAATTATTTAAGTTGAAAAAAGTACTAACAGTTTTACCCAAAAAAAAACAAATTAAAAATATTTTCTTTTTATTAACATTACCCAAAAAGGGGTAATTTACCGTTCACCGACGACTGGGTCAAGAGATGAAAACTATGTCTCAGGTATTAACTCTCGAAAAAATCCAACAGATATAAATCACTAGAAGATGGGTTTTGTGGCACAGCGGAATGCTGATACGATGTGTGTGGCAACCCCTAAAAACCCTTTGCTTTTAGAAAGCAATTTAGTAAGACTAAGAGTTGAAAACTATGTCTCAGATGTGCTAATATAATCATCATGCTTCTATTCCTGCAGCGGTCGCGGAACTTTTTTAATCATTACCTCAAAATATTGACATTACCCATTGGCAAAAGAGCAAAAAAAAATATATATATAGATTAAAAAATAAATAAATTAAAATAAAACTAAAAAAAAACAATAGATTATCCCCTCTATTTATGGCGGGAGATGGCGTGCTAAATTCTTTAATTTGAAAAAAATACTAACAGGTTCACAAAATAGCAAATTAAAAATATTTTCTTTTTACTAACAAAAGTTTCACTTTTACCCCTGTTCCCCGACCGCTGGCCAAAAAGCTCGTTTAGATATGTTTACCTGCATAATTCTATTTCCCATTGCGGAAACTGTAGTTTATACTACTATTTTGTGGACAGCACAATTCACAGATATTCAATATATTTACAAGGTAGTATATTAAGTCTTTATTCACTTTATGCTTATTGTAATACATTATATGGGAGTATTAGTGAATGAACTGATCCCTTTGCACCTCGTTATGATCCATCTGCCTGAATTTCCAGCTTCCTTGGCCATCAAACTCAAGAATGTGTGTGTGAAATTTCCTAGTTAAATATATATACATAACGCATTTTATTCTTTTATATATTTGATGTGCATATTCTTACCATAGTGTGGGTCTGTGTGTTATTGTCAAAAGTGTAATGCCCATACTCTTGGCAATTTCATAAATCGAGCTCTCTACATCAATGGACACGGCACTGGTACATTCGTCAAGCAGTGCATATCGCGGCCTGTGGATAAAAGTTAACTTATTGTAATACTCGTAACTTAACCCCAACTTATTGTAATATACGTACTTGTGATAAAAAAGCCGAGCTACGGCCATGCGTTGCTTTTCACCACCAGAAAGGATATCTTTCCAATCGCGTACAACATCAAAGCTGTCACTGAAAGTATTACCATTTTGGAATGTATTAATATGGTACGAAAAAATAATGTAATGTTTTCTACCTACCGTTGAGCAATGTGCTCTAGGCTGACCATTTTTAAAATGCTCATAAGCATATCCGTGGTGATGCCTTTGCGTTTCATATCTTCTCGCGTATCGGGATAAATGATCTGATCGCACAGGCTGCCAATTGACATATAGGGACGCTGCGGGATATAGAACATACACGGCTTGTCTTCAATGGGACGTGGGATATGCAGTTCACCGGCATAGATTGGCCAAAGACCGCTTAAAATGCGAAACAGGCTGGATTTGCCGCAACCATTTGGTCCCGTTATTAAAAGATGCACTCCCGGCTCAATGCACAAAGTCAAACTTGGCACAACAATATCACAGTTTGGGGTAACAACCGGCACAGCTCGCAGACTTATCGACATGTTATCAGCATCATCCGTATATATAATACGACCCTTTGCAATGGGTTTGCCATCACGGAACTCAATAATGCCATTCATTTCATTGTTCTCGACCACAGTTGCTTTGCGGTAAACTCCTTGTGCAGTCTCCTCAAGTACATCGAGCATGCCAGCTACACGGTAAGTGTACCCAGCTAAAGCCACAATCTCCTTGTACGAGGACATTAGACGCTCAATTGCATCGGCCGCCGAAATAAGCAAATTCCTTGCCGTTGTCAAGTACTGAGTACGCTCACTAACACTTGAATCGTTGCCATCGCTCTGGTCAGTGTTGTGTTTAGCGGCACCCGTTAGTATTGGTAGGGATACCATCACCATGCCGGTGCCGGACCACACGTACTTCATAAAGAACTGTTCGAGCATTATAAACCATAGTTTCTGGCTGAATATCGTATTCATCTGGTTGACCAGGCGATTGTATGCCTGGCGTAATTGCTGCAATTCAACCTGTAATTGGACGAAACGATTCAATTTTGCTCAGGTTAGTAAGTAATAAAAATATTTGTTTATATACATATTCTCAATGTTGCGTCAAATCTGTGCGCTCTTAAGCTATTTAAAACAAGTAAGAAGGCTCTAGTCGAGAAATCCTGACTAGCCTAAGTAAGTCAATATCTCCGGTGTTTGTCAACCGATTTCAATAAATGTTTTTACAAATTCTAGATTTGGTTGTTATCGATCACATGAGTATATCGGAAACGGTTATCGATAATGTGAAGAAAAAAACATGTGCTGTCTAGGGCTACTGGAACTGACATTACCAACCCAATAGTAAAGGAGCAAAAGAACAAAAAAAAAAAAAAAAGGGTCAACTCCATGTATGGTAACAGAGAACAAAAAAAAAAAATTTAGAAAAAAAAAATTACCTCCTCCATTTATGAGAGATGCATTTTTAGGGGTAATTTACCCTGTTCCCCGGCCACTGGTCTAGGGATTAGGGAAGCTTATGTTCCAAATCTGGACTCTCCACCTCTTATAGTCTCTGAGATCGACGCGTTCACACATACAGGCAGACGGAGGGGCGGACATGGCTATATTGACTCGGCTGTTGATGCTGATCAATAATATATGTACATATACCCGTTAAATACTTTTACCCATTTTAAATGGTAAAAATGGTTGTCGCTTAATTTTATTTTTAGGGCTTAACATTATTAACTTTTTGTAGCTTTCCTTTATGTGTCTCATCATAGTCGCATCACCATACCGCAACATTACTGCACAGCTATGAGCTTACTACAAGTGTAGGGATCAGTGTTACCACAATATTTTAAATGTTGGGTTTATCTTGCATTTACACTGGAGTCGCTAGATTCGATGCTAGCGTTTGGCCTTAAGGTCTTCAAAAATGTATCCTTTTGCACTGCTTTTATACGAACGCAAATAAATATT
Organism: Scaptomyza reducta; assembly: GCA_035044485.1. NCBI lineage: Eukaryota > Metazoa > Arthropoda > Insecta > Diptera > Drosophilidae > Scaptomyza > Scaptomyza reducta. The sequence continues at coordinate 387,035 of JAWNNV010000463.1, forward strand.
TTGTATTTTAGTCAATTTACTAATGGCGGCAACTAGTATCAGCTAATTCTAAGTCAAAACAAGTTCGCAAGTTTTTTACAAAATTATTTGGATCACCAAATTTTGTCAACTATATGTAATGGAGCAATTTAATTTCGGACAAAAATGAAAGCTGTGGAAGCAAAAAACAGAGCTATTGCCAATGTGAACGCCTTCGCCCCTATTACTAAGATCTTTTTAGCGATCTCAGTGTAAATGCAGTATTAAGTTCGGCTTGAAGTAAAAAATTTGAACTATATATTCTATAACATGGCAGATTATAATATGGAATTGTGGAATCCTACCTGTTAGGTCTGAATGATAGCTGAGATGATTTGTGAGATTTCAATAACTAACCTTGTGTCCGCCATAAAATGCAATTTCCTCGGCGTTTGTAATAATACGCGAATGAATATGCCTTAAATAGCCATAACGATTGGCTTCTTCGGAGACCAGTTGTCCAAATTTAGGGGACACAATGCGTAAAATGTGAGCCGTAAGCGCAATAACGCTCACCGACAAAGCTGGACCTATGAAAAAAAAATATATATTAACAGAAATACTTGGAACATTTGGGAATGAATAATAGTTACCTGACAAGATGTTGGCCTTCATCTTCCTGGAAGATCGCATTAGCGCCAAACCAATTAGCATCAGATCGAAACATGGCTTGGTTAAGCTACTATATAAATGAGCCACTGAGCTTGCAAACACCGAAATGTCTTCTGTAAGTCTACAAAATAATATTGAATAAAAAGAAAAAGAAAATAGAGCACACGAATCTCACCTGTGATCAGCGTTTTCGATACGTCCATCCAAATTTGACACTCGATAGTAGTTTTGATTTTTAAAATACAATCGATATGAGTGACGTACCAATCGAGTTCTACATAAATAAAATATTCTATAAAGTATTACACACAAGTAAATAGGTTCTAGTCGAGAAATCCCGACTAGAATATACCCTGAACCCTATACTTAACACGTACAGTCAGTCAGTGCTATATATATATATATATATATATATATATGTGTGTGTGGGTATGTGTATGCATATTGGATTTAACTTCAATGGTCCTTATTTTTCAATCGAAAACAATAAAAATTTCACAGATTTGCATTATTTCGTCTACAGTTTAAAAAGTCATTCTCTAGTTTTTTAAATTAAAGATTTTGTAGTTATTGATTGCATGTGTGTATTGAAAACAGGATGAGTTATCGAACAAACGTGTATTGCCTAGGGCTTAGGAGAGCTAATGTTCTAAATCTGGAGTCTATAGCTCTCATAGTCGCTGAGATTTTTCAATCGATATCAATAAAAATTTCACAGGTTTTCATTATTTCGTCTATAGTTTAAAAAGCCATTCTCTAGTGTTTTAAATTAAAGATTTTGTAGTTATTGATTGCATGTGTGTATTGAAAACAGGATGAGTTATCGAACAAACGTGTATTGCCTAGGGCTTAGGAGAGCTAATGTTCTAAATCTGGAGTCTATAGCTCTCATAGTCGCTGAGATTTTTCAATCGATATCAATAAAAATGTCACAGGTTTTCATTATTTCGTCTATAGTTTAAAAAGCCATTCTCTAGTTTTTTAAATTAAAGATTTTGTAGTTATTGATTGCATGTGTGTATTGAAAACAGGATGAGTTATCGAACAAACGTGTATTGCCTAGGGCTTAGCAGAGCTAATGTTCTAAATCTGGAGTCTATAGCTCTCATAGTCGCTGAGATCGTCGCGTTCATACATTCAGACAGACAGACGGATAGGTCTATCGACTCGGCTGTTGATGCTGATGCTTTTTAGAGTCGGAGATGCTTCTGTCTGTTACATACTTTTGCACCAAACCATTTATATATATACTCTTTTTATCCATTTTGAAATGGGTTCAGTGTATATAAAGTATGTATGTACATATCTGTATGGTATTGAACTTACCGAAAGGCAAGCGCAAGCTTACTTTCCAGAAATCGTATCATGGAATTGACAAAAGTAGCTGGAATCGCAATGCCAAACCATTTAAGCAGCACGACAGCAAATTGCTTAACATCCTTGCGTACGATGAACTTGACAATAGCGCCCTCAAGCGCAGCCACATAGATGCTGAGAAATGTTCGGGATATCAAGCACAATGTGTGAACGGTGAGCAGGCCCGTCTCGTAGCAAAACTTTTGCGGTATCATTATTTGTACCAGCATGCCGAGCTGCTTTAAAAATTCCTTATTCAGTCCCGGCTCAAGCATTTGCTTATTTTTATTTTTTAATTGCTGCTCCACCAACAACTTTTCGGCCTCGGCCAGCTTTAAATCCTCATCAGAGCCATCTATTTCGGACGGCGTCAGAGCCCCAGTATTGTTGACTCTCGATTTACCATTTTGTTCTTGAGTGCTTTGCGTATTTTTGATGTATGGTACGGTCACCTTGATGGTCAATGCAAATAAAGCAGTTCCAACCAGGGCGTAACTGAATGCTTGCTTTGGTAGTCCAGACTGTTCATATTTTTCCGCTAAGCGGCTAACATATTTTGAAAACACTGTCATATTTCCAAAAATATGTCTTTATGAATATTGTAATCGTGTTTTTATATTTGTCAAATTAACAAATAGCAATATGCATAGAGAGAGAAGTATGCTGTAATAAAAAATGCATAATAAAAACAAATTATAATATAATAACATCTATATATAATATCAAACACTTTGTCTTTTTCGTGCTTTATTTCATGACGCTATCTTGAATTATTTGATTGTTCTGCCATTGAATACCGGCATATATTATATAAGTTTCAGCTCTAGTTTTGTCAGTCACTTTTATGATGTCTACACTTAAGGATAAAGATCACTTCCATATTAATGCAATCATTTATTTGACAAACAAGTTGTTTATTGCTTTTTTCTATATGAATATTTTAATTTTTTAGCGTTCATAAAAAAAGGCAAAGTTCAGTTACTAATTGTTTAATCGACTTAAACGACACTCTACATCCAACTACATACATATGTATGTAGTTCACAATGATTTCTTGAGAATACACATTTACCACTGGATCGTAACTCAAGGTCTTTACTAGGCTGCAATATATACAAAACTGATACATTAATGTAGATTCGCTGTTTTTTTATGGTGTGTTTATTCAAACTACTTTTATATATGTATTAATACAAGCACATACTCTCGCACATTATTATTCGGAAAAGACGATTGGATAAGTGCTATAATATTTGTAAATAGCGATAAGCCTAATCATAAAGTCGTTTGGATTAGATTATATGCAAGCTTTAAAAAAAAATTGAAATTAAATGCTGATAACTTATATTTTGCAAACTGAGAAATTTCCCCATTTCAAGCTGTAAATAAAACAAGTAAGGAAGCTATTGTCGACTTGCCCAACATAATATACACTGGAAGGATTCTTGTTTTTCATTGGAAAATATTGTTAAATGTCTGGCATTTGTACAGCAGATATATGACTTGTGGTCCGATCTGTTCGGCTTTAACAAATGATCTAACTGAAACAAACAGAAGAAAAACATTAATGATGACAAATAGCAAAAAAAAAAAAAAAAAAATCATCTATATTTATTTATTATGGACAAAAGGCAAAAAAAAAAATCATATCTCCATTTCACGTTTCACTTTTACCCCCCGAAATTTCAATTATATTTATACTTTCTTTTATTTATTACACATTTCACGACACTTTTCAAGTGTTTAATTATTGTCAATGGAAATTCCTTCTGTTTGTAGAGTATCATTAGAAACTTATTTGGGTTAAACATATATATATTTGTAAATATTAATATGCACTTCAAGTTTATAAATATATTTAGCTAAAATATTGTGCTTACAAAAAAAAACTACTAAATTATTTCCTTGCTAATTATATTTATAAATCATTAAAACTAGGCTTCTTTAAAAATGTTCAGGTCATCCAGTTAAAGAAAACTCAGTTACAACGATACACTTGAAATTAAACAAGTAAGAACACTGTAATCGAGCAATCCTGCTAAATCCTTGATCCCTGATCCTTAACTTAAGCGCACAGTCAGTGCTAGAAAGTATGTGTGTGTGTACTCGTATACTGCATACTTGACTTAATTTTAATGTTCCATATCTCCGATGTTGCTCAACCGATTTCAATCAAAATTTCACAGATTTTCATTATTTCATGTTTATATTATTATTATCATTATTTCATGTTTATATCGGAAACGGGATGAGTTATTGGTTCGAATAATTTAAAACAAACTCTAACTGCCTAGGGCTTAGGCGAGCTTATTTTCCATATCTTGAGTATCTAGCTGTGATAGCTCTCATCGACGAGTTAATCGATTCCTTCTGTCTGTAACATACTTTGGTACAAAACCATTATACCCTTTTAAGCATTTTCAATGGATTCGGGGTATAAAAATTCTATTAAACGAATATTAAAGTACACTCTTGACTTGCGGCTGTATATTATTCAGAAAGCTTATGCTCAGTCTGATAACGCGATTAAGTATATAACCGATAAAGAAAATAAACAAATGGCTTAGGAACAGTAAGCAAGTTTCAGATAATAGCTATAATAGCGGAAGTTGATAGAGTATTGACTGAAATAGAAATTTGAACTTTGTATCATATCATTTATAGTTTATTAACTTAATGACATGAGGGCTTCATTTCAAACATTCTTACATACAAAGAAAAAGTTTGTTTACAAAAAAGTCTCAACACTCTTTGAAACGACAAAAGCGTCACAGATATTTAATTATTTAACTAAAAATAAAATCAGCGCATGTATTGCCTTTCGGAATAAACAAACAAGATTTTTAAGGATAAAAGTGATCTAAAATCAATATAAACAAAATCAATATCAAGATCCAAAATTAAAATAAAACATTTTTTTAATTGCCCACTAGTTCCAAAAAAGTTGACCCAAGTTTTGTAAGCTAGTGTTATTCTTTGTGTATTACAGAAGTCAGCTTTCTGTCGTAGCTAAACAGCTGATTGTATGTATGTGTATGTAGTTGTGGCGTGTAAACTGACTACTGGCAGATTATATGCTTTTACTTGTTTTAGTATTCGCTTTGGGCTTTGTTTTTGCTTGCACACACTTTACTGCGTATATTTCTGGATTACAAAAGCTTCTTTTTTTTTTAGCGATGCGGAGATTTAGATAAAAGCAACAAAACTATACGCAACTGGAATCACAGTACACAATTTAAATGTACTTGAAGACGACGGCAAAACAGTAAAACTCATTATTTTAATTAAATTTTTTACAACATTGTATTCAAATAGTAAACACTAAATGAATTTTTAAAATTCTACTAATATGAATGGCAACACAATAAAAAAAAAACACGACTGAACAACGCGAAAGCTTAAAGCTTAATGTTATATGTACATATATGTACTTAGTACTCACTAGCTTAGTTTTTCATTTTCCCTTTCTGCTAAAATTTAAAGCAATGTTACATGCACATACATGTCAATTATTATAGTAGCATATGGTTAAATATTATAATTTTTTTTTTTAAACATACATAACAAAAGTTATGAACATAAATTAGATATATCAAAGCCTGTTTATGCACATATATCGATTCGAAATAAATAAATCTGTAAATATATGTACATACATATGTATAAACATATCTACTCTGCAAGAATATACATACATCCTAACATACGTATGTACATATGAGCGCCTCAAACGGAATGACAATAACTAGAATAAGTGTTTGAATTACAATTACATACATAAATTGATGCATGTATATGTATGTTTATATATGTATATAAATAAGTACTGTATATTTGTGTGCATATGCATACATGCATACACCTGGTTTATATGTAAGTGAGTCAGTACAGTAATAGTAATAGTATTAGTAGATCTAAGCCGTAACAACTCTCCAGTTGTGTTTTTTTTTTATTTATTTTTATTACGCAATCTTAAAACATTAAATTTTGTCTTATTTGTTTGTATTGTACGCTCAATACTAAATTCTTTCCCTATTATGTTTTCTCTGTGTGGGTTTTCTTAGTGATGGCTCTCGCTCTCCTTTTCTCTGCCAAACTAACATTTACTTAAAAGTAGAGCACTCACCAAAAAATATCGAGATGCCGCTTAAGAGCACGTACAATCTTAATCTTAATCTGAAAAATCTTAAGTTATATATATTAAGTTATATATATTATTCCCTTTCTAGTCTTCAGCCAAATATCGTAATGATATGTCATAGATACATTTTAGTAATACAAATCATTTTGATTAGAATTCAAACACTCAAGAAACACAAAAGATTTTGAAAATTAAAGCAGGAACAAATAATACATACACATTTAAAAAAAAAAAAACAAAAATATTAATTGCTAATATTATTAGAATCGCATAGAAGACGACGAGAAATATGGACGACAGTGATAAAACCGATTCATTCGAAGAAGTAAAAAATAATATTTAATCAAATATATAATAAATTGTACTAATTTAACTTAATCGCTTTGTATAAAGGAATTTTATGATGCCTGCTCCGACAGTCCGTTGGAGATGCCCGCTTTTGAAATGGATCTGAGCACATCGCTGGAGGAGGCTCAAATGGCTATCAATTATTTTTTTGATAATCAATTCGAAAAAGCTAGAGATCTTTTGAAACCATATGCCGGAACGAGCCTGTATCATTCGATGGGCAATGCCGTATTTTCGTTTCTTGAGGCTGTGCTTACATTCGAGCATATTGATGAAGCCTCTGTGGAGCTTAAGAAATGCTTGGAGGTGTGTCAACGTTTTCGAAAGAAAAGCACAATATTCGAATATATTGGTAGCACGTTTAAAAAGGTATATGAATAGAACATCGTCATTAGAAATGTGTAACGTCATGCATGCTTATTGAAAACTTTCAGAAAGATGTGAATATTCTCTCAGATCTTGAATGCCATGCGGAACTTTGTACAGCCGAAGCTCTTTTAATGAGCGCTCTACTCACTTTCATTGAAGATGAGAATCTTAGCGGATTAATTCGCGGTAGTCTGCAAGTGCGTCAGTGTTTTAATTGCTTTCGGTAATTTTGATTGATTTATTTATTTATCTACTAATTATCTTGTCGAATATCCAGACAATATATTTTAATTTAATTTTATAGTTACTTTAAATTTTATAAAATTTAAATTTACTTTGACATATATAAATTAATCGTTTATTTTTACAGGTTCTGTGCTCAAATAACGAAACATCGCCAGTGGAATTTTAGTTCACCGAGCTTAAAAACGCATTTTGATAGCGGCGTACATATGGGCATCGGAACATTCAATATAATGATATCAATGCTACCCATTCGTATTACGAATTTACTGAAATTTATTGGATTCTCATCAAATCGGGTGAGTAAATAAATAAGATACAGTAATTTATATATTTTAAAAATTTAAACTCTTAGGATTATGGTCTGAATGATTTGCGTACCGGTTACCAAGAAAATGGACTTCGTCAAATTTTATGCGCATTATCCTTACTTGGCTATCATTTAATGATTGTACCCATGCTCAGTAATCAACAGACCGACAGGGATCGCAAACAATGCAATGAGATATTAATGTCGCTACTGGCAAAATATCCAAATGGTGTTTGGATGTTATTTTTTAAGGGACGTTACGAATTATTAATGGGAAATTTTGTGGCATCCGAGTCATGGTTTCTAAAATCATGGAAATCACAACATGCCTGGCCACAATTTCATTATCTTAGCTTTTGGGAACTTCTCTGGTTGAACTCTATGCAATGCAAATGGATCAATGCACAATTCTATGCCACACAACTGTTGGAAAAGAGTAATTGGTCGCGATCAATATATGCATATCAATTAGCTGCCATTAAGTTAATGTCTTCCCCGAGTACTGAAGACGACTTGAAAGAAATAAATAAATTAATGGTTGAGGTGCCTGCATGTAGGCAAAAGATTGCAGGAAAATCATTGCCAATGGAAAAGTTTATGGCAAAACGCGCCATTCGATATATCAACCAGAAACAAAAACTTATTTTGCCCCTAATTGAGTTAATGTATCTGTGGAACATGTTTAAATTGATGGCTAAAAATTATCAACTGGCTGATGGCATTCTACAAATCATCGACAAGGAATTGGCCTTGTTAAGTAAATCCAATCTTTATTATGCCGATAATCGTGCATTATGCTTATTATTACGTGGTTCGTGCTTTGTTCAAATGGATAAAACAGCTTTGGCGCTTCAGTAAGTAAATATATATATATATATAATATATTTTTTTTTACTTTATATTTTGTTTAATCTATGATACAGCTGAACGAAGTTTTCTATTAATTTTCAAAACACTGTTAAATTCTAAATTACGACTTAATCAATAACGATCTTTTTTTATCGCCTTAAAATTCTTCTTTTTTACAGGGATTTCCATCAATGTATTGCACAAACTGGCATTCTGGAGGATCATTTTATAGCCCCTTATGCTTATGTGGAAGCTGCTCTTTGCCATGCATCCGAAAATCGTTCTCTAGCCATAGCCATGCTACAAGAAACCAAGTATGTTCATTATTGCATTCATTCTGCAATATCATTAATTAAATTTTTTTGTAGAAAAAAGTATTCCAAATTCGCATTAGAATCGCGACTACACTTTCGGATTCATGCGGCTCTAATGGATCTAAATGGCGATATTGATTAGTCACATAAATCGCAGATAATTAAGTTAGACTTAAAAATAATCGCAAATTTAACGGGAATATTTTTTATATAAGTATATAAAAAAAACATCTAGTGCTGTCCGCAATTAATCAGAGACAAAAAATTTTATATTCAAAATTTGAAATAGGTTGTTAAAGGGTACGTATTATAGTTTTTAAGGTATTAGTATTTGTTAGGACAATAAAATCACAGCTTTAAAAACAATTTTTTTTGTATGTGACGTGCCCTTAAATGTATATTACACTTTAGCTAAGCCATATAATTAGATTCTTGTTTATGGTGATTATATTGTTTTCTATATGATCAGTTAAGTGGAAATGTCTAAACATTTTTTTGTCCATGTTATTAAAACAAATAAACGAATTAAATATAAATGTGATTTTTAGTAATTATTTATTTTAGAGTAATTAATTGCATATACATGCAATTATTTATATATGTATACATAATATTCATTTTATTATAATGTGTATAATGATAAGGGGTATTTTATGTTTGTTTTATAATTATTGTAAGAAATTTTGTCTTTATGTTTATTTAATAATGCAGTGCGCGTTTTTTTTTTTAAATTAATATTTAAATTTAATATTTACTGCATATATATGTATGTATTATGTAATATGCTCGTAAATGTGATTCCTTAGAAGCATTATATGATAGTGATTTTAATCTATTAAATATGTCAATTTGTTAAATAAATGTTTTTTTACATTAAAACTGCAAAAAGCCTTATCTTCAATCAGTACTATTTTTGTTTAATAAATTAACATTGTCATTTGTGATTTTTGTTTTTTTTTTGCCCAAAAATTTGTTAAATTCCTATACATATATATTTTAATAATTTACATTTACTTACAAACTGTTTACCAATTGAGAGATATTATCCGTGCTTGCAACGTATATAAATTTAATATAAATGTATATGTTACTTTTTCTATTTTAATAGTTTAAATAGAAATTTCTGATTATTTTAGTTTTTATTTAAAACCTAGAAATGTCAGTTTATTAATGAAACTATGGACGCGTTGAAGCCAGCCTGTTTTTTAAACTTGAGTTTTGGAGTATAATTTTTTGTTTGTTTTTTTTTTTTTTACATTTGCAACTAACTTTGGCCTATTCTTTTTGTATTATTTTTAAATTGTTACCGCGCAGTGTCTTAACATGCTTACAATTTTTATTTGTTTCATGGCAATGGTTAAAAAATGCAAATTATCAACAAGATGTTTATAATCGTTTTGAGTAAAATTCAAAAATAAACAAAATAAACAAAAGAATTAACAGTTTCATAAGCTATACAAATTTTTTATTTTTTTAATTCATAAAGATAGTCAATTTTTTTTCTTTAAATAAAGAAGTTTTTTATATTCCAATTTTTTTTTAACTTTTGATTCCATTTTTTTTTTGCTTAAAAACTTAACTAATAAAATTCGCGTTAAGACAAAAACCCTTATGAATAATACGAGTCTTACCAAAAATCGTTATATATATATTTTACATTATTTGATATATTAAAAAAACTACACAGTTTTATATTTATATATATACTGTTTGTATACTATATTTATGTACGTTCTTGTTTTGTTCTTAAATTAAGTACAAATATTTATGTGTGGCTATAAATCTCTTGTTTGCTTTTTGTAGCTGGTATTAGTTATAGTCTAATAGCTGCTCTTGCATTAATATATATGTTCGCTTTAGAACTAAATCAGAAGAAATTTCGGTTTATTTATAAAAACAAATTACGCCTTTTGCAAAAAATATGATAAAACATATCCAAATTGTGTGTATAATAATAAATATATTGTATATTAACTGATTCAAAAAACATTAATTTTTTTTTTACATCGTTAGGAAGTTTTTTTGTGTATTTTATTTCAATGTATGAATGTTTGTATATATATATACATGCATATATATTTGGATATGTATATACATACATTCATACATTAAAATAAATATATATATATATATGAATATCACAAGTTTGAAGAGGGTGTAGAAATTGTGGCAAGTTCAATAATATATATAAGTGGCAGTAAGCGGCGGCAAAAATCGAAACGAATTTATAGATCTAGGGTCGCTTGTTGCTCCTATCGAACAAAGTATTAATTAATACTTTAATTTATCGGATCAAAAGCTGTGATTGTTAAAAATTTCAAATTTCAAAAATTTTCAATAAAAAAAAAACGTAAATATTGCCCTGCAGCTAAACTTTTAACTACATGCGCAGTAATTGAAATTGTTGTTATTGATAGGATATGGGTACTATTGTAACGTAAAGAGCAACAAATGACCCTCAATATATATCTTAACCTTAACCACATGGCATCTGCGTCCATCAACAACTTTTGCCTAGCAATCGATGCCATTGATGCCATTACAAATTTGCGTTAAGTTGTTGTGATTTTGTTGTTGATGACCAGGGACAACTCCTGTATTATGCTCATCATTAATGGCGCGATGACGCGGGAAGAAACCTGAGGCGGCAACAATAATGTTGTTGCTGCTGTTATCCAAAACATTTGCTACTACAGAATCATTTACCGGCTCCGGTAAACTCGTGGCATTGATTTCCTGTTGTTGAATTGATTTTGTATTATTTTTTTTTGTTTGTACATTTTGGTGTGAATTAGTTATGTTGCTGCCGCTGTTATCGCTTGTTAAACAAGAGTTATGTTCCACATTATTACTTATCAAATTCGTACATTCGACATTACAGCCCGTTATCATATCATCTTCGTCTTCCTCCTCCTCCTCCTCCTCATCATCATCATCATCTATCTCGGAATTATGATGATTGTATTGCTGCTGTTGTCGGTGTTGTTTATTTTGAAGTTGCTGTTGTTCTCTCGATTCCAATTCGAAATCATTTGTTGTTGCTAATGAACGATTCACTATATTCATATTATTATTGCCACGCCCACTCGTCCGTTGATAATACGAACGTTCTGTTGAGTGTGCCAATGTTTGAGCACTATTTAATCGAATATTGCCGCCGGGCATTACATTGTTAAGTGTGCGATTAAAAACGGAGCCACTCCCAGAACCCATTACCACCGATCCCCCCACGCCTCCGTTTGTAATGCTATTTAATGTACCACTTTTACGCACACCATTGTAATGTCCGCCCCCTACCGCTACCACTCCACCTCCACCACGCTCATACGAATTGTAACTGGCATAACGTCCACCATTCGAAGATGTACATGAATTAGTTGTCGAATTGGAACTAGTTCGTCGTTCGGACGCTTGAACCTTATGCTGCTGTTGACCTTCCGGCCAAAATTCATCACGTACTGCCAACGTTTTCTCCCTCTCTTTAAACACAGGTCGCTCAAAATTATTAAATTCATAACTGGAATTCTCTTGCAATGGTTCCGAGTAACAGCTGTCGCTTTGTAACAGCAACATTTGCTGTTGTGATGACCCGGATCCGGTGCCAGAACCAGTGCCAGAACCGGTGCCCGAACCAGATCCTAATTTTTGTAATGCTCCAACAGCTCCCGCTGAACTTGTACGCAAATCAAAATTGGGATTCTCATAATGATCAATTGTGGCATCATCGGTCATATAATCATTGCTCATATATGCAGCTCCTCGCATTTGCTGATGATGATGATGTGGATGTTGATGAAATCGTGATGTTAGATTATGATTAACAGCGCTCCGTATCGAACCCGTATCGTATGGTCTTTGATACATAGGTTCCTGTAGTTGATATTCTGTTCCAGCTCCTACGGATGGAGACGCTGCTCCTCCTCCCGCCGGTGCCAACGAATTTAATGCATAACTATCATCATAAATCAATTTACCCGTACGCATTGTATACGTATGTAAATTGGTATTTGTATTGCAAATCGCTGGATAATCCGTATCAAATTGCTCTTGACTCGAGCTGGAGGTGCAGGGTAAAAAGAAATTCGCCATATTTGTATGCGACGAATTGTTTAGTGTACCCGAAGTAGTTGCAGTTGGATGTTTTTCTCTACCAGCAACAACTGGCCCAACCATTCGAACGTCACCGTTAACAGCAACAGAATTATTCACAGTATTCCCGATTCCAATGCTCGTTCGCAAACCCGTTACCCAAGAAATGAGTGTAATAATTGCGATCTCGATGAGACGCAATGAAAATTGATAGCCCCATTGCAACCAATCGACATCAACAATATTCGTTTGACTCATCAACGGACGAGTCGTTGTTGATATGCAAACGGCACCAAAAATTTGCAAAGCAGCCAGCAAAACAAAAAGTAATGCTGTGGCAATTGTAATGTGTATGGCATACGATAAATTTTGATAGCCATGAATATAATTCTGCGATTTACTTTTCAATATACGCTTCAAGATGCGATATAAGTATAGGTATAACAGCCCTAGGCTAAGGCATATAAATATATAGATAATTTGACAAATGAGCGATAGGACTCGCGGTGGCGGAGGCGGATTAGCCAAACTGGTCGATAGCAACTGTTGTTGTTGTTGTTGTCTTCGAAAGTATTGCTGTTGTTGCTGTTGCTGAAAGTACAATTGATGATTATGCAAAGTATACGATTCAACATAATGCAACGTGATGCACAACCCGACATGAACACCACATCCAACAACAACTGTTAGCGGACGCACCAATGCAGAATAACGATTATTTTTATGATTCAAAGATTTTAAAAATAAAAAGAGTATCAACACAGCAAATGCAACTGTTAAAAATGTTGATGGTAAATTAAGTAAAAGTTCAGCAGCAAATATGGGAAAAGTGCTATGAATATTGTATGCATCGATGCATAGGTAGATAATTCGCATTATGCAAATCGAAATGAGTATCAAATGTATATAAACAAAATATGATTGAGCAAATAGATGTGTTAATTTGTTATATGTAACCAATTTGTATAACGAATATACCGATAAGATTGTAAATAGCACAACGCATAGATATATATGTATATTCCATGCCCAAGTCCATGTTGAATGTGCTGCAGCAGCGGCAGCAATTTTTTCTGATCCATTTGTCGTTGGATATGTTGGTTTTGCTGCATTTGTTGTAGCTGTTGCTGCTGCTGATGAAGTGGCAGCTGCTTCACCCAACGCAGCTGCAGCGGATGGCGTTGTCGTTACTGATTGCTGACTCACATTGTTTGTAGCAGCAATATCATTTATATCCAACTGCGACTGACGACTTTTATTTATATTTGCTGCATTTGCATTGCTGTTGTTGCTGTTCTCCGCATTATCTATTGCACTATCTAACAACACTTTCGGCGCTGCTGGCGTCTGTTGCATGCTGCTCACAATTGGTCGCTGTGTCACATGCCTCAACAATACAGCGGGTATATCACCTTTCTTGCCATTGGAGCCTAGGATGCGCCGAATATTTGGCAACACTTCCTTGTGTCTTTTGCCACCGCCAGCAGCAGCACTTAACAGATCTTGTGTGCTGTGATCATTGTTATTATAGTTATTATAATCCTCTGCTGCTGCTGTTTCGGCAGCAAGAATAACCACTGCATCATTATTACGTGATGGTGTATTCAAAGCCTTTTTAATGGCTCCACCCTGTAATGGAATTTTTGTCTCTACCACACCAACGGAATCGCTTTCATTTCCATCATTTCCTGTATTACCGCCTATTGATGTCGCGAAATCAGGCGGACGTAATGGTATCCGTTCATGACCGGGCATTAAACTTGGCGGCGGTATGGGACGACGATTATTGAAAGCAACTGTATTCGAAATAACTCCTTCATTATTCGTACCCCTTAATGTGGGCTTATCGGCGAACGGATTTTGATATTCCGGCGGCAGTGGAGGTGTGAAAAACGATCTTGATGGCGGTGAATACGATGGTATATCCCCAGGATACATCGGTATAGTTGGTTGGCCATTCGTTTTTTTCAATAAGTTAGGAACTACAAAAAGAAAAAATATTTTTATACATCGGGTTAAAAACAACTAAACAAATTTTTACTTGATGGCATTGGTGTTGAATTGTATTGCATTGGCGGATGACGCTGACGATCTCGATCGTGGGTGCTGCTGCTGCTGTAATGACGATTTGGATTTGGATACGTTGGATTATTATTACTCTTCAATATGTCAGCATTTGGTGCCGAAGTTGGCAATGCATGATCTCTTTCCAAATCGAGCTCATAGTTCCTATGACGACCACCATTATGCTGTTGGGCATGATGTTCCAATTGGTGGTATCTAAAACATTCGAAAAAAAAAAAAGAAAAACAAAAATTTAATTGAGTTCCAAAACTAATACTTTTCATCGGCATCAGAAACTGTATATGATTTGAAAGGGTCTTTGTTAAAATCTTAAGTGCATAGATTGACCGTTCAATTTGGATTAATATAATGCAAATAATCAAATAAATAATAAAAAGTTTTTTGGGAGTCATTTCTGGATATACTGAACCATTATATATTTTTTATTTATTTGTGATTGTCATGAGCCATACATTAATCCAAAAATAAAAATACTTTTTCAATCAACGAACCTTTCAAAATTGTATACTCTGATATTTTAGTTTTTTTTTCAATGTCCGTCATGGTGTCTGTAGGTCTGCACCCGTAAAGTTTGAGACTATAAACCTTGCAACTGTTTTTTTTATCAAGATTAGGGTGCTTCGCCTACTGGGTGGTGGCTGGGAAATTGAAAAAATCGATAACTGAAAATCGGTAAGTCCACATATATACATCAAGAGCTATCAATTTTGATAAGAAGATTGCTACTGTCTTTCAAGAAAAAGCTGAATTAAAATTCGGCCGCGAGCACAGCCTGTTGTAAAATCGGATATATCTTTGAAAGTTACCAAATTTGGTAAGAATATAAAGTTGACGTATTTCTCTTTAAACTTGTCATTCTTACTATTCTATCCATAAGCCTTTTCGGATCTTATGTTCAATCGATAACAATCTTTCCCACTTGATACATATGACACTCCTACTTGCGCTCTTAAAATTAGTGTGGTTTTCTCTATATACATGTTATTCGTAACCGCACGCTTAGCAGTGCGCCACTAGTTCGCTTAATGTTTGGGTCCGCTCGTTAACAAGCCTTTAGGGATGGTGATTTGGCTACCCATGGTAGTGATTTTTGCAGCGAGTGCCTTAGCAGTTGAGCTAGTTCCAAACAAATTTTGGCTGCAGTTAAGCTATCTTACATATGGTCCTACTCCTGTAGAAAGTAGTGAAATAGCTAGTTCAAGCATGGCCAATCCCCCTACCTTTACTTCTAGGTAGTGACATCCCCCAGATATCTGCATCAATTTGGATGCCGGGCCCCCTGTGCCAGACATTAAAATCCGAAAATACCCATATTCTCCTCTTTGCAAGCAGAATCCTCCTGTTTTTATACTGGTATAGAGTATTCCGCGGTCGCTTGCGTCCGACTGCAACGTTTTAACTTGTTTTATTATAGTAAATTAAATTCTACAACATATCCTTATATGAGTTTAAAAAAAAAAAGTATAACGACGATGACTATTTATAGATGGTTTTATCGGAAAAAAAACCATTCAAAAAGGAATCAGCTGTTGTGTTTTGTTTGGAGACTTAAACAAAGTTTAATTTGAATATAAATGAATGAAAATGGATGAAAAGCGGCTAATTGCGAATTGTATAGAGTCCGAAATCGACACGTTCATACATACAGACGGACGGACAACCTTACAGGGCTACATCAACTCGGCTGTTTAAGAATATATATACTGTATGGAGGCCCTATATTCTGTCTGTTACATACTTTTTAACGATACCATTATACCCTTTTTAATCATTTTCAATGGGTTCAAGGTATAAAAATGCATGAAACAAAAATATCAAAGTTTTACTAATTTTCGTCGTCAGTTAAAACGGCGAGTCAAGACAATATCTTCGACACTTTTACTTAAGGAATACCCAAAAGTCGTCGATAGTTGACGATGACGACAGGTGGAATTCCAATTATTGTCAGTCAAATTCGTATTTGCCACTTAGATTAATAATAATAATAAAAACCCTATTATTCGCTACAATATTTCATATCAGAAATTTTGGGAGTTGCAGGTGCGATCGTCTCTATTTTCAGACCTCGTTTAGAGGTGTTTTAGTTTGATTTATATATTTAATACACTGCAGACTCCGGGTAGACGGAATTGTGTAATTAGTCCACAATGTCATAACAAGTAACGGCTTATGTGAGTGGGAGATCCAACCTGTCACTACCGCTCTTACCCTAAGAGTTGAAATAATAACACACACCGAATTTATAGGGAACATACAAATTATTTCAGGCAAAAACTAGTGGAAATATAAATGGAAATTACTGATTTCATATTTAAATAAAATAGTACTAACCTTAGCGTTGTTAAAAGTGGCGTCGCAACGGTTGTAAGACCCAAAACGTAACTATTATCGGGAATACTTCGTTTGGTCGTTGACGTTGTGCCATACGCAACTTTAATTAATACAGCAGCCACACTACGCTCCAAATTATCCAGTTTGTCCAAATAGCCGCCGCTTGCCGCAACGGATGATGAACTTAAGCCGCTGTTGCTAGTCGTATTGCTCGATATGGATTTGCCAGTATTCCCAAAACTCGTACTGTTTAATGTCTTTACGGACAAAGGATTCAGTTTATCAGTGCGATTTATGCTTGGTTCTTCCACCAGTATCGATTGCGATGAGCATAAAACATGCAAACTAATCAATATCGCAAGTATCATTTTATAATTTCCAACTTTCCTTATAATAACTGCTTTTCTCGCGCAGACATTTAAATGAGTATATCTGGACTGTTTTAATGCATGATCAGCTTTTATGTTATTCGGCGTACATCTTAGTTCAGTCTGTTCCAATGGATTTAATACTGATTGATAGTAGCATTTGTTGCCTGCCATTAAAGTTTTGCTTAGATCCGGAAAGATGTCGAAATAAACGCTTCTTTGGGCACTTTTAAAAATACTGACTGAATAAAACAAATAAAAATCAACAGCATTAAAAGCAAAACAAGTGCAAAGCATATATTTCAACTAGTAACAAGTAAGAAGGCTCTAGTCGAGAAATCCCGACTACACTATACCCTGAAACCCATATTTTAAGTCAGTGCTTGCAAGTATGTGTGTGTACGCGTATAGTGCATACGTTCTTAATTTCAATGCTCCATATCTCCAGTGTTTCCCAACCGATTTCAATATAATTTGCACAGATACGGACGGACAGACAGACACACGGACATGGCCATATCAACTCGGCTGTTGATGCTGATCAAGAATATATATACTTTATGTGGTCGGAGAATCTTCCTTCTGCCTGATACATAGTTTTGCACAAAACCATTATACCCTTTTTACCCATTTTTAATGGGTTCAGGGTATAAAAAAGTTCGACTAGAAGATGCTGTAAACCCTGCTGGTTTAAATTTACATCTTATTTCTCCGTTTTTATTTTAATCTATTGTTTATTAAATTATTATTTTTTTTAATCTAGAATTTTATATTATAATTTTATTGGATATCGAAAACAGAATAATTTGTAATAAAAACCTTTTTTGGCTATACAGTGGAAGGGCTTATATTTCGAATCTTAAGTGTATAGCTCTTTTAGTCTCTGAGAACGACGCGTCCATACACACCGGCAGACGGACATATGGCTATATATCGACTCGGCTGTTGCTGCTGATCTAGAATACGTATACTTTATGGCGTGCGGTAATGATGCTTCCTTCTGTCTGTTGCATACAATAACTAAACTATTATATGCATTTTAGCTATTTTATGGAAAATGTTTATGTGCTGATATAAACATATATTTCTCACATTAATTTCCCAAATATTATTGCTTTCTTTCGACTTTATTGTCTAAGTGACTATAGTGTTCTTTATATTGCCATTGGAATATTTCAAATAGGAGGCTCGTATACGAGCATAAATTGAATATATTCCTAATTGATATTAAAAAGTTAATAAACATCATTGTTGTTAAATCTGCAAAATTTATCAAAATCAATAACTTAACATATAGTAGGTAGATAAAGACATATATCTCACAAACTTCATTTTTTCCACAAATAACTATATTCCATAAAAATCGGTGCCCATAGTTTTTATGTACTTGAAAGGTGTGTATTATTTTATGAATTAAATTAATTCGTGAAATGTGTAACGCATAGATGAAAGCATGTTCGACTCCATAAGGTATTTATACTGTTGATCAGCATCGCAAGCTGTGTCGGTATATCTATGTTTTTGTGCACTCTGGGCGTTCAGATTTTGAGGTATCGAGCTCAAACTTTGGTCAAGGACTTATTTTTGTTGCAGTAAGATCATTTGTCAAGTGTATATCATATTCGGTAAAAAGCTTCCTTACTTGTAAAATAAATTTTACTTTGTCATATATGATATAAATGAAAGGGATATTTAATAGTTAATAAAAACCAAGAAAAAAAAATAAAATTACATTATATATTTACGAATTTTACTTGCCTTTATTATGACTTTCCAGAATAGCAGCATCTCGAAATTTAACTTTAATACGGCGATTTGTCATATACATGATGTTGACGTTGATAATAATTGTTAAAATCTGATTGCTGGTCCAAAATTGTTTAATTTTATCAGGACAAATAACAATCAAAAATGATGTTTGGCGTCATTTAGGGAGAATTTAACTGAAAAAAAAACACATGGAACCTCAATAAAAAATTAAAAAACACAACAATTTTTTACATAAAAATAATCCCATTTTACTTGTATATAAGATTTTTTAACGTTACGTTTGGACTCATCAATCCACAACAATAGCATCTGCAAGTTGCGCAATAACGATAATGAATATCTTTGATTAAGTTTAACAAAACTATATAATATATTATACATGGATTGTCACAAATTCACTTTTAATATATATATATATATATATATATATAATTTAGATAATAATAATAGAGCTCAACTTTGTATTTATGTACGTACGCCCTTTTTACGAAATACGAATGCGTATTTTTTTTTTTATTACATTTTTGTACATGATGTTCGTATACAAGAACATAAATTTTCATGTTTATTCATACATATATGCATAAATGCATTTACATACATACATCTATATGTACATACCAACATACGGCTACATATCAAGTAGGTTGCAGCTAGATTTTTTTTCATATTCCAAATGTGGTTGTTTCATCCAGAAACCGCAAGTTTTTTTTTAAAATTCACTATCATAACTTAAATGATGTACACAGACTTTTTTTTTAATTTTTACTCTTGTATTTTTAGTCAATCGATATGTTTACACATATATATATATATATATATATATAGGTATATCTACATCAAACAAGTTTCTTTGAACACACACATCATATAACATGTATGCACCGTACATCTATGAATATTAGGTTGGTTTTAGAATGTATGTGCTGCAGTGCATATACATGCGTATAGAAACGAACGGGGCGCAAAACGCGTACCGCACTTATTCACACACACACGGCACAGTCTTTTTAATTTAGCACTATGATTTACTAAAGTAAGTTATATTATTTTATTAACATAATGAAATCCCTTTTTCATTTCGTGTTTCTCAATTTTTCTCTTTTACACAAAATGGCGTGTCTACTAGAGATGAACAAAAACATAGAGACATCGATATAACATTTCATAATATTATCGAGAAGAAGAATAAAGATAGATAAATAATAAAAGCGCTATCACAGGAAAATATCGATATTGACGGAGTCTGTCATAAAATATCGAAACAGTTTCAATATCGATGTACTGTGAACATCTATAAAGAGAATACACAAAGAAAAAAAAAGATACAAGTGTTTTTTCTGCGTGCTTTGTAATTATAAATTATTCAAGTCAAATAAACAACTATTAGCCATGGATACATTTGATGTGTCTGACAGAGGCAGGTAATATTCGCCATCATTAATAGATTGATTCGGCCTCAGCCGGACGTCAAGAACGTATGTACATATAAGCGACGATTAGTTTGTGTATTTGCACATAAATATGTATGTAGATAAATTAGTTATATAGAAAATTGCCCATAGGTATGTATGTACGCAACTATGTATTCAATTTGGACATTTGTAAAATAGCTGAATTTAGGCAAACAATGCATGCATATATGTATGTATGATACATACACAAACATATGACAAGATGTACCTTCGGTATCGTTTTAGTTGGTACTTTGGCTCCATGTCTCGACAAGATGCTACCGAGGTATTAATGAATGAGCGTGAACGTGGAGTATTCTTAGTACGCGACAGCAACTCAATTGAAGGAGACTACGTCCTTTGTGTGAGGTAATTTATTACAAAAAAGAAACCTAAATATTCTGAAAATTTAACCATTTTGTGACTTATGTATTTAATTTTAGAGAAGACACCAAAGTGAGTAACTACATCATAAACAAGGTGCAACAGCAGGATCAAATTGTTTACCGCATTGGTGATCAGTCCTTTGAGAACCTACCCAAGTTACTCACCTTTTATACACTGCATTATTTGGACACCACACCATTGAAGCGGCCCGCTCAAAAGAAAGTCGAAAAAGTTATAGGCAAATTTGATTTTGTTGGAAGTGTATGTACATATATCGCAATTGCAGTCAAACCAAATACTTTATGCCTATATTTAAGGATCAAGACGATTTACCGTTTCAAAGAGGCGATATTCTCACTGTTATACGCAAAGATGAAGATCAATGGTGGACTGCTCGTAATTCCCACGGCCTAGTTGGACAAATACCGGTACCCTATGTGCAGCGTGTAAGTTTTTAAAACCAACTCCATTTATTTAATTACGAATTATTTTCTTTTATACCTAGTACGATGAGTCGACAGAGGAAGACGACGGCATCGAGCATACAAATTCGTTAAACGTTGGCGCTTGCATTGCTACACGCACAAATATTTTATCTAGCTGCAGTTCTTCCGATCCAACTTTCGTAGCATCATCTAACCAATTCAGCACATTGAAAAGAACGGATTTAAATGTGCGTAAGCGTAACTAATCGAATTTTAATGGGTGCACTTTCAATATATATATATATATATATTTTATATCTATAGCGCAAATTGCCAGCACGAGCTCGAGTTAAACAGTCGCGAGTGCCAAATGCATATGATAAGACTGCACTTAAGCTGGAAGTTGGTGATTTAATAAAAGTGACTAAAACAAACATAAATGGTCAGTGGGAAGGCGAGTTGAATGGGCGTAAAGGTCATTTTCCGTTTACGCATGTTGAATTTGTTGAAGATTGTGATTTAGTAAATAATTGTGCGGAGATTCGATTAAATAACGATTGGACGGAATCACAATAATTTCAATAAATAATTAATTATGTTCTATTTTAAGTTGAAAAAAGATGTATTAAATCCGTAAGGTGGTTACTAATTGTTAAAATATTAAACATATAAATTAATAACATACAATTTAAAGCAGTTTGAATTCATTGTTTGTATTGTATTTAACATGGTACACTGTGCAGTAACAAATTGGCCAATGTTCTTTCTTCAACATCGAAGATTTGGCAATATTTAACCTTTTCTGGGATATTAGGCTTCACAACAGTGATGTAAATTTGAGAGGAAACATCGATGTTGACGTCCTTCGAAAATATCAAAATAATAAATCGATGTTGAGTTAATTATCGGGTTCTAAAAACCAACTTAATTTTTTAATGAATCCTTCTGTCCCAGTTCCAGCAAAAAAAGCTTGTGGCGCAATACTGTTGCAAAATAGGGTATTTGATTAGGTAGTACTTCTTATTTGTCGTATTTATTAAAGTTTACACTTCGCGCTGTTTGCATCAATATTGCTGAAAAGTTATTCTGAATTTTTTATTTTTTTTAAACATTATTAACAAACTACAATAAGCCTTTTTGAACTTAATATAAGAGTGCTACTAGCTTAATATCTTTGATCAATTTTAATAAATGCAAACACTGCTCAAATTATCATAAAAAAAATTTGTTTGGTTTCCATTTGAAAAGCGCAAAAGAACGACGATTTCCCCTACGGACCAAGTATAAAATAATTTTAAAACATATATTTAAAAGCGTTATAATTTTACTTACCTTTTGGCAGCTCAACTACTCTCCAAAAATTACATTCATCTCACTGTAGACATACTATATTATAGTAGCTTCAATAACTTTTGTTTAATGTACTATAAACTGTCCACTGCTCAACCATGCGATTAAAAAATTAAAAATCGATTTTTTTTGTTAATTTGTCATCGAACGATTTTTTTTTTGTGTTAGCCGAACAAGGTCGATCGCTCTTGCTAGGGATTGTTTTGGACGCTAACACAAAATGGCCAAATTGGTTTCAAAATATATTAGAGATGTATTAAAATAAAAAATCATGAATTAAACCATTTGTTAAATTTAAATGTGCTTGCAATATGCAAGTAAACTAGAAACGACCTTTCTAAAATGTAACAGATGTTTTCCAATGGACGTTTTATATTGCCTAAATAGAAAATACTACTAGTGGTTTCAAAACCATCTCGAACTGGGCTCAGTCACATCTAAAATCAGCTTGAAGTTGGTTTCTTTTTTGTTTTCGGCTGGCTTTCTTTTCTGTCACACCCCTGATAATTAAATACTAGTTTGTAATGGAAATTATTTTATAAATGAAAATAACTTAATTATTTTTTTTATTTTTTTTTTATTAATATCGAGTATTATTATTTATTATATTTATTTAGATGTTATGAACCGGCTGTTCCTTCCCAACACTGTATCCAGGTCTTATCCATCCCTGAGTGACCGATTTGCCATTTATTTATTTATATTTTATATAAAGTAAATTTAATTTCAGAAAGCCATGTATAGTTTTAAATGAATAAATATAAGTGTGTATTGTTTATCTAAACATGTGTGAGTAGTTATTTATGTGTGGGTGGGACGATTGTGTGTTGATGTCGGGGTAAGTTGTTGTTGATAGTTGTTGTTGTTGATAGTTATTCGTAAAGAAAAATATAAATTTATTGTTACACCGGCCAGCACTGTATCCAGGTCTTATCCATCCCTGAGTGACCGATTTGCCAGCTAGCTATCGATACAGTGTTGGAAAGGAACAGCCGGTTCATAACAATTCTTTTAATATATGGCAACAAAGAAATCCACAACTTGTATCGATAGTATCGATACTGTTATTTCTGCAAAATATCGTCAATTGTGATAAATAAGAATCCCATTGTTAATTATTAAACATACATACATGTAAAATGAATAGGGAAAGAGCTGTTTTGCAATCTGCTAATTCAGGTTCCTACTCAACTTTGGTAAGTAATTGCATATTTATTATGTGTTCATGTTTATTTGTTTCGAATTGTATATACAGACATACATATGTATGTACATACATATATTATAAATGTACAAATACCACTTTGTATGTATGTATAACAATAAACCTATATGGATGTATGCATGTATCATACATGAACATATCATACCACACAAAATTAGTCAGACATGAAAATGAATTTATTCTGAATTCTCTTATACAGGTTGGCTTTGTTTTTATATTCAATCTGATAGTGGGAACCGGAGCACTAACTCTACCAGGCGCATTTGCCAAAGCAGGATGGTGCCTCAGTCTTTTTGTGCTTATATTGCTAGCTATTTTCAGCTATATAACGGCTACGTTTGTTATTGAAGCCATGGCCTGTGCCAATGCGATAAAAACCTGGCAAACTCTACAAGCTTTTCGGCAGGATCAAGCTTCAAATGAACCTGAGGACGGCGATGATGAGCGACTGGTTAATGCTGATATCGAAACAGAACAATTAGCATTCGATAATGTAGAATTTCATTATTATCAATTGAGGCACAAATTTGAATTGGGTGAAATGGCAACGATGTTTTTCAATGATTTTGGTCGTTTCTTGTTTTACCTATGCTTCATCGTATATCTATATGGAGACTTGAGCATATATTCTGCAGCGGTGACTCGAAGTTTACGTGACGTTATATGGTAAGAATTATTTACTATTAGTTTTTTTAAAACTTATCTATCATATATTTTCGTTTCAGCGATCATGAATACTCCAAAAACACTTCGAATATCTCAATTTTAAAAACAAATTTTCCATATTTGGTTAATGATATTGGAAATACCAAAAACGATGCATGTTGGCAATACTCTACTTTAACTGTAACACGAAAATACATGTACAGAGTGATTTTATTGTGTTTTACGTTAATTTTTGGACCGCTCGTCATTTGTAGTATACAGAAAACTAAGTATTTACAAATACTCACAGCACTATTTCGTTGGATGGGTAACATTTATATTAATTTATGATTATTAAAGTGCTAAAACTTTTGTCGTTTTCCAGCCTTTGCCTTGATGATATGTATTGCCATAAGGATGCTGGCAACAGATGGCGCTAGAGGGCATCCAGTTGCTATAAATGTTTATGGCATCCCATCGTTATTTGGGGCTTGTGTCTATTCGTTTATGTGCCATCATTCGTTGCCTGGATTATTGGCACCCTTAAGAACAAAATCAATTGTATCTCGAATACTTGTATTCGATTACGTTTTAATTTGTTCGTTTTATTTAGTATTAGCAATGACTGGTATTTTTGCATTTGAGCATGTTCAAGATTTGTACACATTGAATTTTATACCACGTGATGATGTACATAATGGTTTTTTATCCACTTTACTTATTGTCACGGATTATTTCCTATCACTATTTCCTGTATTCACATTATCAACTAGTTATCCATTAATTGCCATTACACTCAAAAATAATCTTCAAGCTTTGTGTCTAGAAATGTCTCGTTATGGTTCTTACAATACTTTTATTCGTTTATTTTTTCCAATTTTAACCGTTTTGCCACCATTTTGTGTTGCTTTTTTTACAGAAAATCTTTCTACGTTAGTTGCGTTTACAGGAAGCTATGCTGGCGTTGGTATTCAGTATATAATTCCAGCTATATTGGTTTACTTTTCTCGTAGAACTTGTTTGGAACTTTTTGGAAGTGGCATTGTTAATAAATTCCGGAGTCCATTCCAATCAAATGCGTGGCTAGCACTGATCTTAACTTGGTCCGTGGTATCCGTTCTTTTAGTAACCATAAATTTATTTATGTAATTACATAACATATATATGATACGTATACACAATAATTTTTAAAGTTTCATATCAAAAAACATTGGCTGTGAATAAAACATTTTTAAAATAGAAAAATACAAAACTTTTCAACTAGAATTAAGTGATTTGATCTAATTTTATTAGATAGCTTAAAGAAGAAAAAATGTAAATAAACTTAAACTTCAAATTAAACAGAAACAAGACGTAAATTACATCAATATGTGTGCTGCGAAACAAAGAGAAATAATTTCGCAACACTTTTTCCACGAGGCATTCCATTTGTAAACACTGTCATGCTCAGTTCCAATTCAACATCCTGTGGACCATCCAGTGCACGTTTTAATATAATATTAGCTTGATTATTCGTCTTTACCATGCTGCAAATAATAATATTAAGTTTAAATAATAATTTATATGTATGCAATTATTTGCTTAGTGTTTGTGAAAATTTACTCACTTGAAGAATGCCGCGGATGCTTTGTCAATGTTTGGTGCCGCTTGAACTCTAATTACTTTTAGATCAAAATCAATATCATCACACCATACCGGACCTCGTAGTGTGAAAATTGTACGACCATCGGGTGGAATCATTAATTTGGACACAAATGTTATAAAATTGTAAGTGTATGCCGATGGTTTTGTGTAGCATTCTTCTCCTTCACAGAAATTACTATTTAGACGACAGCGGCTTTAAAATAAGCAATTAAAAAAAAGAATTTAAATTATTAATTAAGAAAGTTATGTAGTCATATGACACCGGTAATTTTTTCAGTTACAGATTTGTAAAATGTTTGATATTTTTCTAAACACAAATCACTGATTTAATCTACGGAACAGTGGAAACAGATTTCTTGACCGACCGATAATATTAACGGTAACGATGCCGTGGAAAGATCCAATATACACAGTATAAAACCGACATGACTGCCGATAAAAAATTCATTACATTTAACAAACCCATTTGAGTAATTTTTGATAAGTTCGATAAGTTGTGTTAATCGATAAGAATTCAAGTTTAACAACGGCTTAACGTCTATGTTGCGCGCCGAAAAACAAATATCGTGAAGATATACGTTTTAAAAGAGAACAATGAATATTGCTGAACAACAGAGAAACATCTCTCGCGTTGCGCATTAATAGTTGTAGTTGTCAAAAAATTCAACACATCGTAAAAGTTAAATGTGTGTGCGCGCATGTAAGTAAAAAAAATATATAAGCCTGCATCAAAAAAATATAATTTTTTCGCATTAATGTTAATTTTTAAACTGAAAATCTTACTTTGATTTATCCGCATCGTTTACGTATCCATTGGGACAATAAATTGTGGTACATTTATGGCTGCCTCGAATATTTGTACAAATGTCATTCTTAAAAAAAAAAACAAACAATAAATAAGAAACAGTAAACTTTTTAGTCAGATGGGAGAGGGGAGCTGAGGGCGTGATTGTTACTTACCCGACCTGTGCATACATGATTCTCGCTACATTCATCAATATCACGGCAAGTGCTTTTGTCTGCCGCTAATGTGTATCCTCGTGGACATGAGCACTGATATGAGCCGGCAGAGTTAATACAATAGCTAAAATATTTACATACATGTTTATATATATATAAATATAAATAGCTGCTAAGAATCTTACCCCATGCACAGCTTATAGTTTTTATGAATTTCGCACTCATCGATATCGTTACATGTGCGATTATCAGTACTGAGTTCGTAGCCAGGGTTGCAAGTACATCGATAACCACCCCAGAAATTAACACATTTCTGTTGGCAAAGACCCGGTATCGATTGACACTCATCGACATCAAAGCATTGTGCATGTGTTTCATGATTATAAGAATTTCCAGTGATTGGTTTCTTTTGGAACCCGGATTTGCATTCACAATAGTATGAACCGATGGTATTAAAGCATTGTGCATTTAATGAACACACCGGCTGATCTTGTTTGCACTCGTCAATGTCCTCACAACTGTTAACACCATCCGGCAGACGTACCACCCGATGTCCTGTTGGACATGCGCAAATAAATCCACCATTCCGATTACGACAGATTTGCTTATCGCCACAATTGTGATCACCCGTTTCGCATTCATTAATGTCTATATGAGTTTTTGGTGAACATTAATAACGCAGCAACTTGCTTATGTATATGTACATACCAATGCATGTTGTTCCGTTAGGGGTTGACTTAAATCCAGCTGGGCATTGCAGTAGACTTTCACAGCGAAAGGATCCATTAGTGTTAATACATCGCTCATGGCTCATACATGCTTTGTTTTCGATGCACTCATTTATGTCTGCAAATATATGTATGTATGTGCGTTTATTATTCGCTATCTGTGTAAATTGAAAGAGGGATTGAAAAAAACATGAAATTTACCAACACATGCACCCAAATTGTTCCTATTAAAACCGGATGAGCAGGGCTTGCGTGATATTGCATTTGTATCATAATTAGTTGAATAACTTAATGCATAATCTAAAGGACTATACACTGGCTTTCTAGTGGGCGTAGGCGTTGGATGAGTTGTTTTTGGTGTGTTGGTTGTGGTGGTTGTTGTTGTTGTTGTTGTAGTTTTTCTATGGCAACGAAATGATCCTTTTGTATTGTAACATTCATAATCCAAAGGACAATTGTGAGTGCTAAGCGCACATTCATCATCATCTAAATAATTGCAAAAATAATTAATTAATTAATTATAATTTTTATTAATTTCCTTTTTTACTTACCATCACAATTTCCCGTTTCCGCATTGAGAGTATATCCAGTGCCGCAAGAAGTCCAACGCTATAATAAAAAAAAAAATATTTATTGAGTGTTTTTAATATATTCCCAAAAGTCGTACCGTGCATATATATGAACCGATCGTATTATCACATCTTTGTGTTGGCAAACAATTGTGATTGTTTATGGAGCACTCATTAATATCTAATGGCGAGATGTGTATTCAATGTATTATTAAAAATATATTTTTGAAAATCATATTTACCAACGCATTTATTTTGTGTCGCATCCAAACTATAACCAGGCAAACAGCTGCAATAATAGCTTCCCACAGTATTCTTACATTCCTGATGCATTAGTGATATGCATGAATTTGTTGTATTCAAGCTGCATTCATCAATATCAGCACAGCTATTTCCGTTCATATAAAAACCAATACCGCATGTTTCTTGACCTATTTCAGCTTCTTAACAAATGAATAATAATAATTAACAATTCGAAATATTCCGAAAATTTCGAAAACTGACCTTCACAAGCCTCTGACTTGGCATTATATTGATAACCGTTTGGACAATCTTTTGATTTGATATTTAAGCAATGGTAGCCACCAATGGTATTATGGCAATATTGTGTTGATTTGCATTCATGCAAATGTTCAGTGCATTCGTCAATGTCCACACATCTTCCTTGTTTCGCATCCAAAATGTAACCAATGGGGCATATATCATTTTTTTGTTTGTCCAGAGAACATGTTACATTATTATCATCCAATTGGAAGCCGGGATTACAGCTGCATTTGTATGCATCGAATGTATTTTCACAAATCTGTTCGCATAATTTTGGAATTTTTCCACAAATATCACCTGTCAAATACATGCATATATGGGTGGAATATGTGTGTGTGAGTCCTGCTAAGTTGCTTTACTTACCATCATCGGTTAGGATAATAGTTCCATCGTCATCATCATTTTCTCGGCTCCGCTCCGTATCTACGTCGGAGTCATCATCGATATCTAGGTTATTGCTATCCGATGTGGAGATACTGCCTTCGGAGCAACAAATCTGATACGATTCTATACTTGAAAGAAATGAAAACAAAGGGTCTCGACATTTTTGTTTGCTAGCCTTAACTGCCAAACCAACTAAGAATGCCCACCATACATAGTTATTAATTACGTTAAGTTCGCGTTCTATTACGTTCCGTTACCTTGGCAAGCTCGACAGCAATTCGTGTAGGATGTAAGCGATGAATTCAGCTCTTTGTCACAGGAAGTACCTTCCAAAGCAGCGAAGCGACCGAGCTCACAGCTCTGGCGTTCAAGCTCCCGCGCACAGCAGACTCCAAATGTTGAGGAGCACAATCCAAGCCATAGCCTAGGTATACTTGACAACCCTGGCGAGTCCATCTTTTCACAACCATTTTGAGTACGTGCATTTCTTAGTCCACTTATGCAACATTTTCGTATATAGTCAGCGATTTGTTCTTGATTATAATAAAAAATAAATCCAAAAATATTTTCATAAATAAAGTGCATTAACAAATGAATATTGCGTGCGTATGTGAGCATTTATTTCATTTTCACATTCCTTATGTGTTATGTGTGAAGCCGAATGTAATACAGTTAGAGTGGAAACCAGAGTACCCCTCTTTTTAACAGAAGGGAATAAATCTGCGGTTAAGCGCGTGGGCAAAAATTTCCCTGTCTGCTCGTTGTGAAGTGGTCGGCCATTATTCTTTGCGCTTTTGTTTTGATCGCGAAGAGTGCGATGCGTGAGACAACGATTAGCTGTTGCCTTACTTCATTCCTCTTGTTGTTGTCACATAACTTGAGTTTCTTATTATTATTATTGTTTTAATTTTTTACTTAAATAGAATAAAAAAAATATTAATTTTATATATTACATATTATATAATAATTTCATTACACCCAAGTCATAAAGTATGGATAACTGTAGGAGTTCATGCTTCGAAATATGTATTAGGCTTTCAGCATAAACAGACAGTGCCGAATACATACGAGAAAACATCAGCAATCAAAGCAAAAACGAAATTCAGGCCCAGAAGTATAAGTACACAAGCGATAAACAAGCACAAAGAAGAAGGGGCGAGACGAGCTTAACCACAGGGCTGGGACTTTTTTTTTAACAGTGGAGGGGTACTCTTGTTTCCACTCTATCTGTATTATCAAATTTTCCAAATTTAAGATTTTGTTGTTATCGATTACATGTGTATATCGGAAACGGGATGAGTTATCGAAAATTTAAAACAAACTTGTACTGCCTATGGATTAGGCGAGCTTATGTGCCAAATCTGGAGTCTCTAGCTCTTATAGTCTCTGAGATCGACGCGTTCATACATACGGACGGACTGACAGATGGACAGACGGACAGACGGACATGGCTATATCGACTCGGCTATTGATGCTGATCAAGAATATATATACTTTATGGGGTCGGAGATGCTTTCTTCTCCCTGTTACATACTTTTGCACAAAACCATTATACCCTTTTTACCCATTTTCAATGGGTTAAGGGTATAAAAAGCAACATGCTCGTCTAATCGACAAAGGTTGCCGGTCTATGTTAACGCTGTTCTGAGTGTGCTCTCACTTGGACTTACAAATATGACTCACCATCTGCTGCGATCCTGTTCGTATAATGACACGCGGTCAAGAGCAAGACAATTCCAACAGAGAACGTTGATGTCCGCATATCAAACAGCTTAATTGGTATACAAGTGCGGCATCAATTTATGAGCAGCGTGAGTTTTTCTTTTTGCTCTCTATTAATATGCGTTGTAATGCGCGTTATAGGACTGCTGCTTCCAAATTGACGATCGAGTAAGGTTGCGTGGGCAGCAGAAAAAAAAATAAATAAAAATGCTTGTTTGTCGAGTAAATCATGCGACAGACACACAGATAAAGAAAGATATACAGATATAAAAAGATACAGTATCTAGAAATGCGACGACAACTTAAAATTAACGTAGATAAAAAATTGTAGCAAGCAAACGATTTGAGTTTTTTTTTCTTCTCATGCACAATACACATTCCCTACATACATACATCAGATTATTATATATTATATTATATTATATTATTATATTATAAACTTACGGATTATTTTTGTAATTTTGAGAGCTTCACCAGTAAGAGCAATTATTAATGATTAATAAAAGATACAAATTATATATATACTGATAAATATTTAATGGATTTTCAATATAAACATAGTAGCTAAGTTTTTAATAACATTGTCCCTCTTCGATTGCGACAAGAACTGATCTGTTCTTGTTGACCGATTTGAACTTGGGATTGCAAATCGAATTTGAAACAATGCTATCGACATCGGCTCTCAAAATTCGAAAATTAATATCACCATAATCGAGTTGGCTATATAAGTAGATTGGCAAACGATTGCTCATAACCCAAACACTTTGACGCTCTTCGTGATCTACTTTAAGATCGTTGGGAAACTGTATTAAGGAGTTGAAATCCGTATCGAGTAGCATTCCCAAATTTGCTCGCGTATATGGTTTCGTTGTGTCCCAACATCCAATATTATCTTTATGCACTTGAGTATAGAACATAACACCATTTCGGGCAATTCCCGATGTCGATGACTGTCCCATAAATCCTCGATCGCCGATTGATGTAAAAAACTTGGATGCGTCCGCACTACTATTTATCCACAGTGATTCATTTAAAAGTGTATCGATTGACACAATAAATTCCTAAAAATATAATAAGCATAATAAACAAGTAAGAAGGCATTAGCCGAAAAAATTCCGACAGAACAGCGGTCGGGGAACAGGGGTAATTTACCCCTTTTTGGGTAAAAGTGAAATTTCTGGGGGTAAAGATTAAACTTTTGTGAGTAAAAAGTAATTATTTTGTAATTTGGTATTTTGTAAAACTGTTAGTATTTTTTGAACGTACGCCATCTCCCATCATAGAGGTATTTTTTTTTTTTTCTCCTTTGCACCATAAATGGAGGAGATTATTATTATTTATTTATTTTTTTTTCGGACCCTTTTTCAATGGGTAATGTCTGTTCCACAAAAATATTTGGGGGTAATGATGAAAGAAGTTCCCCGACCGCTGGACTAGAATATACCCTGAACCCTAAACCTAACGGCTACAGTCAGTGCTTGCAAATATGTGTTTTTGTTTCTACGCGTATCCTGTAAACTAGACTTAACTTCAATGTTCCATATCTCAAACGATATCAATAAAAATTTCACAGACTGTCATTATTTCGTCTATAGTTTCGAAATTTAATATTTATATATATAGTCATATTGTTATCGATTACATGTGCATATCGGAAACGGGAGGAGTTATCGAAAATTTGAAACAAATGTGAACTACCGAGCTTATGTTCCAATCCATCTGGAGTCTCTAGCCCTAATAGTTACTGAGACCGACGCGTTCATTCAGACAGACAGATAGACGGACATAGCATATCAACTCGGCTCTTGGTGCTGATCAAGAATATATATACTTTATGGGGTTGGAGAGGCTTCCTTCTGTCTGTAACATACTTTTGCACAAAACTACAATACCCCTTTTAATGTGTTCAGGGTATAAAAAGAATCAAGCGCCTTCTGACGCCATCTAGTGTTAGCTGCCATGCGTTTGGAAAGATACACTCTTGCTATTTGACAATAGATGGCGCCGCCATTAAAGTCCACTTTTTATTTGCGACACTCACCTTAAAGCTAGCCATTGGATGAAAGTATAAGAGACGATCAATGGGCGATAGACTCATACCAAAAACGCCATCTAGCCATTGGAAATTTAAACCATAGATATTGAAATCGGCCGCGACTGGATTGGGAGAGAAATTATAATTGGTAATACGCCAGCTTCGGTTCTTTGCCAAGCTATAGACAACAATGCCAAAACGCCAGACATCTGTCACAAAGACATGAGCTGACATGCAATCTTCGTTGCTTATATGGACAACAATATTTGAGTGCAATGAATCCTGTTTGACCTGCGTTGCGGGTAACTCATAGCGAACAACCATCTCATCTGTATTTAAATCAAAGGCAACTATTTTTGGTGGACATATCTGATTCAAACTGATTGTTGCATTTACAATGCCCGAATCAATAAGCCAAAGCCGACTGCAGTGTGCATCGATTGAGGTGCGATAAACGGATATTAGCTTTGTGCAGTCCGGATTGTAGGGGCTACTGTGTGCCTGCCAGTTTGGATATGGTTTCACCGGTGGACTTATCTCTTTTGTGGGATATGGCACGGTCACTAGGCTCGCTGGCACACCATCTTTCCAGCGCGGTGTTGTTATAAACAATCGATTTCGATAGACATCAATGCCCAAAGGTAAATTATTTTTTGGAATAAATTCCCTGTAGGGGGAAAAAACGGGATTAATGATCATTGTGTGCTAAAAGAGAAGTATTTTAGTTGTTATTGTGCTGTCGATCAGTGAAGATTAAAGATAACATTTTTTTTATCGTTCTGTGCATTTAAAACATTGCAATTTATTTATTACCCTTTCATTATTGCCAATTGC
Source organism: Scaptomyza reducta (assembly GCA_035044485.1). Taxonomy (NCBI): domain Eukaryota; kingdom Metazoa; phylum Arthropoda; class Insecta; order Diptera; family Drosophilidae; genus Scaptomyza; species Scaptomyza reducta. The sequence goes on from JAWNNV010000463.1 coordinate 421,143, forward strand.
CTTTCAACATATGTGGGGTATTCAAAATCTAAATACTTCCATTCATTAACAATTTCAAATGAACTTCCATTCATTTTACTTTTTTGGCCTTTAAAACTTCCATTGAAACTTGGATCCAATATTGCAGCATGCACAGTTAAATAGTGAAGGCCAACGAACGAAAACATAAATCTTAGTATTGTAAAACAAAACGACTTCATGGCACCCAAAACTGGTTAGCTACAATTAAAAACAAACTGCGCGCCAACAACCGCGTCCAATCTATCTCACACACGAAAAACAACTAAACTAAAATAAAGTGAATGCTTCACTTGTTGTTAAGTACCCAAGGCGTTTGAAAAGGAAATACAGACATATGTATACATATGCATGTACATTTTTTCATAAACCTATAAAACTAACGGCAGCCTGTTTCGAGCGCGTATTTGATTGCACACTCGTTTTAATGAGATTGTTTATGTACATACATAAAATGAATGAAATTATACAGTTACACTTTAAAACGATTATATTAAAAAACTTACAAGAGTCTATTTGATTAAAGCTAGAGATTTAGATCCTAGGATATATCGATTCGATTTCCAAGCGCAAGAGTTTCTTCGTCGTCTTCTTTTTTGTAGGAATATGACTTTTTTTTTGTGTTTGTACTTCTAACAAGTCAAAATCATAGACACCTAAAAATTTAAATTGAATTTGACTTATGTTGCAGACGGTGTTTGAAAAGAGCTTTTGAGCTTTATGCTCCTAATAGAATTGCATACGGCCTTTGTACTCAGATGTAATGAGACAAATGATAATGACGTCACAATTGTACGACATGCGCTTTGTTACGGTAAATTGCATCGACATGTGAATGGCATAAGTGTATTTGAGAACATACATATGTATGTATGTAAAAATGTAAATACATTCCTACGTATGTCCGTGTCCGTGTGTGTGTGTGTTCATTTACTTTCGGGAATTTTACTTGGAAAAATTAGGTGAAAACATTTTGTGAACAAACCCAAAATATAGTGATTATGAGCAAGAAAATATTTAAAAACTGTCTCATATGCTATGCCTGGCCTTAACGTGTCTCTAAATAATTGAAGAATATTATTTCTAAAGTTTTCATAATTGTAAGTTGCGCCAAATAAAAAGTTTCGCTTGAGCTTGCCTTGCGGAAAATCGATAAAAAGAAATTCCTTCAGTTTTATCAGTGATTACTAAAAAACGTTGTAAAATTGTATGCAAAATAGACATAAATAATTGCTAGCTGAACAAAATTTTTGAATAAAAGAGTTTAAACTGTTTTTTTTGGAACGCATGGAACGCTAGATTTTCCGGTCTTAAGTTTTCCTTCAGCATTATGAGTACGTAAACATGCGAAAATACAAAAATGCAAATAAATTTCATAAATAATCGAAAACACAATTGCTTAAAAACATTTTTAATTCCATTTCTTCCAATAATTTTTAGAATTATTATTTTATTTTCAGCAAGCAGAAGAGCATTTTAAATAAATATGCTGCCCGCTTGCACTGATCTGCTTGTTGGAGCAGGAGCTCAGCAGCGACGCAACACAAACGCGAATGCTGGCAATGATTGCAATACAATTGCTGCTGGCAATGCCGCTTGCATTGGCAATGGCGGCGTGCGAAGGAAATCGCTTAATTATCAAACGCCACAGCAATTAACGCTTAAATCAAATGGAGATGATACTGTTACCATGGTATCATCAGCTGGTCGCTTTAGTCCGCATCCCAATGATATATTCATCGCGCAATCAGCCAAATTAACAATACCTCTGGAGAAGTTTGATGATTTGTTAGTAAATAACGCTTGCTTGCCGCCACCCTCGCCAGCCCCGCATAATGATGCCCACATGGACACGCAAGCCAAGTTGAACGGCAGCAATAATCAGATGCAGCAACTAAATCTAAATCACTTTCAACATCACGCACACAACCATAACCATGCCCATACGCACACCCACGCTCAAATTTATCCGTTGTCCTCGTCAAATTCAGCCTCCTCGCTGTGTACCAACAATTCGAGCAGTACGCAGGCGGATAATTCGTCAGCGGCGGCAAAGCATAACAAGTTTATGCCACATCCACGTGCCATGTCACCGAATTCGAAATATCGGCTGGATCGTTACCGAGAGCAGCCAAAGGCACCATCCTCAAGCGCCTCATCCTCCACCTCCACACGCTATTATATGCCATCACCCAAGATGGTGCAATGTGATGCATATGGTGGATATTTGGGTTCAACGGTTCACACACCGGTTAAACGTTATGTACCAACGCCGCCGCCAGCGGATTTGATTGCGGCTGCTGCATCACCCACTACTACACTGTCATCGCAATACGTGAATATTCCATACGGCAATTATGCACGCGGCAAGTGTAGTCACAATGACGAGAGTCAGGGTCCGGGTCAGGTTCCGGGTATTTATTCGAAAAGCGCTCAAACGTACAATATTATTAATATGCCAGCTTCATCAACAGCAGGAGCAGGAACAGGAACAGGAACAGGATCATGCCCATGCCCATCGCTATCGCCAGCCTCAAATGGTTCATTCCCCGCAACTGCCGTATCGTCGGCAACTACGTTAGTCTCAAGAACATGCAATAAAATCAACAGCAACAGCAACAGCAACAGATCAGGATCACAAAGCGTTGAAGGTGCAACAGCCAGCAACTTGCAACAGCAACAGGAAGAGGCAACAGAACCCATTATAATCATACAGAGTGAGAATAACCAGAGACAAGGATCGGGTCAAATTCCGGAAAGCAGTGGCACTTGCTTGCATTGCAATACGGCGCGACGAACAACCGGAGTACATCAAACCACGCAGACAACAGGGCCAATTAGCCCTGTGCCGGTGGCAATGACAATGCCCATGAAGCAACAACACGAGCAACAGGAGCTAATGATTGCCTTGTCGCCGCCAGGTACAATCGAGCAGCACCAGCAGATGCAACAAGCAGCAAGCAAACTTTATGCAGCTTCAAATATATCCAACCACCATCAATTCAATCACTTGCAACAACAGCAGCATCAGCATCAATTGCAGCAGCAGCAACACCAACAGCAACAACAGCAACAACAGCAACAGCAACACCAACAGCAACAACAGCTGCAACAGCAATCATTACAAGCACTGCCACAACAGCAACAGTTGCAGCCACAACAGCAATCTCATCGTTATTCATGCAAAAGACGCATCATCATTTATATGCGACGAGAAATTGCACGCTTCTTTGGCGTTGAGCCATGCACGGAAGCAGCAAATTTTGCTTTGTGGCATGGACGACATCGGCGCTTGGCCGTCAGATGTTTTGGCCCATTAAATTATAACACTGATTCCGAATTCAATAATGCTGCAGTGCCAATTGATAATCATCTGGATATATGTGGTGAGGCTAGCAGCAATTATTATGCAGCCGATCGTCCCGACATATTGCCAGCGCAAGATGCTCAAATGATGAACGTAGAGCATTCCGTTCATAAATTGAACACTAACTTTAATGCGGGCGAATTTGTAGAACGTAAAGCATCAGTGGCTCATATGCTCATGGCCACAATTAGCTATTTAGTACACATGTTTCATAAAAGGCCCAGAATTTATTATAGTAATGGTAATATTATGAAGCGCAGACAACGTCAATGGTCTCGCAGCTTTGCGCCGCTGCATGTTCAAACGGATCATGGAGCGGAGCAGCAATTGGATGCGATGGATGCTGATTGCAGCTTGGGCATTGCGGATAGCTTAGCCGCACTCATTGATGATGAAGTTTTCTTTGATAATCCATGCATTGAAGCAACAATATCGGACGAAAGTAGCAAACAAACTGCTGCGCCAGTTAACCCCGGATTGGGTGTCGCAGCGGAAGCAAGTGTTGGTGTCTATATGACGGAGCGTCATCATCAAGGTTGGCGTACATCAGCCTTACATTTATTGGGTGACTCGCATGGAACGCATCACCCCGCAATTCATCACATACATCTCGTCAATGCTTCACGACAAAATCAAAATGTCCTGCGCACAGCAAATTCGAATTCGAATTCGAATTCGACATCAACAGCGAATCGAGGCACACGGATTGCTGCCCAATTACTTGATGGGGTGTTGGAGAACTCGCGACGACCCCAAATGCGTCGTATTAAATACTTTTCCAGCACTGATTTAGATGATCGCACAGACCATCGTCCATTCTTCACCTACTGGATTAATACGGTACAAATTATGGTGCTATTTTTATCGATTATCTGTTATGGCATTGCGCCAATTGGCTTTGGAACGGAACAGAAAACCGGTCAAGTTCTTGTGACTAGCTTGAGCCTGCAAACGGTACAGCATGTGGAGCAACGTAACTTGTGGATTGGTCCACGCAATAATGATTTGGTTCACATGGGCGCCAAATTTGCGGCATGCATGAGACGCGACGTGAAGATCATGGATGTTGTCACCAAAACGCGTCGGCAGGAACGTGAAACCGCTTGCTGCATACGAAACGATGATTCGGGTTGTGTTCAAAGCTCCCAGGCGGATTGCTCCATACGGGGGCTATATCCAACCGTAAGTTCAGTATTTGTCTGGTTGTAATTCGATTGCTTGAACACTTATAAGTGTTATGTTGCTCCCAAGTGAGTGAACAAAAAAGAGTTTTTCAGTAAACTGAGCAAGTGAACATATTCTGTTCTCTTGTTCATTTTCTCACTATTCAGTTCTTCTCTTGATCACTTGCCCACTACTCGTTGTTGAGTTGTTCACTAATCATTTGCTCACTGTTTAGTTCTACGTTACTTACTAGCTCCCTACTTATGCTCAAACTTTGAAACATTAAGCGAAAAAATGATAATCTTTGAAATTTTTATTGAAATCTTTATACTTTCTTAATCTCAATGCTCCATATCTGCGGTGTTTCTCAACCGATTTCAATAGAAATTTCACAGATTGTCTAAAGTTTCAAACGTCATCTAAAAGTTTTCCAAATTCAAAATTTTGCGGTTATCGATGGCTTGTGTATATCGAAAACGGGGAGAGAAATCGAAAATTTGAAACAAACTTGCACTGCCTAAGGATTAGGTGAGTTCGTTATCGTTATCGATGACATGAGTATATCGAACACGGGGAGAGTTATCGAAAATTTGAAACAAACTTGCACTGCCTAGGGATTAGGTGAGTTCCAAATCTGGAGTCTTTAGCTCTTATAGTCTCTGAGATCGAGATTTCTAGTGGAATCGGGATATTAGATATACATTTTATGTATAAAACAATAATAAAAAAAATCTAATATATATATATATTTTTTTTTGAAACAAGAAATCCATATCGACTTGGAAGAAATGGTCACCCGGTGAATCGGGACCTGGCGGGCGTATTTCCGGATCAGTGTGCGGACTTGATCCAAAATTTTGTGATGCCCCAGCATCAATTGTGCCATATGAATGGCCCGACGATATAACCAAATGGCCAATTTGCCGAAAAACGAACTCGTTCTCCCAACGCTATCGCTATAAAGATCATACGGCCGAGCATATGGTCTGCGAGGTGATTGGACATCCCTGCTGTACCGGCTTATATGGTGAATGCCGGATAACGACGCGAGAATATTGTGATTTCGTCAATGGATATTTTCATGAAGAAGCTTCACTCTGCTCACAAGTATATATTTATGCGTTAATAAAAATAAAATCTACAAATTTGTACAACGTTTTCTTTTTATACTTCCAGATATCCTGTCTCAATAACGTTTGTGGAATGTTCCCATTTATCTCCGTGGAAATTCCAGATCAAATTTATCGCCTATTGACATCGTTATGTATGCATGCTGGTATTTTGCATCTGGCAATTACCCTTATATTTCAACACTTATTTCTGGCTGATCTTGAGCGATTGATTGGAACGTTGCGTACTGCCGTCGTCTACATAATGTCCGGTTTGGCTGGAAATTTGACTAGTGCAGTGCTTGTACCACATCGAGCTGAGGTGAGTTCATGTTAAGTACGTGGCATGTCTAGTCAAGTGCATGTCCAGGGGTGTTGTGCGGCTAACGGGACCACACTAATTCCCGTCTGTAATTTTCCAATTAATTAAAGACATTAGAGAGTAATGCGAGGGTATGTGAACATGCCGAACTATAAACGGCAAAGTTCACAAAGCAGACTTAACAAATCTTTTGCATTTTCTCACTTCTCAATTTCAAAACTTGTTATCCAAATTATTTATTTTTCATTTTCAATATGTGTTTGCAAACTATTAACGATATCGGAATTGAAACGCCATATTGATAATTATATTATTAAAAAAAAATCTCAGTATAATTTGTTTTTTCATATGTACCTACAGTTAAATTTGAAAGCACTAAATGAAAATAGTACCCTAATTAAAAATACTTCGCTCTGTTGACACAGATTTGGTGAAATGTTTGTGCCTCTACATCAGCGGTCGGGGAACAGAATTTAGCATGCCATTTCCCAGTCTTTTGCTCTTTTGCCAATGGGTAATGCCACTTGCACAAAAATATTTTGGGGTGATTATTAAAAAAGCTCCCCGGCCGCTGCTCTACATAGAATACATTCGAATGTATTCTAGTTATCATTCCATTAAATGCTTGCCTTTTTTATGCTTGATTTTTTTTTAACGATTTATTGTAGTAATTACACTCATTAAAAGAAATGAAATTTAATAAGAAGTTCATTTTAAAATGCTAAAAATATATATTCTCATTTATAATGTTATCTATAAAGTCATGAATATCATTACTAATAATTGGCTAATTCCTTAAGTAACTGATATGTCTGAGAGATGAGATGATCCAATATTTAATGGACAGTAGAAGTAGGATTTTTCTGTAGATACTTTCCACGTAAAAGAGCCCTTGTATTTTTATCATATTATTATATATTTCATCACAGCTTAAGATATTGAGAATGATCTTAGATAAGCAGTGTTGCTTAGAAGAAACTTCGAACTTTTATCAATAGTGTTTCCAACGCCCTGCTTGGGGCATTCGAGTTTTAAAATCGTAGTCTCGTCTTAGGTATAGTTTGGATTAGCCGATATGCTTTACCTAAAAGGATGTGTACCTGAATTGCAGGTTTTGCATCACTCGTTTTTATGGCCAAGCATATGCAAGCCCATTTAGTTTATGGGTTTCCCTAAGCCCAGGGTACATTTTCATTCAGAATATGTGTTTACATTAGAACATCATGTTCATTGATTTTTTCTTCACAACCATACATAATTTATTCGATCATGATGTGTTCAAATTTAATTAAAAAACTTATTAAAATCGGAATTTTCGTTGCATTTTTTACGTTTTCAAACATGACATTTGAAAACGAAAACAAAAAAATATATATTCGAAAGTTTGAAAAATTGTTCAACTTTGAACATCTGTAACACAACAGACATAAACAAATTCCTCATGAACAGACTATCTTAAACATCCTATCAAACCAGCTACAATAACACAAATTCAATCAAAACAAGTAAGAAGGCTCTAGTCGAGAAATCCCGACTAGACTATACCTATACCTATACCTATACTATATAGTTTACGCATACAGTCAGTGCTTGCAAGTATGTGTGAGTGTACGCGTATAGTGCATACTTTTTAACTTCAATTTGCCATATCTCCGGTGTTTCTCAACCGATTTCGATAAAATTTTCACAGATTATCATTATTTCGTCTAATGTTTCAAACTGAGTCATAAAGATTTTTGAATTCAAGATTTTGTTGTTATCGATCACATGTGTATATCGGAAACGGAAATAGTTATCGAAAATTTAAAACAAACTTGTACTGCCTAGGGATTAGGGTAGCTTATGTTCCAAATCTGGTGTCTCTAGCTCTTATAGTCTCTGAGATCGACGCGTTCATACATACGGACGGACGGACGGACGTATACTTTATGGGGTCGGAGATGCTTCCTTCTCCCTATTACATACTTTTGCACAAAACCATTATACCCTTTTTACCCATTTTCAATGGGTTAAGGGTATAATTAATGTAAATTTAAATATAAGTACTACCTTATTACACTACCAAGCCGCAGGCCTTAGCAGCCAGCGCTTAAGTCAATTTATATTATATATAACTTTAATATATATAAATAAATATATTCACACAATATTACATATTGTATGTATATATAATAATATGATAAATTGCATTTAGTTTTGTGTGTATGTAAATTAAAATTGTTAAGCTATATATCTGTTAACAGGTGGGCCCATCAGCCTCTCTCTGCGGTGTGGTTTCGTCGCTCGTTGCACTGCTAATATGGATGCACTGGAAACATTTGCACAAGCCGTATGTGGCATTGTTCAAGCTGTTGCTACTATCAGCGGTTCTATTCGCAATCGGTACATTGCCATATCAGCTTAATTTTGCTGGGTTGCTAGCAGGTGTTGCTTGTGGGGCATTTTTAACGATATCTTTGGTACCGTTTGCCACATTTTCCAAATACGGACGTAGAAAAAAGGTAAGCAGAATTAAATTTGTGTGCGTTTACATATATATATATATGCTTATATTTGCAGATAAATCTAATTTGGATATGTATCGTTTTTCATCTGTTTGTGTATGCAACGTTGATAGCCACGTTTTATATTTATCCCAGCGAATTTGGTGCATTTAATTTTGTGGATGACGTATTAGGTAGTAATGGTAATAAGGACTATACAAGTGCGACAAATAGCAATATTGGACATCATAATGGCGATGTAAGCAGCACAACCCGAAGATATTCCCAAACGCAAAAGCCACAATATTATTATCATCATCATTCGGAAGATATAATCCGAAATACGGGTGCATTCACCGAAGAAAATATTATATCGGTATGTATATACAAATATAACCATAAATATATATATATTATTTATAAATTCTTGTTTATTTTAGCACATATATCCTGAGGCGCAACGGCAAAAAAGTGTTCAGCTCTGGCAAAATGACCTTTACACACGTTCACATAGCTACAATTCAAGCAGCTATAGCGAACGCATTTTTAAAAAAATCAAAGAGAAAGTGTCAGAGACAACAAATGCATTTGCTTCTTCTGAACGGGGCCATGCATTGAACAACAAGCAAAACAACTCTTACATAGCTGAAGTTAATTACAAAAGTATCGCAAACATGAATAATACACAATTTAAGGGCCTATAAAAATCTTCCATATTTAATACTTTCGACACAATTAAAAAATGAAAAATGGTAGCACAAATATTGAGTGCAAAAAAAAAAAACAAAATATACACATGTACATAATTATTATTAGTAAAATATTGCATGCATCATGGATCAGTATTTTCAAATAAATATATAAAGCAATTTACCAAAGACAGCTTTTCGTGGAATTTATTATTTTTATTTTCTATCAATCTAAGTGTGGGTTTTACATTTCATTTGTGTTTATGAATTACCAACGGCCACGTCCGCCACCGCCACCGCCACGACCCCTATTGAAGCCGCCTCCTCCACCTCCACCACCGCCGCGACTTGAGCCACCCCTAAATCCACCGCCGCCACCACGACCACCACGGAAACCTGCAAGACATTTTTAATTTACAATATATAATAGTTCAAAAAATACATTAACGTGCTTACCCATTCCACCACCACGACCTCTTGCGCCACCACTTTGTCCACCTTTTTTCTTAGCACCCTTCGGCTGTGGTGGCTTTGGTAGAAATCTTGAAATTGGCAACAGCTTTCCCGGATCAATATACAATGTTTGGTGTGGCTTGAAACTATTTGAGTAGACATTGTCCGATAGTTTTATAGAGACAGAATAATCGCGTACTGTGCCAAATATTTCGTCGATTTTGCCAATTTGCTCTTTGTTTTCAAGGAATATGGGTGCATTGAAATATGGTACATCGTCAATATCGACCTTGCAAACCAGATCGTTTTGGCAGGAATAGCTGAAGTTTCCCAACGGAATAACACGTTCAGGTGGTCCCTGGTCAAAAGCACCGCGACCTCCACCACGGCCACCACCACGACCTCCTCCAAATCCACCTCCACCACGACCTCCTCCAAAGCCACCGCCACCTGACTTGTTGAAACCACCACCGCCGCCGCGTCCACCGAAACCGCCGCCACCTCCACCACCGCGAAAGCCTTTAAACACATATATATTAACATTGTACATAAAATGCATAGCTTGCTAGATTATTTAGTTACGTACCTCTTCCACCACCACCTCCACCACCACGTGAGCGTCCAAATGACATTTTTTATGCAAACGAAATTAAGAACTCTTAGAACAGCTGCAAACACGTGCCGCTATTTTCAAGCTATTAATGATGTTCGATCAATCGAATATCTCTAGTGTTGTTATAATACGTCTTGTTGATAGACAGTGCGGACGGCAAACTAAATTTTTATCGATAGTTCGGTTTTTAAAATACATACATACGTCTTGTTGATAGATAGTGCGGACGGCAAACTACATTTTTATCGATAGTTCCGTTTTTAAAATACACTCATACAGTCATATACAACTCAATATATCGTGTATGCAGACAATATTAAAATATATCGAGTTTTATATCGAAAAAATGTCGAAGCTGAGCAATTCATTCGCACAGAATTAAGGTAGGTGAAGGAATGACGTCATATGGTGGTATAAAAAGTCAATCAACGCCGTGCAGTGTAAAGTTAATTAAATAAAACAAAAACTAAACCATCAAGTGTGTGTGTTCATTGCACAAATATGTATTGAATATAAGTGTATAACCCGGTTCATATACTGAACATATAAATGAACAAACATAATGACAAATGAGTATACATACAAATGTATATACATAAATATGCATACATGTTTACGCATTTTTATTTATCATACAAACATAATCCATTACCTATGTGCTATGCATTTAATGCGACATAAAAATGTACAAACTCATAATATTTATTTCTATGTTAATGTACACATTTTAAAAGCTTTTCTAATGAACACAGCCTACTAAAATATATATTTGTGTGTGCATAATTTTCAGATATTAATTTAAAAACAATGACACTCGGCGAGAAAGCTAACGAGATACAAACGAATTGCCAGGAAATTGCAGTCAAACAAAATTTAGTGCAAAATATTCACAACATCGATCTAATGGAAAACGGCAACACTGATACAAATTATGTTGCAAAGCATCAAAAACAGGTAAAAAAAAGAAAACAATTGAACTTTCATATGATATACGTGCATACATATGTGCATATACGCACCAATTATTTTAAAATCTACGTCATTGTATGTATCTATATATGTGAAATTGTCAAATGACGGAATAAATTGAATGTAGAGCTGACTGACTTGCCAGTTAAACATCAACGATGAGATCACTAGACATGTAGAATACACAGACACAGACACACGCACATGTACAAAATTGGACAATTGGAGATCAGTCTAATTGTGAACATTAAGTATAACATAAACGTTCATAAACATGACATACATATCTGATACTGTGTGTGGTTTAGTTAATATCAATCTATATATATATGATACTGAATGGTGACCTCTAGTTCTATTTTATGTTGAAAGTCTTTACTAAGAAAGGATTTGCAAATTAACAGTTGTCAAATGTAAAATTCCCAACTTTTTTGTTTACAAATTTTTAAACTCATTTTTATACCCTTAACCCATTGAAAATGGGTAAAAAGGGTATAATGGTTTTGTGCAAAAGTATGTAACAGGAAGAAGGAAGCATCTCCGACCCCATAAAGTATATATATTCTTAATCAGCATCAACAGCCGAGTCGATATAGCCATGTCCGTCCGTCCGTCCGTATGTATGAACGCGTCGATCTCAAAGACTATAAGAGCTAGAGACTCCAGATTTGGTACATAAGCTCGCATAATCCCTAGGCAGTACAAGTTTGTTATAAATGTTAAATTTTCGATAACTCTTCCCGTTTCCGTTATACACATGTGATCGATAACAACAAAATATTGAATTTGGAAAAGTTTTTTGGAGTTTGAAGGATTAGACTAAATATTGACAATCTGTGAAAATTTTATTGAAATCGGTTGAGAAACACTGGAGATATGGAGTATTGAAATTAAGAAAGTATGCACTATACGCGTATACATATACATACTCACACATACTTGCAAGCACTGACTGTATGCGTAAAGTATGGGGTTAAGGGTATAGTGTAGTCGGGATTTCTCGACTAGAGCCTTCTTACTTGTTAAAGATCTTCATTACGATTTTTATAAAAAAAAAACATTTTAACAACTACCAAAATTCTTCAGTTTCCTCGTTTTAAGAGTTAGAGACTTACCAAAGTTGGAAAGTTAAGAACTGTGAAAATCCCAGACGGTAGTCACTTCGAAAAAAAAAAACACTTCTCTTGTCACGACATAAAAATTGTAAAAACATTCATTATTTTTATACATAGAGCGATGCTACAATATCATTTTTACGCGCTGCACGAAGTGGAGATCTTAGTAATGTCCTGGAATTCATCAATGCTGGACTTATAACGGATATTAACACTTGTAATGCGGTAATATACATATATATATAAATATAATTATATTTACTTACTGTTCCTTTTTTTTTAGAACGGTTTAAATGCATTGCATCTGGCGGCTAAGGATGGATTTGTGGATATTTGCAATGAGCTGTTGCAACGTGGCATTAAGGTTGATAGCGCAACAAAGAAAGGCAACACCGCGCTGCATATTGCATCATTGGCGGGGCAACAACAAGTAATGAAACAGCTGATACAATACAACGCGAATGTTAATGTGCAATCCTTGAATGGATTCACCCCATTGTATATGGCCGCACAGGAAAATCATGATGGATGTTGCAGTCTCTTGTTGAGCAAAGGTGCAAATCCATCGTTGGCAACCGAAGATGGATTTACGCCTCTGGCAGTGGCAATGCAACAGGGGCACGATAAGGTTGTCGCTGTTTTACTTGAGAGCGATGTGCGTGGCAAGGTGCGGTTGCCTGCCTTGCATATTGCAGCCAAAAAGAATGATGTGAATGCTGCTGTTGTGTTGTTGCAACATGATCGTAATGCAGACATTGTCTCCAAATCCGGTTTCACTCCATTGCACATTGCCGCACATTATGGCAATGTGGATATTGCCAGTCTGCTGCTGGAAAGCGGCGCTGATGTTAATTTTACGGCTAAACATAATATAACACCGCTGCACGTGGCTTGTAAATGGGGTAAGGCCGCAGTTTGTAATCTGCTGCTGTCACGTCAAGCTCGCATTGATGCCACAACTCGCGATGGCCTTACCCCACTACACTGTGCATCGCGATCTGGTCATGTCGAGGTCATTCAAATCTTACTCTCTCAGAAGGCTCCCATACTATCGAAAACTAAAAACGGCTTGTCAGCTCTTCATATGTCGGCACAGGGTGAACATGATGAGGCGGCGCGTCTTCTGCTCGAACACAAGGCGCCCGTTGATGAAGTCACTGTGGATTATCTCACAGCGTTACATGTGGCCTCCCATTGTGGACATGTGCGCGTCGCTAAACTGCTCCTTGATTATGGAGCAAACGCCAATTCGCGTGCCCTCAACGGTTTTACGCCATTGCACATTGCCTGCAAGAAGAATCGGATAAAGGTTGCCGAATTGCTATTGAAACATGGCGCCAACATTAGTGCCACAACGGAATCGGGCTTAACACCGTTGCATGTGGCCAGCTTTATGGGTATGTTTGAATTTTTGTATCTCGAAATCATTTCATTAAATCTGCAATAGGATACTGGTTATTTTGCTGACATATTAATTCGTTTCAGTCATCAAATTTACAACAAAAAGCACTAGAGCGTCTTGCATTTCAAAATACTCGCTTTGCTCGCCCTTCATAAAGCTATATGTACTCACTCATCTCTGCTATTCATTTCATTCTAATCTATTCTTATATATTGTCTTGATTAACAGTTACTAGTCATGCAGCTGTATACTTTCATCTAAGTCAGCGGTCGTTGAATAGGGGTAAATCCCCCTTTTTGGGGTAATAGTGAAATTTGGGGGTAAAAGTAAAACTTGAAATGGAGAAGATTTTTTTTTTTTATAAATACTCTTAGCCTTGAAATGGAGAGGATTTTTTTTATTAGACACCATACATGTAGTTGATGATTTTTTTTTTATTTTTTTTTTCTTCCTTTTAATTGGTGGGTAATGTCAGTTACACAAAAATTTGTTAGGGTAGTGATTAAAAAAGTTCCCCGTCCGCTGATCTAAGCGAATTACTCCCTCCACAAATAATGGAACGATACGCAAAAATATTAAAATGTGTGACATTTTCGTAACTATATATTACTTCGCTCTTCGCACACGAGTTTTGTGATATTTTTGTGACTCTGACAATCGGGTTAGGACCTAAAAACGCACATGCACATAGAAGAGAATAAAATATATTCGAGAATAACTGTAGTTTTAATTTTATAATTTATCTCATCCAATGCTATCTCATCTATATTCCATTCAATTAATTTACACATTGTATATTCGATTATAATTTTTTTGCAATTATATATTATACATATATATAATATAACCTAAGTTTCGATACATGCTCTTATACTTGTATCCAAAGCAGTCGTTTTCAATTGTTCCTTTTTCATTTCTTTTAGGTTGCATGAACATTGTTATTTACTTGCTACAGCATGGTGCCAGTCCTGATATGCCCACAGTGCGCGGTGAGACGCCGCTCCATTTGGCCGCGCGCGCAAATCAGGTTTGTAAATTATTTGTCTGCCTTATGCAGCATGGTGAAATTATATATGTGATGCGTATTCAGCGGCAGTGCAGAGTGCAATAATTCTAATTCAACGTCATAAAGAAAAATAATTAAAAACGTTTGACAAGAATTTAAAAAAAATAAAAAATTCCATCAATGAATATTATTATTGAGATCGAGCCAAGACTAAAACGCATTTCATTTTGAAAATATGTTTAGTTTTGATAAAGTTATAGGTTCGGAAAGTTTTGACATGAATTTAAAAAAAAAAAAAATTTCCAACAATGAATGCAGAATTATTATTGAGATCAAGCCACGAATAAAACGCATTTCCTTTTGAAAATTTGTTCAGTTTTGAAAATGTTATAGGTTCGGAAAGTTTTGAAAAAGTTATAGTTCGGAAAGTTTTGATATAAATATAAAGAAACAAAACAAACAAATATTCCAACCATAAATGCAGTATTATTATTGAGATCGAGCCAAGACTAAAACGCCTTTCCTTTTGCAAATTGGTTTAGTTTTGATAAAGCTATAGGTTCGGAAAGTTTTGGCATAAATTTGAAAAAAAAAAAAAACTATTCTAACTATGAATGCAGTATTATTATTAAGTTTAGATCGAGAGACTCGAGTCTGTTCTGTTGCTCGCCGTAGGACAAGCAAAGCAAGCAATGGAATGACCTGCATTTTCGCATCTTTATAGTCTGCAAAACGCAGTGTTAAGTTTTGATTGATGTGAATATGACGTCGGTTGGACGTCTCTAAGAGTAGCGTAGCATGCTAAGTACGTCACTTTAGTGTAATTGCAGCATAACTTATGCATTTGTTAAATACTTATCTAATTGCAGACTGACATTATACGAATATTGTTACGAAATGGAGCTAAAGTTGATGCGATTGCGCGTGAAGGCCAAACACCGTTACATGTGGCATCGCGTCTGGGCAATATAGATATAATAATGTTAATGCTGCAGCATGGCGCCACAGTAGACGGAGCCACAAATGACATGTATACAGCTTTGCATATTGCCGTTAAGGAAGGCCAAACGGAAGTATGCCAGCAACTTATCGAAAATGGCGCTCAGCTCGATGCTGTGACCAGTAAGGGTTTTACACCACTTCACCTGGCCAGCAAGTATGGTAAGGTGAATTTGGTAGAACTGTTGCTGCAAAAAGGTGCTGCCATCGATTGTCAGGGGAAAAATGGTGTAACACCTTTACACGTAGCCACTCACTATAATCATCAGCCGGTAGTGCAATTGCTACTGGAAAAGGGTGCATCGACACAAATAAGTGCACGTAATGGACATAATGCTGTTCACATTGCTGCCAAAAAGAATAATCTGGATATTGCGCAAGAGTTGCTTCAATATGGTGCAGATGTTGAAGCAACTAGTAAATCGGGATTTACACCGTTGCATCTGGTTGCACAGGAAGGACATGTTAATTTGGTCCAGCTGCTATTGGAGCATGATGCTAATGTCAACGTTGCATCCAAAAATGGTTTGACCCCATTGCACTTGGCCTCGCAGGAGGGACATGTTGAAGTCTCCCAGCTGCTACTTGATCATGGCGCAAATATTTCGGAAAGAACTAAAGCTGGCTATACGCCGCTCCACATTGCTGCGCACCACAACCAAATTGACCAAATTAAATTTTTACTTGAAAATGATGCCAAAATTGAAATGACAACAAATATTGGTTATACGCCGCTCCATCAGGCCGCACAGCAAGGTCATACGATGGTTATCAGTCTTCTTTTGCGACACAAAGCAAATCCGGATGCAGTAACAAATGTAAGTATGATTAACCTTAAGGGGTTACCCCTCTTGCGAGTTTAATTTTATTTTTTTTTTGTCTTGAAGAATGACTATTCTGAGATTAGAATCATTCCTCCAATATTCAAATCGATCCGATTAAAATTGACTGGGATATGAGAGTTGAAAGAGCATCCGATCTTTATCAAATTTAAAAGACTTTTTCAGGACATACAAATCAAGTTTTATTAAAACTTATATAACAGTCATTTGTAACAAAAACATACAATATTTTCCCAAAAAAAATTAAATGCTAAAAAAGCAAAAAAAAAAAAATAGTAATAATAATAATACACTTTTAAATGATCGTAAAAAAACCGACTTGTGGTTTTCGTAAAAAAATTGCATGAAAATTAAAATTAAAAAAAAAAAGTTATCTCCTCCATTGTAAGTTCCACTTTTACCCCCCGAAATTTCACTTTACCAAAAAAGGGGTAATTTACCCCTGTTCCCCGACCGCTGCCTTAAACCATAAAAGAGGTTTTCAATATTTATTTACGCTTCTAAGCCACATTTGTTTTTTCCGCTATCCACATTTGATCGATAATGATAGAATTTTTTATTTTTATACCTGGAACCCATTGAAAATGGGTAAAACGGGTATAAAGGTTTTGAGCATGTATGTAACAGGCAGAAGGAAGCATCTCCGACCCCATAAAGTATATATATTCTTGATCAGCATCAACAGCCGAGTCGATATAGCCATATCCGTCTGTTCGTCTGTCTGTCCGTATGTCGCGTCGATCTCAGATACTATAAGAGCGAGAGACTCAAGATTTGGAACATAAGCTCGCTTAATCCCTAGGCAGTACAAGTACAAATTTTCGATAACTCTTTCGGTTTCCGATATTCACAAGTTGTGAATTTTGGACGCAGTTTAAAACAATAGACCAAATAATGACAATCTGTGATGTCATGTTGAATAACTCTGCAAAATTTCAGCGACATCAGTAAAGAAATATCAAAGATATCGAAAATTATTGATTGCGTCAAGATTTACAATAAAGGTTGTCGGTTTTGCAAACATCTCTTGTCGTTTTCTATATGCATATGTTATCGAGTATAACAACAAAATGATTTACTTTTGTAAATAAAGAATTCACAAAAAGAAAAATATTGTTTATTACAAAAACAAAAACCAATTAAAATTCATAGTTTCAAATATAGAAAATTTGATTTTAAACAATTTAATGTAAATAATAAGTAATATTCTTTCTTAAAACTGTTCTGTTAGTACTACTAAATAGTTTTATTGTCCAAAAACATATACTTATATTCAGTTTATTTGAAACGCGACCGTAAATAAATAAATTACAGTATATACTTAATATATCAAATCTCAATGTAACAAAAAAATTATTTAATTTTGATTAAAATCATTTGCAGTGTTCTGTAAAGAATTCATATAATAGGATTCGTTGTAGCGAAGTTAGACTGTAATGTCTAAGAAAAGTAAATACTTTAAAAAATCTGTTTGCTTTTTATATGTACATATATCACGTACTTGTGCAGCGTTAAAGAACTTACGGATTCTACAATATTCGATATCTATTTTTAAAACAGACTGTTTTAGTTTACACATACATAAACATGCACACAAATATAAATATGTAAGAATATATTCAGATACCATATTCAAATGAGTATCACAGAACTAATTGGCGCTCATTTTCTCTCTCTTTCAAACGGTGATTTTTCTTTCTTAAATTTTTTCGTTCACTCGTCAAGAGATTGGCAAGATGAGAGTGTTTATTTAGAATATATGGATAAGAAGCGAGTTGAAATCTGGGCGTTGTTGCTTTTTTGCGGATGTATTTCAAAGTGTAATACTAAATTTATTAAATTTTTTTTGCGTGTTAGTAATTGTTATTCTTTTCTTTTTTAATTTTCTAGAATGGTCAAACAGCATTAAATATAGCGCATAATCTAGGCTATGTAACAGCAGTGGAAACTCTTAAGGTTGTATCCCAAATATCCGTAGTTAATACAACCATTGGTGTACTAGAGGAGAAGTATAAGGTTGTTGCTCCAGAATTTATGCACGAAACATTGCTATCCGATTCGGAGGACGAAGGTGGCGATGATCTTTTAGATCATAATCAATACAAATATATGGCGACCGATGATTTGAAAGCAACGAATGACAATGATAATCAGAATTTCGACACCACAAATCCCGAACACGATCAACTGGATGGATTGGGCGGCAGTCGTACGCTCGAAAGAGGTGAACAAAATTGCTTCAATCATTTTATTACTATGTGTGATATTTTATTTATTTACTGACCTAGTGCTACAAGAGGCAGTATTTTAAATTACTTAGTCACACTTAATACTTTGAAATTTTATTTTATTTTATTTTTTAGAAATATGCAGGGCAACGGAAACGACCTTGAATACGTCTCCGATGATGGAGCGTCAGGCGGACAATGTGGCCATTGTGCGGCCGCCAGTTCATCTTGGGTAATTTTAATTATTTTTTATTTTCACTAATTTTAATCACTGAAAACTAATTATTAATTTTTTATCAATTACAGATTTCTTGTTTCATTTTTAGTGGATGCACGCGGCGGTTCAATGCGTGGTTGTCGACACAGCGGCGTTCGCATTATTGTGCCACCGAAGGCTTGTGCTGAACCGACACGTATAACATGTCGGTATGTCAAACCGCAGAGAGTTGCCAATCCACCTCCATTAATGGAGGGTGAGGCTCTGGTCAGTCGCATCCTGGAAATGTCCCCCGTTGAGGGTAAATTTTTAAGGTATCTATCGATATGCAAACACAGACACACTTTATACATATATAATAATATTAATAAATTGAGGTTTTCTTACTGCAGGAGGCACTGTGTCCTATTGGCCTTTTATACCCTTAATGGACACGAGTTGCTCCGGTTGCCTACAAAAAAGCGAGCATATTCCTTGTCAGTTCTCATTTGCGTAGTTGTGCGAAAATTTGCTATGCAGGTGCCTCCTTCTTGGAGAGATAAAAGCTGGGCATTAACATGTGTGTGACAAGTTAGGTAGGCGACCAGTTGTTTTAAATCCGTCATAGAAAACCCAAAAGTATTCCAAACTATAAATGGATGAATTAGCTCTTTAGCTTGATGGCATCCAGTTCATAACTTTCTCTCTTTTGTTCCACCCTTTTACCATGTTCTTGGCAGTGGCCCAGATCAATCCTCAGAAAGGCTTGGAGAATGAAGATGAGATTCTATTGTTAGGTCTTATGATCCCACGCACCGACCCCCTGATCAGCTTTTGATCCCTCAGTGAACCACTTTAGACATATGCCCTTCGTGCTGGGATTAGAAGTATAAATTTCGCCCAAAGAATAGTTTCGTGGTCATAAGATCTGTCCTGTCGCAGAGCTCAAAGGCAGGAACGTTTTTTTAAATGATGACATGACTAACATAATTAGTCATTAGTTCATTTGCAAGTTGATTTCTAAAAAAACTTCTGCAGTTGAGTCAGACCAATAATTTTGTTTCATGTGGTTACAACTGGCTGCATTTTTGGATTGCAGAGACACATGTCATGCGTATGTCATAATGGGCCTGAAGTCCAAATCCCACATTTTGCCAAAAACCCAAAACATTTTGCCAAAATTTGGTAAGCGTTCTTTCAAGAAGGGAGTTCCAGTTAAGCCGTTTATCTAGAACAGCGATCGTGGAACAGGGGTAAATTACCCCTTTTTGGGTAAAAGTGAAATTTGGGGGGTAAAAATGACTTTTGTAAGTAAGAAGTAACTTTTTTTTTTTTTTTTGAGAGATGGAGTAGATGACTTTTTTTTGGGTGGGTAATGTCAGTTTCTCAAAAATATATTTTTTTTTTGCTTTTTCACACCACAAATGGAGATGAATTTTTTTTTTTGTGAGTGGGTAATGTCAGTTTCTCAAAAATATATATATATATTTTTTTTTTTTGCTTTTTCCCACCACAAATGGAGGAGATGATTTTTTGTTTTTTTTTTGTGTGGGTAATGTCAGTTTCTCAAAAATATTTAGGGGTAATGATTAAAAAAGTTCCGCTGATCTAGAACAAATCAATATTTGGCTACCAATGAAATTACGTGTGACTCCCCTTGCACGCCCATCGGCTGACGGCTGATAAAAATTCGATGAAAATATTTTTTAAATTTAATTGTATGTCCCTGCGGTACGAGGAGAGTGAGAGTAGCATTTATTATTCGTGAAAAATAGTACTATGTACTCTTCTGGCTGCATAGATAATATACTAAACTTGTAGTGAACATTAAATACTGGTCATATCGCTGACAACGACCGATGTCTAACCCACTATTTCTGCATGTACATACATACATTTTAAAACATTTTGAAAAATTTAATACTTACTGAAACATTTATATTTTAGCCCTATTGTATTGGAAGTACCACATTTTGGATCGTTGCGAGACAAAGAGCGCGAAATAATAATATTGCGTTCGGACAATGGAGAAAGCTGGCGTGAGCATAGTGTTTATGAAAATGAAGATAACCTATTAGAGGCCTTAAACGATACGATTGATACAGATGTCAATCCATTGGAGGACTTACACACAAGCCGAATCATTCGCATTGTGACACAAAACGTGCCACACTTCTTTGCTGTTGTGTTGCGCGTACGCCAAGAAGTACATGCTATTGGGCCCGATGGCGGCACTGTTCTGTCAACAGCTGTGCCGAATGTCCAAGCAATATTTCCAGCTCACGCGCTAACTAAGAAGATTCGGGTCGGTCTTCAGGCGCAGCCTGTCGATTTGATTGGTTGTTCTAAACTGCTCGGTCAGGGCGTTGCCGTATCGCCCGTAGTAACAGTGGAGCCACGTCGTCGCAAATTTCACAAAGCGATAACATTAAGTATACCAGCACCGAAAACATGCAATCAGGGTATGGTAAATTCACAATATGCTGGAACAAATGGTAATACGCCCACTTTGAGGCTATTATGCTCGATAACCGGCGGACAGAATCGTGCTGTTTGGGAGGATGTAACGGGCTCGACACCATTGGCATTCGTTAAGGAAAGCGTTAGCTTTACAACAACGGTATCGGCAAGATTTTGGCTAATGGATTGCCGCAATGTGGCCGACGCCAGCCGTATGGCCTCCGAACTGTATTCGTATATGGCTCAAGTGCCTTTTGTTGTCAAGTTTGTCGTGTTTGCGAAGCGTATATCCGTAACGGAAGCAAAGTTGTCCGTCTTCTGCATGACCGATGATAAAGAAGATAAAACATTGGAGCATCAGGAGTATTTCAGCGAGGTAGCAAAGAGTCGCGATGTTGAGATATTACAAAATCAAAACATTTATCTCGAATTTGCCGGCAATTTGGTGCCAGTGCTTAAATTGGGCGATCAATTAAATACCAAATTCCAAGCATTTCGTGAAAATCGATTGTCTTGCATTGTCCACATTAAAGATCAGGAGCAGCCACATGCACGCATCTCTTTTATGAGCGAACCAAAAGTTGGACCCGGCGAGGCACCGCTCAAACCAATTTGCGCTTTAAATGTTTCATTGGCACAGCAACAAACTGAGAGCTGTAATAAAAATGGAAGCATTGTTCATGGCCTCAACTACAAAGATTTAATAAATGCCGAAATTAAGGCGAGCAAAATATCTGAAAATAATGAAACAATGAATACACAAACTGAAGATATACAACGAGCTGACATCAGATTATCGGATATATCAAATTTGCTGGGCAGCGATTGGCCTCTGTTGGCCAAAGAATTGGGTGTATCCGAGACGGACATCGATCTAGTCAAAGCTGAATATGCTGATCAGCCGATGGCACAACAGAGTTTAGTTATGCTGCGTCTCTGGTTGAAACAGGAAGGATCTAATGCAACTGGGAATGCAATGTCGCAAGCGTTAAACAAGATTCAGCGTAACGATATTGTGGAAAAGTGCATTTATAATTTGGAACTGGTCACGGATCAATTGGAACGTGGTCTAGCCAACGCTAGAATCGATCAAACTAAACCAACAAGTTGCCTATCGGATGGACTCAACGAAACTTTGGATATCGATGTGCTAAACCGGGTGGATGAGTTATCTGCTTCCAATGATGATGGTATGTGCCAGCTACTCTTTTTCAATTGAGTATTAATTTATATTTTTTTGCAACAGATGGAATTTGCTGTACACCGCCGCCAACGTCAATTGATTTGCACAGTGAGGCAATCGAATATAAATATGAAACAAACATTCAACCGAGTGGTAAATATAATAATTTTCTCATATATTTTTTATTCACCTCCTTTTTATAGGAAATAACGTGCATGACATTACAATCATGAATTTGGATTCCGAAGTTCTGCAAAAGATTCCAACAACAACGGAAGATATGCTAATACAATCCCTGGTGGACAAATGCCAACCGGCAACCTCAAAGGCAATTGTGACGCCATCAACGTGGTTAGGTGATGAAAACGATTTCCAAAGCAAAATTTAAAGCATATCAAAACAATAATATTAACGATGCAAGCTTCCGATATAGTAGAACGGGAATATGTCAAAGAAAGTTACAAACGGTTAATGACATTTAAAATTTATTATTTATTTTATTGCATGTGTATGTATTAAATATACAATTTTTTGTTCGCAACCTCAAAACGGAGCCCATTCGTAGTACAGACGTATATGTACATCTTAATAAATTTGAACAGTGGTGTGCAACACTAACAATCAAACATTTCGTTGTGTGTCGCTCTTCCCTATATTTAATTATGCATTTGGATGTTGTACATGCGACAAACTGCACTGCTTGAATATTATGCCCTATCGGCGCGTATTTTCGAAAATGAGAAACTGCCCACCACTGAAATATATACGAAACGTAAAGTAGAATAATAAAAAATAACAAAAAAAATAAATAAAACTTAATTAACATCAAGTAAAGTTAATGTGCTTGTAATCAAGTAAAAGCAGCCTAAAAATGTCGTTTAAAATTTTCTTTTGATTTATTGTATGTACCAGTGAAAAATTCGATGTTATCTGCGATAAACATCGCACACCGAACAATACAAATGAACTGTATAGCTCTGATTAGGCCTCTGCCTTGAATCGGAGTAGAAAATAACTAAATATTGTATTTGCAAAATAAATTGTTGAACTATGTATACACTTTCGCACTCGTTAAGATATTTGTTAACATGTCTCTGTTAAGGCTGCCACTGCAAGTGTGAAAAAAGTAAGTATTTACGTTGTATACAGTGATGTTAACTTTTGAGGACGGATAAAAGCTCTAAATAAAGCCAAAAAAAAAGCGAAACTAATTTAAAAATTTTAAAGTAATCTAACGTTATTAAACTTATTTATTTATTATGTCATTCAACATATTAATATTTTAATTAATGACAATGGCTTCTTAAGTATTTTGTTTGTGCCAATTAAAACTTCAAAATGATACACCTAATAAATAGTATTATAATTAGTAAAGCATATAACGTGCAGCGAACTGTTTTGGCGATATCACCTTAACAGAGTCTAATAACAGCGATATTTTTTAAACGAAGCTCGCGAACAATTAATTAATTTGGCGTTTGACATTGTGTAGTTTTACCTACGAATGGCAATTTTTTAGTGGTGAAAGTAAACATATTGAAACTGACTAAATAGGAGCATTCACGTAAAACTGACGTCAAGCATCGCCTGTTATTGAAAACGATGAATATCGGATCATTGGGAAGAATAAATTTGGAATTATACAGATCTTAAAGAAAAGGCCAGATTTCCCGCTTGATACAATTTGCTAAATTCGTTTGCAAAAACGCCAGATTTGACGAATTTGACATCACTGGGTTTATTAAATCGTGATTTAGGTACTCTGCATCGGCTCGATGCTTGGTATACAGCATCTGCTCCAATTTATCAGTGGACAATACATAACCGTTACGTTTATGTTGTTCTTGTTCTGCACATGTTTCGGTTCTGTAATCGCAAGAAATAGCTCTAGAGATTGCGATTGCCTTTGACCGTTTTGGGTTATGTCAATTTCCGATCCTGATGGACTTTTACTTAAATGTGGACAAAAAATTATCATGTTATTGACCAATATCAATATCGCAAAGATGCATGCATATAACTGCAACGTGTAAGCTGCAATACGAAGGTACTTTCAAAAGAAAATCAAGAAAGTTGCATGCAATGTATTGCACCATGTAAAACATAACTGTTACTGTTAATATACTGTAAATTCGCCTATTATCGCCGATAATAGTCGATAACATATTTTACTCACTTATCGAATGATTTTCGATAGACTGAGATCATTGTGACTGTTTGTGTCTATTGCCATAAATGACTAACTCATGCATATGTTTGCAGAAAGCGCGTGCATGTGTAAAATCGTTTTAAATTGATACCATGTCAGATCATTGTTTAGAAATTACATAAATTTATAAACATTGGAATATATATTTTATTAATATAACCGGATGATAAAGTATATGAACATTCTCATGACGTATTGCTGTATTTCCAAAGAGCTATGACGGATAAATACTATGTTTAACAATCGGTAAAGTGAATTAGTAATAATAGAATAAAAAGAGTAACTGAGCACATAGTATGTTATGTTATGTGCAATCAATAAGCCTCACGTGCATGTACAGCTGTTCATAGTGTGCCGATTAATGTTATGTCACCCAAATATATTGGATGATTTATATGTATACCGCACAATGCAACGTACTTATCAAATTAATAACTTAAAAGTTGTTTTTAATAATTCGATTGTGTGTATACCCAAAGATTTGAAAACTGCGAATTTGCCAGAGTTGCTGTAGAATATGTTATATATATGTGTATATGTATGGATGTACATAACAATTTTGTGATGAGAACACCACATCCTCACAAGACAGGCTGACATCGATATCGATTATTTTTAAATTGCCGACACGGCAAAGAAAATATAAAAATAAAGTAAAGTATTGGATAAGCTTAAGTATATGAAAATTATATTTGTTTTATTAATGTATTTTGTTTATTTCAGATAACACAAGTCAAAACCGTTTCCAGATACAGTTGACTTCTGAATAAAAAAAACTCTACGCCAAGCTGTATGCATATATATGTACATATGTATGTCGCGATGACTATGCCATTGAATGTTACTCTTCAAGGAATGAGTTTAAGCAACAGCTTAAAATTATTTACATTAAATCAAACCAGCGAATTAGTTTACGATCAACGCGAAACAACAATATTAAAAAAAAGTAAATCAACAGTGCATCAACAACAGTTTAATCAATTCGCCGAAAATCTTATAAGCTCTGAGAATTTTTAAATGAAAACGCAGTTAAAGCACAGATAATAAGAGCATAAGAACGTAATCCGACAGTTTTTTACAAAAATTACATACAAATATTTTGGGCGTGTGTGTGTTCGACCATTACCTACTTAAAGGAAAGTACAGTTAAATTTGCATTTACAGGTGCATGAACACAGTTGAAAACGTAATGTATAAATGTGTAGTGTAGCTACGTACATATGTACATATTGAACGCTTAAGGAGACGAAATCGACACTAAGCGATTTTTTCTTATACTATTTAACACATAGGCACACCATTGAGTTGTCAAAGAGTCGTCGAGTTATTGTTGCTAGTTATAACGTAATGAATTCAGTACAAAGTACAACCGAGCAGCAGGAGCACATCGGGTCTTTCAAGAGAAGGTTGCGCAAACGTCGAGAAGGTCAGCAGACAGCCCAAGCTGTACTATTGCAAAAGGAGTACGTCAAACAATTCTATTTTGAAAAGCGAGTGGGCAGTGGAGGAGCGGGTCACGACGAAGTGACACTGACACCAGCGTGGCATCTATGCACAAACTTTGGATGATTAAAGATTAAATTGGATTGGATTAGAAGACCAGCACCCTTAATTTGGTTATTTTACAAACGGATTACCAACTACCGCTACGGATTTCACTCTTTACGTCAACGTAAACGGAAGCGTCATAAAGTCGCCACATCGCTGTTGTTTCCAACGTTATTTTATACCCGCTTATTTTGTCAGTACTCTGAGCGTGTGATTCGGTTCGGTGCCAAGGATGTTCCCTTACATTTATGTCTATGGCTTGATCCTTTCGGCGGTGTGTGGAGTAATCGGTTTACCAGGAGTCCAACAAGAGATGTGCAGCTGACATATTAACTGGAATCGTGTTTGGCTCTGCAAATCAGATTCGCAAAAAAAAAAAAAAAAAACTACTCAAAGAAGTGATAAAAATAAAAAATTACTCAAAATAAGGCCTTCGAATAAAGGTGCAGAACAACTCAATTGACGTTCAAAATGTCTGCCAGACGTACTGAAAGCAGCGGGGGGGTTTGTTTCGGCGCTGCAGAACCGTTGTCCCCGGAGCTAATGCTTTTGCAGCCATTATCCGATGGCAGTCAAACGTATCAAGAGGGTCACTTGCTGCATTTCTCTCGCATTGCCACTAAGAACAATCTATTAAAGCTTAACTGGTGGCACTCGCCGACACAGCCACTCGACATCGAACCCTCCTTCCTTTCAGAACCCGGGCTCAACGCGGATACTGATGCAGGTAGAAATACACAAATGGACAACAACAATATGGCTGCTTTAAACAATATAATCACGCCGGCAAAAACAACTATATCAGGCACACACCATCGTTCAAACGAACAGGAGTCGACGCAGCAACACGTTCTTTTAACTGCTAACAGTCTTAATCACGAGCCAGAAGATTACGATCTGCCCGATTCGCAGTTGCTAGTAACAGGTGTGTATAGCTTTCATTGTATGTGTGTATGCGCATGTGTAGAGCATCAACAATATTTTTTTGTAATTGTAATTATTATGAAGAGAGACGATGGTCAGCGTACATACAAATAAAAGACAAGGTGACAAGAGGCCGTTGATAACAATAGAACCCAAAATGAGAAAATACATATTGAGTAAAACAGTTATGGGCACAATGTAGATCACAATAAGGTACACCAATTCACAGTAGAAGTTTTAATGAAAATTGTGCATAACTAATTCGGTTGCTGCTGTTGCGACTCGCAGTTATTCTTGGCTGCCTGTGCTGTTCAGTTGAGTTTTTGAGTGCACGTATTGTTATTGAGATTAGTTAAAAAAAAAAAAAACACTTGTTTGTAGCCGAGTTTCGGTTCGGTTCGGGTCAGTATCTGAGCCCAAAAAGCGGCAGTGTTGACATGGATATATTTATATTTTATGTACATACATATTTGTACAATTAAATAATATCGTTTTGATAAGTTTTAGTAAAAGACACCAAAACGCGAATACAAGTTTTGCATTTTCTTGTGTGTGTGAAATACAGCCGACCTTATGCATATTATTAATTTATATTTATAAATATGTGTATGTATTTATTTATTTATGTGCATGTCAGGTCGTGCATGAGTTATTTGAGCACCCAACTCGGAATAGGGCGAATGTATTGAAAAAATATTTGCGTGTGTTTGTTTGGGTGACGACGATTGAGCTACCGTTCTTCTTTTTTAAATGTGTTTCTTTGCAGACTTTAAGTGTGAATTTGTGTTTTATATTCGGATATTTAAGTTTATGAATAAACTTTTGGTAATTTAAGGAATGAGTACGCTCGCATACAGATACATTTTTATTGACACACTAATATTGTTAACCGTTATTTGGTTCTCTTTGATTGTTAATTGGCTCTCCTTCCCCATACGTTGTTGTGTACTTGAGCGTCAGAACAATATTTTTGCTATTGCTTATTTTCTATTCTGTTGTTTATACTCTTCACAATTAATTGGAAAGTGTGTTTAAAACAAAAAAAAATTGTTTACATGTGTTCAATTCAAAAACTTTGACAAGAAAAAAAAACGTAATTGTTAAACGGGCCACTTGTTGGATTTCGACAAAAACAACATATAACCCAACCATAAACACATACACATACATTTATATGGTATATATACATTCACATTGACACTCACAGCTGTCATGCGGTTGAGCAATTGTGTGTAAATTTATAACAAAGCAATTAACTGAAACAATTAAGCAAATCAACAAGCAGTGTGCGTTCAATTATATTAATTTAAAAAAAAATGTACTTTTATTTAAATTTAATTGAGGTAAAATAATTAACGAAAATATTTTTTTTCGGTTCTCAACGCGTGCAATTAGCTTATGTAAATACATACGTACATACTGTATAACCTACATATAGTTTTTTTTTTTGTGTAAATGCACGTTTTTTGGTTCTTATCAATCAAATTTTATCTACACACAGATGTAAATGTATGTATGAAAGTGTAGTATCATTTATGTCACAACATTGCTTATTCTGATTATTTTGAGCTGACTTCGCTCGCCTCGTCCAAGTGTTGACAATTGAATTTACTTTGCCTTAGACAGATATACGTGGAGGAGCGATATCCAATACACATACGTATGTACGTATGCTTATGTTATACAAATACAACGGGTTTTTTTTACAGTTATTGAATAAAAAAGATGGCAATATTTGTGTATAGTGGGAGTTAAAAGTAAATGTTCTGCACATATTTCAGACATTCTTGAAATACAAGCGCTGAATTTTTTGTTTTTTGCTGAAGATGAACTGCGATATATTGCGAGGTATGAAATATAAAATTCTGTACATATGTAAGCATAATTAGGTTAATTTGGTGACTGGTGTTTTTATTATATTTGTACATATATATACATACATATATCGACAAATATTTATTACATTTTCCTTGTCCTTGTCTATTGTTTTTAGATTCAAAACCATGCGTGGCCTTTATAAACCAAGATCAATCGGATCAAATGAAAATAAGCGGTTATCGTCACTCTCGTCTCCGTTTAATATTATGCTGGATATTTATAATCCTTACGGGTGGATTGCTACGCATCGTATTGCATTGGTGGCGTCATTGTTATTTGTTTGCCACATGTCAACCATGTTCGTTGCAGGAGGCGCAACAAGTTCTTATCGAAGAAGACTATCAGGGTAATCATAAACTCTACCACGTTAAGCCTGTGCGCATTCTGGATGTCGTGCAGCTCAAGTAAGTGAAACGTAGTTTTATATATATTTTTTTTCATTTGTTATATTATTAAACACTTCGAGTGACTTTAAATTTGGATTTGTATAAACTATCCAATGTCAGAAAACATTTCTTACAAATTATCGATAGCTCTTGAAATTACTGAAATACACAATGTAGAAAACACTTAATATTAGGAATTTTAAAACAAGTGTCTACAAACTTTGACATTTCAAAAAAAAAATGGTATTATTTCAATTAATTTGTCCTAGACATATTCTAGCCTTTAAGATCAGCAAAATAAATTCTTATTATCGGTAAGTGCTTATTTTCTTCATAAATTACATATAAAGTGAGTGTACCAGATGTACCAAATATTGGTCAAATTGAGTAGCTCTTATAATTATAATATTAATTTATTTTTCGCACTCAATTGTTGGCGAAATTATCGATTAACATACACAAATCAGACAAGTAAGAAGGCTTTAGTCGAGTAAGCTCGACTACGAGATACCCTAGATAACCTATTACTACTATACAAATGCTACAACTAACTAAACTTTAATACTCTATTACTCCGGTGTTTATTGCCCAATTTCAATAAAAATTTCACAGTTTTTCAGTATTTCGTTTATAGTTTAAAAAGGCTTCAAGTTTTACAAAATCAAGGTTTTGTTCTTATGTTTCAAGATATATATAGTTTATGGGGCGAAGATACATCCTTCTGCCTGTTAAATACTTTTGTACAAATCTATTATACCATTTTTACCAATTTTAAATATTTAAAAAATACATGTCAATTTTGGAAGTCGTTTAAAAAGTACACTAAACTTAATTTTTTTTTAATTCAAAAAATTACAAATAGTTTAACTCTACATTAAATTGCATATTTAGAAGGCATGCATATAAAAAGACTTAAAAGACTTAATTGATGGTAAGCCACTCTAGTAAAATGCGGTATTTTTATGTATTTTTTCATACACAGCACTTTTTAATTCACTTTTAATAGTGTTGCTTAAATATAGCTTTATAAACTCAGACATTGCAGGGTTTAGGAAGTTTGCTTATTTCTCTATTGTAGATTTTGTTGTTGGAAAATTTCAAATGTATCTATTATAATGTTCTGCAGAAGTTCATATGGAAAATTACTGGGCCCAATTTTTTTGGATGTGGAATTTACCAAGAATATATAAATGTTTCCGAAACAAAAGCAAATAATACTTGCAGTGGAAGTATGTGTGTAATCAATAACAATGTTCTTCTTCTTATTTTGAAAGAAAATTATTGCAGCAAAAATGTCCTGAAGAAGATTTTGATGATAATAAGCTCCAACTGCCTGTTCACTTTGCCTCTGCGCAATTTAAAAGTGGGTACACAATTTTATTAAATTAAAGTTATTAAAAAAAAAACTCTACTTATAGAATCTCGATCTCTACGAATCTTTCGTTGTAAACAATTGATTTATGCCTGGGATAGTAGCATAAATAATTTTAGTAAAATTAATGGTTTGGATGTGAATGTGCCATGCTCGTATTATCATCAGCAACGTGGATTATGCGTACAGGAGCAACTTTCACGACGAATTGTGTTCGGCGAAAATGAAATCACGGTGCCACTGCATAATATTAAAACCCTGCTATTTCTGGAAGTACTTAATCCATTCTATGTGTTTCAAATATTTTCGGTTATATTATGGTTTACGTACGACTATTACTATTATGCCTGTGTCATATTGTTAATGTCTATATTTGGTATATCAATGTCCATAGTGCAAACGAAAAAGGTGAGAAAAGATTAGGTTACAAAAACAATTTTGAACTCCGAATATCTATGTTGATATATTTTTAATTACAGAATCAAGATGTCCTGCACAAAACCGTTTTAAACACTGGAAACGCATTCGTAGTCAATGCTAAAGGAAAGGTCATGGAAATATCTACGAAATCTCTAGTGCCTGGCGATATAATAGAAATACCATCAAGCGGTTGCACAATGCAATGTGATGCAGTATTACTCTCTGGCAATTGCATTTTGGATGAATCGATGTTGACGGGTGAAAGTGTACCAGTTACAAAAACACCATTACCAACGAAACGTGATGTTATATTTGATAAGAAAGAGCATGCAAGGCACACGTTATTCTGTGGAACTAAAGTCATACAGACACGTTATATTGGTTCGAAAAAAGTGTTGGCCTTTGTCATAAATACAGGGAATATTACAGCTAAGGGTGGCTTAATACGTTCCATACTATATCCACCGCCTGTGGATTATAAATTTGAACAGGATTCGTACAAGTTTATACAATGTTTGGCGCTTATTGCATGCATTGGTTTTATCTATACGCTTGTGACCAAGGTAACGTGCTTCCATGTAATGTATTCATTGTAATCGATTACAATTATAATTTCTCCTTTTCAGATAATGCGTGGCACGGACGCTGTCAAAATTGCGGTGGAATCTCTAGATCTTATTACAATTGTTGTGCCACCAGCTTTACCAGCGGCAATGACTGTTGGAAGATTTTATGCTCAAAAACGTTTAAAATTGAATAATATATTTTGCATATCGCCGCGTTCCATCAATGTTGCAGGGAGTATAGATTGCTGTTGCTTTGATAAGGTAAGTTAACGTTTTGTGTAATATATATTTTATTTGTACTAAATTTATTTTTTTTTATTTTTATGTATATGTAGACTGGCACTTTGACCGAAGATGGTCTTGATATGTGGGGTGTTGTACCAAAATCTTCGACAAATCAATTCCAAATACCTTTGAAAGAAATCAAACGATTGCCTTATGAACCTTTTTTGTTTGGCTTGGTCACATGCCATTCAATATCGGTGATGAATGGTGTGATGATGGGTGATCCATTGGATTTAAAAATGTTTGAGTCGACAGGTTGGATACTCGAAGATTCCAATAATATACCCGAAAATGAGAAATATGGTCTAATATATCCAACAATATTAAGGCAACCGAAATGTGATAGAATAGAATCAAACCCGACTTCCGTTGTACAACGACAAAGTTCCGTCGATGATTTATTGGCCAACGTGGGTTTGCTACAAACTGAAACAAATTTAGATCATGGTATTGTACGTGAATTTCCATTTACATCGAATTTGCAACGTATGGCTGTGATAACACGTTGCCTCAATGCACCTGGCTTCAATGTCTATTGTAAAGGATCTCCGGAAATGTTGCAACAATTGTGCTTACCACAAAGCATACCCAGTAATTACTCTCAACAGCTATCGAGTTTTGCCAAAAAAGGTTTTCGCATTATCGCTGTCGCCTACAAAAGTCTCAATCCAAAGCTGAACTATACCAAAATTCAAAGACTCGCACGCGAAGAGGTCGAAAATAATTTGGAATTTCTTGGATTTGTTATATTAGAAAATCGCTTGAAACCCGATACAACCGAGGTGATAAATTCGTTAAATTTGGCTAACATACGCACTATTATGATAACGGGTGATAACATATTAACAGCGATGAGTGTTGCACGAGACTGTGGCATTGTCCGCTCCACACAATCCGTTATAACAGTTCATGCTTGTGATAAGGATAAAAATGATAAATATGAATTGCAATATACACTCGAATTGGGATGCAATGAACAATATATGCCAGATGAAATTACACTCGATATTGACACAATATCCAAGTCAACGAATCAATTGGTTAATGGTAATGTACTCCCAAATAGTAATAGTTTGACCAGTGTCAAGACCATTGAAACTTGGACCCATAACGATAACGATGATGCGGAACTAGGAGCAGCTGCTGCAACAACTTCAACAATAACTTCCATGCCACTTAATTACGTATTCGCCATGGATGGCAAAACATGGCAAATTGTACGCGAACAATTTCCACAGCAAAAGGAAATAATATTGACGCGCGGTGCGATCTATGCACGTATGTCACCCGAACAAAAACAATCGCTGGTCATGGAGCTACAACAACTCGATTATTATGTGGCAATGTGCGGTGATGGTGCGAATGATTGTGGGGCATTAAAAGTAGCACACACAGGAATATCGTTGAGTGAAACGGAATCATCGATTGCCTCACCATTTACATCGCGTAATCCAACAATTGCCGCCGTACCAAATGTAATTAAAGAAGGTCGTGCCGCATTGGTAACATCATTCGGTATTTTTAAGTATATGGCAGCATATTCGCTGGTTCAATTTATATCCGTTATGATTCTATACTCGATTGATTCGAATCTAACGGATAAACAATATTTGTATATCGATTTGTGTTTGATATCGGTATTTGCATTCTTCTTTGGCAAAACGGAAGCTTACGATCGTCAGTTGGTTAAACAGGTGCCGTTGAGTTCGCTAATATCACCAACGCCATTATCATCGCTATTATTACATCTGGCTTTTGTAATTGTATTCCAGCTATGTGGTAAGTAGTCCCACAATTCATAACAATACACAAAAAATCAATTGTTGATTTTCTTTTTTATAGGCTGGTTACAGCTGCACGAACAAGCTTGGTTTGAACCATTTCAACAATCCGATATAAAACATTTGGGCTGCTATGAGAACTATTCTATGTTTGCCATATCAAGCTTTCAGTATATTATTTTAGCATTTGTATTTTCAAAGGGTGCACCATATCGCAAGCCAATATGGTCTAATTGGCCATTATGTTTGACTCTCGTAATTAATTTGTGTATTGTTGTCTATTTGGTATTATATCCAAGTGAATGGATTGCAAATTTCTTTCAACTTGTTGTACCTGAAGACATGTCATTTCGTTATATAATGATCTTGTATGGTGTGATAGCATTTATAGTTCATGCATTTCTCGAGTCATTTGTAGTTGAGTATGTAATATTTAAACGTTTTCAAGTGCGACGAGAACTAAAACTTAAAAACTCCTCTCGCAAATATATGCGAATTGAGTATGCCATTAAATCATTTGATAATTGGCCACCCATTACGCAAGTCTATGATTTAAATGATCCTTTAGATCATAATACAAATGCTGAAATACAGCCAACATATATTAATTTAAGTGCTGAACAAAATTTAGAAACACCTCTGCCTAACGTTTTTCCCGGCTTCTTTGAAACGTCAGATAATAATGTGGAGAATCATCATTGTCATCGCAAACAGCCCAGCTGAAATAGTTATATTATAACTATATTTTGTAAACATATTTAGTTGTAATTCGAATTTAAGGATACTACTATTAAGTAGAAGACACGAGCTTTATGTTCTTTGGTTTGCATGCACAAAAGCTACTTTCTATAAAATGTACTTATTTAAGTTGGAATGTAGTACTTATTATTTACAATGTACTTAGGCGCTTAATGCCTTAATATTTAATATACAAAAAAATTAGGCATTTATTGGATATACTCAGCAGGTAGACAGTTCTACGTCAATGAAATAGCTAGGAAAGTCAAACCAAATTCTAACATAATATTTTTGTAACAGTGATTTCAACCCATGTATTGATTAAGTTTAATCAAAAAAATAAAATAAAAAATACTTTTACAAAATAGTTCTTTAATATAACAGATTTAATATCCTTTCTTGTACAAAAGTAGCCGATTAAAAATAAATATTCATTTTTAAATTTATATATATATGTATGTATATCCTAAATAAGTATTTAATAAAGACGTTATCAAGTTTAACTTTCCTACCATGCTAAACAAATTGGTGATTTTCCTAAAGAATATATGCGTTTGAAGGGGTAATTACATTATAATTGGTAAAAAAAATAAAGTATGGTATTTTATATTGTAAGATTAAGTTTAATACGAATAACAAACTACCAATTGGTTTGAATATACATTTTAAGCGGTGCATATTTATTTTAAGCTTATAAAATAAAATATGAAAACAATGGTAGAAGCAAAAACTGTAAGACAAAAAGTAAAATTGTTGAGGATTTTTTTGTTTTTGGTACTGATTCCTGCCCAATATTTATAATTCGATATCATTTTTAAGCATTTATTTACAACCAAAATATGAATAGGGAATCTATATAAAAAGATTTGCGATTTGATTGTATGATTTTTATGTGCTCTAAATGGTGTGATTTTTTAAGGTTATGCTACGCTGACATTTGCCGAATATGAGTATTGCTATATACGGCAACTCTCTTCATCAACAACAACAACAACGTTGTCGAACAGGCTGTTGTCAATTGTGAATGTACATACAAACATACCGTGGTCCACCTGAACCAGCCAAACAGCTTTTTCGCATGGTGCTCAAGCGCCAACAGCAGCAGCAGCAGCAGCAGCGACACAAAGTAACAGCAGACCCGGACGCCAACTTTGCTGCGCGGGTTCAGGTTTTGGGTTTAAGCCATCAACTTCCAACTCGTTGGCGTTTGCTCTGACCAAGTTACAAGTTAGTTCTGTGGCTTTCGTCTGCATGGAATGATCGTGTTGTGCGGATAAAAACATTTAAAAAGTATATATATATATATGTACGTATAAAAAATACTCTGTAGATATGTGTATGTATAATTGACATATGTATGTCGTGCTATGGTGGAATTATATTAGGTGAAATACCCAGCATGCCTACTCACTTTTAAAGAGCTTATTTTTGTTAATAAAACGAAACAGAGTTTAAGAATTTAAGCACTTGAATAGATCTAAATACGTCCAAAGTATATATATATATATATTTATATATATATCTCCATATATGGTTAATTCGTGCCATTTCCCACGTCGCGACGAAGTGTGCCGTCCTCGTTATGCTTGTGTCCAAATCGCGTTTAACATACATACATACATTTCTATGTGTGAAAGAAGTGTCGACTAGCTAATGTATAACATTTTTCAATATATATATATATATGTACGTGGTATTATGTTAATGCGCGATAAACTACATAATTGATATACATACATACGTTATTGAACATTCAATAATCGATGCAATAAATGTTAATTGATTTCAAAATACATAGAAATATATGTAAATACAACTGTATATACATACATGTAACAGATTTAAATATCCATTTTGCAGTTTGACAATAAAACCAAACAAACAAAAAATTCATACAATAGTGATTTTAATAATACTATTATACAATAAAAATAAATTCAAATACGTGATCGTCTCCAAATGAAAATATTTATTCACATTCAGATTTTGGAAAATAATATCGGCCACTCGATTTCAATAACGGTATGTGCTTGTATGTATTTACAAAACATAAAAGCTAGATGCTTGCGCAAGTAATGTTTGTAAATGCTTAAGGGATCAGCCACAAATACACATACATACAATTCGCAATTAACTGTATTTATTGAGAACGGGGACAGCAGCAATAACAACAGGTGCTGCTGCTGGTTGAGACCTCACGAAAAACGGAAGGGGGTCGCGGGCATTACAATATTATTATGATGTCTGAGCCGCTGCTGACATGTCGCAACATGAGCTTATTGCTGTTAATCCTGCTAACAGCAGCAGCGCCTTCCAATGGATTAGCAGAAACATACGGTAAGTCTTGTGTTTACAGACCAATGTTGATCTCTTTGAAAATATTATATATGTATGTATGTATGTACATACAAAATAATAATAACTGGACTGGAATCTTCATACTTGTTTTAGTTTAGGTTGGCTCCGCATAATTCAGGGATGTACTAAGCTTATGAGAGTGGAAACCACCTATGTTAATAAATTACAGTAGCAATATTGGTCAACTCTGAACCCTTGAAATCCTTGTAAAGGGTATAATAGCTTTATGCAAATTATATTTTATTATTATTTACTATTATGTGACGCCACCCGTCGAAGTGAAGTCGCAGAGGGAAAGTTAGGTTTATTTAACGTTTTTGTATGTGGGTTAAAGCATTCAATCTGTTGCCATCTATACAAATGGCTCAATATTTTCACAATCAACAAAAAGAAATACAAAATGGTGAGGGAGAGAAAGCTGGTTGACTTGTTTGTTTGGTGTTATTGTTCAAATAGTTAAAAACTTCCTCGACTATTCGTATATTCGCACAGTTTTGCATATCGACTTGTTGTTGCGAATACGAATAGAAATATTCCTTATAGATTAAAAGTTTTTGGTGTTATTTTTTTTAACAGAAATAAATATTAATGGCTCTACAAATAATAATTATTAATAATTCAGGATTCAAATGCATAATAGGAAAATGACAAAACACTTCTTCAAGTGTATAACAGTGAGTTTACTTATGGCAAGAAAGCAGTATGATTGAAGTAAAGATCCCATAAAGGATAATATCATTGCACTTGATTCGGACCTAATAACCAATTCGCATAGATTTTGCATCCGTTTTAATAAACTGCGTGATCAGTTAACCGTTTATCAATGCGGACGTTAACTCACACATTAATTTATACACATTTATTTGTATGTATGTGAACATGTTGTGTGCTTGCACATGTTGTATGGTCTGGCAACACTGCAAAAACGAGAACTGAGATCATGGTTAAAGAGCTGCTTTCACAATGCAAGCTGATCAACAACAACAGCAATAAAAACTCTCAGCTTCATCTCACTGTTACGATCACTAAAATAGCCACAGCCAAAGTACGTATAGTCACCCAGCAATATTATTTAAGAAAGGCGGACAGTGAACTGAAAGCAAATCAGCACCAACAGTATTTGGGTCAACAGCAAATGAATATGGCCTTTTGCCTCTGAATACGCAGTTAATAGGCATCGTATGCAGCATCCGATTTGAGTTCTTCGCTTTAAAGTATAGTTGATATTAAAAAATAAATAAATAATAGTTTGATTCATTGCGTACGATGGTCCACCCTTCTTTTAACGTCAAAACATTTTTGCGCTTTGCTTACAATGCGGAAAACATTGTTTATACTCTAAACCCAATTATAAGAAAGATATAAAAAAATCAACTTTGACCTTATAATAGTGCATTAACACTGAGGTTGCTAGCTCTTTTCCTAAGGTTTTGCAAAAATTGTTATCTGGTAAATTTAAATTTAGAGGCTTTTTTTTTATCGATATATCGATACTTTTGGTCAAATTATGAATGACGGCAACAAGAATCAGCTTATTCAAATCAAAATATTCAAAATGCACGCATGCACAAAATTATTTGAATACCAAATTCTGTCAATTATATAATAATAATAACTGAGGGACTAGTTTTGCATGATCTATGATCCATGCGTTTCACATTTCATAACAAAATAAATATACACCTTTATAAAAAAAACTGTTTCTAAAGACCTTTTGCCAATAGGAGTAAAAAAAAAACACCTCCAATTGTGGTGGGAAAGAGCAAAAAAAAAAAAAAATATTAGCAGGTTCATTCTTATTTTCTTTTATTCTTACTCACAAAAGTCATTTTTACCCAAAAAGAGGTAATTTACCCCTGTTCCCCGACCACTGGGCTAAAAGGTCAAAATACAACTGATTTTCAAAACTACATCCATTACAAAGTAGCTCTTAATAAGCCCTATAACTGGTCCCAAGGTCGATTTCAAGCAACTACTCGTTTTCGAGAACTTTGGAAAAACCATGGCGGTCGCACGGGACAAAAATAGAAGTGCTTTTTCGTTAGCAGAAAAATAAAATATTAAAATATACATTACCTTAGTATATTTTCTTCAGCAGCATCGTAAGGTGAGTCCAGTCAGTCGGTCCTTCTGTTTCTATGCAAACTGGTCTCAATTTTTTAATACCCTTAACCCAATGGGTAAAAAGGGTATAATGGTTTTGTGCAAAAGTATGTAACAGGCAGAAGGAAGCATCTCCGACCCCATAAAGTATATATATTCTGGATCAGCATCCACAGCCGAGTCGATAAAGCAATGTCCGTCCTTATGTATGAACCCGTCGATCTCAGAGCTCAGAGCTCAGAGCTCTCCAGATTTGGAACATAAACACGCCTAGGCAGTAAAAGTTTGTTTCAAAATTTCGATAACTCTTTCCGTTTCCGATACACACACATGTGATCGATAACAACAAAATCTTGAATTTGGAAAAGTTTGAGAAGCATGTTGAAACATGGAAGAAATAATTAAATTTTTTATTGAAATCGGTTGAGAAATACCGGTGATATGATGCATTGGAGTAACAAACTACACACACCATTACTTTCAAGCAGTGACTGGTATATAGGGTTCAGGGTATAGTCTAGTCGGGAGAGCCTTCTTACTTGTTAATTACTCAATTATCATTTTTTTATGTGACTGTTGTTTTTTTTTTATATTAACAGATGAGCCTTCTATTGTGACACCAACACCAACATTACGCGGGGCTGGTGCAAATGGTAAGCGTAGTATGTACTATAAATATATATCATTAAGACACAATATATAATATATAATGTACATACATTATTTCAACTCATGTAGATATATTGTCCAAAAATGATGAAACATCAAAAGTGTAAAATACCTAAAAAACGCGTCCTATTTCGAATTTTATCTACAAATTCATAAATGTAACATTTCGCGCACATAAATTTATTTGCATGCAACATTAAATGTTGACCAAATATTTCTATTTTTTTTTTTCTCCAATTTTTGTTCATTGTGTGTATTATAAACTAACTTCTTTTTATTAATTATTTTCTTTTATTTCTTTTTATGTAAATGCTTTCACCATCTCTCTCTCTATATGCTGTAAATTCTGGAAATATTTTATGAAATCTTTAAATAACATTTTCTCATTATATGACTGTATGTCTGTATTACTATGTAAATACTTAAACTTTTTAACTCATTTTTTGTTTGGCCAACAACGTTTTTAACAAATTTATTCTTTGTGTTTAATTACTTTTCTATCAAATCTGCTATTATGTGAAATCCTTTGTGCGTGTGTGTGTGTGTGTGTGTTATGGTCAAATTAGATTTAACCACTGTGCTGCTTATAAACCAAAACGGGTTGGGGGGTCGCTTAGGTGAAAATCACGGCCGATTCTTATCTGTACGTCCCGAGCTCGGACTTTTAACGTCCACGGCTCGCACATTTATTCAGGAGGGTATTACAACGGAGTATGCGACACAAGTTGTGGGCACAACTTTAAATAATGGCCGGCAATATGCACAATATTTGAAAAAGACATCGCGAGTGCTTTTCGAAAACGGTCAGGTGCAACCTTCGGTTGTCACCAGTTGGGTGGGTGATGGTGTTCCAACACGTTCCTATCTGGAAAGCCACAATGATTTGGTGAATGCAGAAGCGCCCGATTGGCGCGATATTGATGATAGATTGGGGCATGCTTCAGTTGTTGATGATGAGTTTGTTGGCAATACGGATTACTTTAAGCAAAGATACACAACCACACAATTGAGAGTGAAGGAAGTGGCTGCTTCATCCATTATATCAATGGACTCGGATCCCAAGTATGTTGTGGCTAATTCTGGGCTTAAGAATGATATATCCGCCAAATTGGCTGCACACAAAGTGCTGCCCATTGAAGATTTATTAACGTTAACAGTTAAAAATCATTTCGAGCCGAGTGGCTATCTAAAAGATGATGGACGTTCCGCCAAGGTCTACTATCAGAAACTAATGCAGGAAAGAGAAGAAAACGAGCCAGACTCGGGGCAATCTAAATCTCAGCCTCAAGTTTCATATCAAAGTGTGCCAACGAAGAAAAAAGATCTCGCCACAGTTACATATTATGGATTTGCTGATTTTACAACACTGGTTGGTGATAGTTTAATTGTTTTCTCGCCGAGCACTACGCAGCCGAGCGCTATTATGGGGCATGTTACTTCGATAAGTGGCATGGCGACCCTAAGAACTAATGATTTCCATACGCATGTCGAAGCTACTGACAAAGAAGTTCTTACTAAATTAACAACAACTTTAAGTTCTTCGTCAGGGATTGAAACAGCTGTTAATGATGCTGGAACCATAAGACAAACTGCAGTTAACTCATTTGTATTCAGCATCGCGGCAACGCCTACGCTTAATGATTCAGTTCTGGACAAAAATAGCATGTCTCAGTCAGATGTTAGACTCACTGAAGCGAAGCCCATGTATTCATTGCCAACTGATCAGGAAATCTTAGAGATATACGCATCTTTGTCGAAGGTTCAAGCTGGGAATGTCTTGGCAGAAACGTCCGATGCAAAAATACCAAGTATTGTGCCCAGCGAACGAATCGACACAAATCTTCAGGTTCATGGTGGAGCCACAACTATATTCATTGACGACGATCCTTTTGCTAATTTTGTAGAACCAACTTCGTTGGTTACGAGTCCTTCTCTGGAAGCAACTGCTGAAATCTTCATTGAAACGTCAGCTTACACGGAGACAACTACTTCTATGGAAGCAGCTTCTACAATCAGCAATGAAATGTCAGCTAACCATGAGACAACTACCTACAATTTGGAATTGACGACAACAACAGCAAGCTCTGATGACGATGACGATGACGAAGAAGAGAACTCAACAAGCACTTCCAAATTACTTTTCGAAGAAGATACTACAGTTACGGAACCTATAACTGAAATGTCGCACATCGAATTGCCTCAAAGAGAGGAGACAACAACCGAGACTACTACCATACCATCAGAGTCAACAACAACCGAGGAGACAACGTTAGCAACAGAGGAAAATTCAACAAATAGTAGTGATGTGAAGGCTGCGGACGATGAAGAGGATGAATATGTTACAGAGTCGGACAACATAAGTCTTATGGATGGCGGAAACGATACTGATACTGATAATGATGATTATGAAAGTGAAAATGGTCCAGACGATGAGGTGGACCTCTTTTATAAAACTCTTTACACTACGTACACATATCTGACGACATTCTTTCAAGACACGTCCACAAGCGTTTCTAGCCATACGGAGATATTAACAAATATCATTACATCGACACTCGAAAGCACGAAAGTAGGGGAAATCAAATCATCAAATACTTTGGATGTTACGAGTGTCTTTGTTACTCAGGCAACTAATTTAGGTGCAACAACAACATCTTCAAAATATATGATACCCGATGAACTAGAAAGTTTAATACATCCAAGCACAAACGAACAACTATATGTTAAAGAAGACGCTCCCCAACA
The DNA here is from genome assembly GCA_035044485.1 of Scaptomyza reducta. Classification (NCBI taxonomy): domain Eukaryota; kingdom Metazoa; phylum Arthropoda; class Insecta; order Diptera; family Drosophilidae; genus Scaptomyza; species Scaptomyza reducta. The sequence goes on from JAWNNV010000463.1 coordinate 463,743, forward strand.
AACTAAGTATCTGGATGATGCCATCTATACAAAAACATTCTATACAACCTATACATATTATACAACAATTTTCGCTGACGCCGAAACCGAGATAATGTCACGTACTGAAATCTTTACGAATTTTGTTACTGAATCCGGTACGTCGAAATCAAATGATGTAGATCAGACGAATATTTCTCCAACTCAAGTATTCAAATCGGAGACAATAGCAACTTTAGCTACGAATGAAAAAGAAGATGAAAATGAAAAGCTTGTCACATTGATAACCGATGTTCGTTCCAGTAGCTCAAATGGAAATCAACAAGTAATTGGTCAAGTAGATGATCAAGTTAGCTCCGAAAGCAATACGGAAGAGATACTACCATCGCCGACGCTCCTGCTACAGACAAGTTTTACAACATTTACATACTATACTACAATGTATGTACTTGATAGTACAAATGTTGTTAGTCGTCTCGAAACGATTACGAATATTGCCACTGAAACGTTGCAGCCAACGAAAATATTAAGCAATGACGATGCCACCTTACCCATAACATATTTCACCACATTTACATACTGGACAAAATTGGCTAAAAATGGCGAAATCTCAACAATAAGCCGCGAAGAAACCATATCGAATGTAGTCGAACCTACGACACAGAGTGCAGTGGTAGTTACACCGAGTGATTTGAGTACGTCACTTCAAACAATAAGCGCTGATTTAAATCTTACAAATTTGACAAATTTGACAAGTGCCATGTCCGAGTTAACTACATTTTTTACCACTTACACATATTATACAACTTCATATGAAGGAAATAAAACTGTAACCGATTCGCGCTTTGAAACCATCGCTAATGTGATAACTCCTTCTGTAAGCAATTCGATTTCATCGACAATAGAACCTACACCAATAATGACAACAATGCCCGTATCCACAAGCGTTCCCGATTTTGATAAATCCAATTTAGTTTTATACGATTACAAGCATATTGTTGATGCTGATGGCGTAAGCACTTTATATTTCACAACGAAAATTCAATCAGCAATAAATGAAGAGGGTGAAGCAACCGAGTTTACCAGCAGCACCTCCAGCCTTTATATCGATGAATCAAAGAAATTACACTTGGCTACAGTGACCAGTGATGAAGTCACAGCATCTTCCTCCCAACCGTACAAAACGGGTTTAGTTCGATTAATTGAGGGCACACGAATTGCAAATAGAACAACAACACTATATCAATCAAAAGTGATAGGAACAGTTATTGAAAATCGATATGCGCAGATTATTGAAAGTACATCGAGTTTCCTGTTCGAAAAAGCATTAAACACAGTTGGATCTGTCCTACCAACTGCTGTCACTGCTGTCGATGATTTCATTGTGAGCAGCACACAGCAGGTAAACCTACAATCTGTTGGCAATCCCGTTGAAGGAAGCATTCATAGTGATATTGTGAGCGATAATATCTCACCCACTGATGATGAGGCAGACGCTAATGATACAAATAACGATCAATTATCATATCAAACCAAGAAGCGTACATTTGCGCCGGTCATTCGACCCTTTGCTTCACGCAATCGGCCAACATTTGCGCCCAAGCAAAAGGTTTTAAGTGCAAGCAGTGCAACAATTATAACTCGATCGGATATAACGCCAACAATAACAGCAACGCCGGCCCTAAAGACCGTAGGCGCCAGATATAGCACATCGCGAAGGGGTGTCATTTCGAATGCACCAACTAACCCGACGACCTCATCGTCGAGACGACTATTTGGACGACCCATTAAATCGTCAACTAGTCCGTCCGGAGCTAATAGTCAATCGGTTAATAGTAGCACAGGCTTTGCTCCGTCTAATCGAAATCGTTTTGCGTCTTCCACACGTTCCGCACCCATTTCTACTTCTAGGCGTTTGAGTTCGAATGCTTCATATCGCCCATCGAGCAGTAGCAATAATTTTCGTGTATCCGCATTAACTTTGGCTAATTCGCGGCAACGTATTAAGCCAACTTCAGCTATTGACCCATCCGCAACGGCAACTGCAACCTTTGACAACAACGACGAAGAGGAAAACAGTTCCACTGAAGAACTAATACTAATAAATAATGAAGATGAGGAGAAATCTGCACAAAATTCTCGCCGTAGTCAGAATCCCTTATTGCGTTTCCGTCGTCCGCTCAGTCGACCCAGCGGTTTTACACCAGCTGCTCGCTCCTCCACCAATGCTAGCCTAGCTACTATTTCCCCAAGAAAAAATCCATTGTCTGGGCGTACCAAAACTGCCTCAACAACAACGACAACAACATCAACGACAAATAGGCCACGACCACGAAGCTTTCAACGACCCACACTTTCCAGTCTTCAGGCGCGTGTCCGACCACAAAGCAACCTCTTTCCACCACGTGGACTTTTCCAACAGCAGCAGCAACAGCAACAAGTAGCAACAACAGATCAGAATGATTCTGAATATGATGACAATGATGATGAAGAGGAGGACGACAACACTGAAGTAGATGATCAAAACGAAGCTAACCGTCGTCGCAGGCGCCTTGCTGCAACTTCTCCAAGCATATCGCGTAAGCGTCGCGAAGCGGATACTCTTAATAGAAATCGTTTTCGATTTCGTCGCCCCAAAACTTTTATAAGCGAAGAGCCGCCAATAATGAATGAAGAACCAAGTGAAACGACAGCCAGCCCATCACGTGCAAAAATCAATTCACGTTTTGGTTCCAGGCATCAGAAAAATCAACAAACTAGTTCTACTGCATCAGTTGCAACATCAAGCCATCGCTCGATACGTCCAACACGACCCACATTGCCGCGTGCACAGTTTACGCTGAGAGATAAAGATACAACAACCATAAAAAGTATCAAAAGTAACAGACAGGGAGGCTCAAATTTTAGACGTCCGCAGCAGGGAACTGCCTTGCGACGCAATCAATCTGGCTCTGGCTCGGGCTCTTCAACCAGTTCGCGTCGTCTCAAAAGCTACAGCAACAACGTGGATAGTCCTAGCCAGCGCAGTACATCAAAATCAAATCGAAATCTCGTGAATGGATCGAGTGGCTCGAGGGGACGTGTCACGATGCGCGGTCGCAAACGCAACGAATATAATTTAGATGTGGCAGCTATAGATCAAAGTGCAAGTGCAACGATCACCGTTACACACTTAATACCGGCCGAAGTAACAGTTCCTGTGGTGAATGGTCACATAACTGAATATAAAAATATTGTCACGGGCAAGACCAGTATTGAAGTGTTGGGCTCACATCAATATACCAAAATGTTGGGCAATAATGGCCAGACCTCTTTGTTTCTAACCAGAGAGGATTCGAGCATCAATGCGGGTGGTGGAACAGAAGTCACTCGTTACCTGTTGCACGACTCACTGACAACAACTGTTACATTCACACCCACAACAATTCGTGGACGCAAAACATCCTTCTCGCATGTCCTGCCATCGACCGTTTACTCGGTTGAGAGCATTGTCTCCACATTGCAACCGCAGCTAACAGCGAATGCTCCATTGGCTAATATTCTACTGTCACAATTGTTGTTGGGCAATCTAAACTTGCCACTCGGTCAGCCGGGTTCGGGCTTAGTTACGGCTGCAGTGGACTCATCCATGGCTGCTGTGCAACAACCCGTTACCGAATATCGTACACATACCTCAACGTATGTGACAACCATCTACGATGGCAAATCAACCATATTGCCAATAACATTTCAGGGTAAAAAGATTTTGACAACTGTATTCGATACGACGGCACAAACGATAACTGCCACCGAATATAGTGTGGATACAATTGTGAATACAGTAACGCAGCAGTTGCAGCCAACGGGACAGGTGGCACAGGTTAACAGTTTGCTGTTGCAACAATTGTTGCTGCAACAGCAACAGCAACAGCAACAACAAAATGTACAAATTGCCCAGACAATGTCACCGCAAATACTTTTAAATGAGAATCTTCAGCACTTGGATGATGCAGCTCGAGCTGACGATAATATCGATGATATTCTTGTAGATGAGGAGCCAGAAATCATGTACTCCTCCATCGCCAGCAAGAGTCGCAAGAAATCAAGAAAGCCAAATGGCAAAGGTCACCACCACAAACGCAACAAGCAACAGACGCCGCCAAACCCCGAAGTGGAAGAAAGCAGTGTGATTACGCTTTATGTATCCGGACGCAGGCCCGGCGAATTTAGCACAATTCTGTCGACAGTGTACAATAGCTATAACGACGATCACTTAGGTCTATCCAGTTTGCACAAGAGGCATGCCGCCGATGCGCCGCAGCAGCAGCACATACAGGAAACTCTTTCGATTGACAGTCCCGAAGACATACACAATTTTGAGGGTAGCGAACGAATTCAAACGTTTTTACAACCCAATGCAGATCAGAACTCAATCAACTCGGAGGATTGGAATAAATGTGCTGACGATTGTGAATGGAAAAGTCATAACACCGTTTCGTTAGAGAGTATCATTGGCGATGTTGATTTGTGGTACGCCAAGGCAACAAAGGCAACGCCGCTGCCTCGTAACGAAGCGAATACTTTGGGCATCAATCATTTGTCAAATATAAGAAATCAATCATTATATTTTTTAGCATAAATGACCTCGCTGAGTTGTTCCCACTACAGATGCAGGTCGTAAATACCAGAAATGTTCAATTGTCCACCATCCATCCTCCTCGTAAGACAAAACGTGAAGTTAAAAATTTGAGTATGCAGCATGCACGACGGCGTAAAGTGCTTGTACGGCGCAAGCCTTACATCAATGTCACCACAACCCTAGTCAATAACAGCAACAGCCACAGCAACAGCAAAACAAAAGACAATTTGTTAGTACTTTCACAGCCAAAGAAACGTCGTGTTGTAATATTCAAGCACCGATTGACAAATCGAAATCAAACAGTTGATACATTTGAAGAAAGACCAGCAGAGAATATCGAAGGATTTGCAAGCATTTTACCAACACCAACACCAACATCAATACCAAATATAAATTCATCAAATATTGGCTCAGCTATGGTTAAAGTAAAGAGAAAAAAAAAGCATAAACGTCTTCGAAATATGTCGAAACAATTGAACCTAAACACAACGCATTCCACGCTTTCGGCGCCAGCAGATCGAACTAAAACAACAAGCAGTAATACTATACTGCAACAGACAACAACAATAAGAACGAAATTACATACTGCTAAAACCTATACATATATTGTAGAGCGCGTTCATGACAATCAACACGAAATACTACAGTCTATCACAACATTTACCCGAGCTAAAACTCAAACTTTGCCAGTTAGTACACTAGCAATTACAACAACGTCCAGTCAATCCTAAACTAAAACTTTGCTTAGTGTTGAACGCGCAAACCTTAGCAAAGTTTTAAACCAACAGCTTCAACAGCGTTGTTAAAATTTGGGATTAGCCCAGACGGACGGACGGACGGTTATAGCACACGAAACTACAGCCTGAATTCTTTAAAAAAAAATCAAAAAATTATATATATATATATATATCTATATTACAAATTTTCTCTATACCGAAGTTTTCTTATGGTCTTCATGAGATTCGTTCGACTGTAATATACTCTTTTTTTCGTTATCTGATTATAAAAAATACCAAAGCAATTACACACACAAACACAAATTCAAGCGTAAGTTAATTGAAATTTTGTAAAAAATGTAATTGCTCTATAGTAGGTCTATTAAGCATTATGTACAATGAATATTCATAATCTAAAATAGCTAATAGCTGCTTCTTGTATGACTAAGTACAACTGAATACGAATCTAAGCACTTATCTATTCAACATTTTAAGCAACGAATATACATATCACATTCTATTTCTTAAATATAAAAACCTTACAAATAATTATTTTTATTGATATATTTGAATTTAAGTATGTATAAATGGTTTTTTTGATATTGATACAAATGTAAAGTGTTTTTGTTTTCAGTTTAATTGTAAAACATTTTTATAATATACACAAAGTCAACAAATTGTGTATTTTTGCCCTTACGTATACATGGATAGTATGTACATTTTATTTGTATTTCTTTTAGACCTATGCTTTAGCAAACTGATTGTCAATACAATAAATAATACACAATTTAAAAAATATATGTATTTTTACGAACAATTTCAACATACAATTCTGCTGCAATGGTCAAAAAGTATTTACGGAAATTTCAGAGGTTAATGCTATAGAAAAATTCAATCTGTGTTATCTTCCTTGTTTCTTAAACGATCTGATATGAAGTATTATCTCCAATGTTTCTGAAAACAAATCTCACAAATATAACGATAATCTTAAGAAAAGACTGGTAATGCCTACCACAACTTTTATTCCAAAACTGAAGGCTCTAGGGCCTATACAGTCTATGAGATCGATGCACTCATACAAAGGATATTACTATTACGACTAACTGTTGATTTAGAGATCAAGAATATGTGGAATCGAAAAGCGAACTTTTCTAACGCCTTTCATGTAAGTAAGTCAGGGTTATTCAATGTCAAAAAATATTATTTGTTTGTTGCAGATTTTAACCTGTCTAGCAATATCTCAAAATAAAGTGAAAGTTAAGTTTAAAACGTTCAGAAAAATTTAATCCATGTAATTTGAATTTAAAACGTTTTAAAAAGTACATTTTTCTGCAGGCAAATGTCGGTTAAAATTGCATTTAATTCCATGCAGTGGGTTTTTTAGTTTCGTTTTAAAATCACAATATTTTATATTGTTCGGGAAGTAGGTAAGTAATATTACAAAGTACAAATCTTACAAATTAAAAAAGCAAAATATCTTTAATGTACAGCACCGCACTGGCTTGTTAAAATTTGTATTTATGTATAGATTTATCTGAAAACTAAACCTGTAAATACATTTGTAAATTTTTAATATGTGTATTTTAAAAACAGTGATATAAAATTGGGAGCACAAACCATTAAATGTTCCTCATCACAAAAACTCTTGTAATCGCTGCAGGCGCCAATAATAAAAAACACGTTAAACAGTATTCAACACATAGTAGTACTAAAAATGAATCAAGCAATGATACAAGGTATCGCCTTCAGAATATTCGAATGCTAGTTGATGACACTCACCATCTAGCTTTTACATCGGACATAAGTTTGGAGGAGGCTAGATTTAATTTAGCGACACATGTGATGTCCAATGGTGTGGAATTGATTATAGCAAGTGATAAGTTCATCAACAAACACAGCGATAAACAATCGTCTGCTATATCACAAGACTTCTCGGCTAGTATATCCCTGCAACAGAAACAGAAGCCCGTTACCCTTGCACCAAGTACGCTAAAAAATCATATGATCCTGGCACTACCTACGATTAACAAAGAGGTAAATATATAATCAGCATATATGCATTAAATAAAAATTCATTTATTATTCTTTGTATTATTCGCAGGAGAATTTTACAATTTATGTCGATGATAATCAGTTTATAACGAAAACGTGCCTCACAACCTATACATATCATACAACATATCTCTCGAAGGGAAGCACCAAAATAGAAAGCAGAGAAAAAGTCGTGTCAAACCGTCATACGGAGGAGCGTAATTTTCTGCGAGCAAGAACATCATTGCGTCTAGGCGTAACTCTCTCAAATGTAAGCGTGCAAGACAACTGTAATATAGTAAATTCTGATATCTGATATTTCCATTTCCTTTCAAGACACCTGAACTAGTTGTTGGTATATTTCCAACGACATATCGCTATTATAATACGCTACAAAACAATATGGTCATCACATCGACATATACGGTTATAAATACAGTGACCGGACCGGAGGGTTATATTTCGTATCTGCAGCCATCGGAAGAAGCGACCCCATTGCTAGACACAAACACATATTACAGTCGTTTAGCCATGACGAGAACATTGCTGCAAGACGACAATTTGATGGATTCGGCAACAACGAAAATTGTAACCGATGAAAATATACTGACTCAGGTGGTGATAACCGAATCAATACCGGGTCGCGGTACATCCAGAGTTCAATCAAAGATAAGCGACGAAGTGCATGATGATGTTCATATCTATGCCACTAAAACATATTTGACAACTGTTACATATAGTATTGCAACATCATATACATCGAAAACATTGCAGCAGCCGACAAAGATTGAAAACAACAATAACATTTTGAATTATTACCATACCAAAGTGTTAGTGAATACCATTACGGATATCGTGCCCAGTACGCTGCTAAAACCGGAGCTAGTATCAATGTTTCGAACGGAGCTTATGCAAAAAAAAGGCAAAAATAATCGAAAGGTATTTGTAACCGTCGCGACTTTAGTAAGTGGTGAAACTCTGCAGGTGACTGCTGTGAGTTTTCAAAAACTTCAACCAACTACTACGTCGAGAACACCTGCGATACCAATCGTTACCAGTCATTTAAAGTTTATCACAAAATCATCGTCAAATGCTGCCATAATGCCAAATACTGTGAAAATTCAAAGTACAAAAATTGAAAAAACCCAAACACAAAACACACCCATTACAAGAGACGATCTAACATTATCTGAATCGGAACATATTGATGTATATGTGCGGCCATTAAAGGACTCTCCACCATCATCATCGCCGAATGTTGTGCAATTAATTGGTTCATTAAATTTACAAAGATTGCGACCAGTCTTAAATGCAATGGCTAATCTTATACAAAAAAACATTGTCAACAGGCAGCAAACACCACAACAACAACAACAAACCAAAGATATGACATCGAATGCAACATCATTGGAGGAAAAGCCAGTGTATATACCACTTAAAGTAGCTGCTTATTCGCACCATCAACAATATACAAAGAAAAGCAACCAACCTGACAATACTTCAGACAATAATCTTAATAAATTGATTCCACACAGTTTGCAAATTAATCCACCGGATCGAGAGCTAGATCTTGATTTTCCCGATGACAATTGGTTTTCACATCAACAAACTGGTGTTACCCATAATAGGCATAGAACAGTAATTGGCTATCAGAGCTCTTTGCTTAACAATGGCATTCCCATACGTCCCGGTGAAATAATCAATGCTAATGCTGATGTCATTATTGGCAGACCGAATGGCATTGGCATTAATACTCAAGGGCACTTTGTGCGATCAAGTGTCGAATCGACAACCCACAAGCCCTTCAACACCTTGATGGAATACAGCGACCGAATGGCAAACCACAACTATTATACAATGTCGCCGTTTAACAAAAAAAAAACCTGGATACCACCTCAAATTGCGCTTGAACTAACGCCTCCGCATATAATACCACTGCGGGGGGCAGGAGCTGCACACAGTTACCAGACTTTAAATACCAACAGTAAGCCTCAAATGAATTATGACAACATTCTAAGCCCGCCAGCTCAGACTTTCGGATCAGTGTCATCGTCGTCAACATATATTTTAAAGGCTCCAGCTGCTAAAACAGGTTCTATTCGACTACCAATTGTCAACAATAATTCGATGAAAAATGTTCCCTTATTTGGTTCTCAGCAGCAGCAAATTATTAATTTAAATTCGGAGCTAAATAATAATGAAATCATAGAAATTAGACCAATACCAGAAATATTCAGCACGAAGCTACCGGCGGTAACAAGGCTATTGGGTGCAAGTACTACTACTAGTAGTAGCTACAATCAAATACCCTCTCCGCCGGCAGCACATCACACTCAACGGATTAACCTAAAAACGAATGTGCTTAGTCATAATGTAAATATGAACGCACCACCCTTGACTTTTAAGAAAGAAAATGAGAACTATCCACTGGCAACAGCAGTGCGTGGACAAATTGCACCAGCACCAGCACCGATGCCATTAATTAAAATACCCCATTACAAATCGCATGTTGAAGTTCGATTGACGCCCCACAATAATCTGCTAACTGTTGAGCTGGCATCGGAGGAACCTAAGGATCCAACGCCGAACATGACGTCTGCGTTTAAGCATCAACGTAATCAAAGCTTTTCAAAAAAGAATAACAATAATAATTTAGCATTGCTTCAAAAACTTGGTGCAAACAAAACAAAACAATTCACATTCAGCAATGAATCCATTCGAATTATTCAAGCAGTCAGAATGAATGAAAGCAACAGCAGAACCAGAAATTGGTACGAGCTATCGACATCCACAAGCATACCTGATTTAGAACCAGATGCAACAAATTTAATTCGCAGCGACACTCACACACACAGAAGATATCATCCTTCGTTGCCAATTTATACAAATTCAACAAAAATCGAGGAGCAAATTAATAAACTCGAACTCGACAATGATGACAAAATATTGCAACAACAAGATCAAAACACTGATTATGCAACATATAATACAAACCTAAATTTACCAAAACCCGGCATTCTTTTGCTATTTGGAACGAACACCCACACACCCACCAATTTTGTTTCGAAAAACCATTTGGAATCGTTTATCAATCATGCGAAACTCGCAAGCGTCACCCACCCTTGGACATCAGTGGCTGAGACCAAGAACAGCAATAATACCAATAAGATTATCAGCTTGGGTCAACCATTTATTAAGCCGAGTCTGACGCAATCAAAAGATACAAGCAACAAGACCCATTCCGCCATTATTCAAAATGATGTAACAAAAGCGAAAAAAGTGTATTTAGCAACTGGTCAGAGTTTCAATTTAAGACCTAGAGAAAAATTCGATTTCAATCAGCCTATTGAAACAATATTGTCACCGCTTCCACCTTCGACCTTGGCAACAAATTTCAAAATAACAAAGGATGTTCATGATGGATTGATACCTCCGCCTTCGCTGTCACCAATAATAGCTAATAGCTATAGCTATACTACAACATCGATACCAATGTCTACAACACTATCATCATCTATTAAAATGCTTAGCTCGCACAAATCATCATCTACTAATTTCAATTCTAGAGCAGCGACAACGACAAACTTGGAATCGTCAATAATTATTAGGCATCCATTAAGACCGAAAGAGCATCGATCTTCGTTAAGTAGTCACGGAATATATCCATTTAAGACACAGACACAGCATAAATTTATTATACCAAAGACAAAACCAATAAACACTGAACCCATTCCCGGATCCGGTTCCGCTCCAAGTTTCATCGAAAGATCCTCACACACTTATCTCTCAACTGAAATAATATTGAAACCGACAATCACGAATTTAAACAACGTTGCATCTTCATTGATTCCACACAATAGTTGGAATATCAAAAGTCATGGGCCAATCGTTTCATTGGAATCATCGGAAGAGATTCTTTCAAAAGAAACGAAAACTCCATTTGCCATGGAAGACAACAACATTTCGATTAGTAGAAAAGCCTCAAACATATTAGATGATAACAGCAACATAATCAAATATCTCGATAGTGCACCATCTACAAAAATACATAGCTCATTGTTAAAAAGTGAGCAAACATATTCCTATAGCAAGATCGAAATCGTAACACAATCATCATCTGCACCCACCTCAAATATAATGACGCCAGCTAATAGTCAAATAATTACAATGTTTACCAAAACTCAAACACTTACAAATAAAAAAACTTATAAGTTAACGCCAACGCGTTCAATGGACGAAAAAACATTTTCCAAACATCAATTTACATTATTTAACAAATCACAAACGATAACCGAGAAGTTTCGACCCGAGATTTCCACCACTTTAGTTGTAATGACAAAATCAACGGGTAAAGAGCAAAGCGATGTTATTGACTTTGCTGCTGTTCCCTTAGACTATGATTCATTAGATATACCCACACGAGATGAAGAGATATCGCCACCCATTAATTCGAACAGTGTTCTGCTTGGTGGTGTATTAATTGCAACACCATCGAAAACCAAGTACACCAAAGAACCCGATTTACAATCAACTGACGCTTGCAATCCGGCATGCAAGTCGAAAAAGAATGAGATATGCTCCAGTTTCAGTCGCTGTGAATGCCGTTTGGGATTTGCGCGCATGTTTCCTGATCGTCCGTGCAAGCGTAAGTAAATTGTATACACATGTTTTAAATATTGATATATTAATTCCGTATTCACTTCCTCCGTAGCTACATACACTTTTGAAATTCGTATACCAACGAGTCGGGTTGGTAGCTATCAACTGAAATACAGTATTGATTTTATGAACAATTTAACGAGCCAATATCGACATTTAAGTTCAATCATTCTGGACGCTATTGATCGTATGGTAATGCAATCCGATTTTCGTGATGTCTACTATAGAGTTCAATTAAAAGAATTCTACGCGATCCAGGATCGGGATGATGCTGTAATGGGTCATTTTTTGTTACAGGTTTGTAATATATAAGACAAAAATGGTGACGATCGCACCTTCAACACTCAAAATTTCTCATATCAAATTTTGAGACAATGAGAAATAATTAATAAATAATAAATCAAAAAATATTCAATAAGTTTTTATTACAGCACGCTGCAGTATTTACTAAGAGGCTTGCGATTTTTGTAGCGAATACAAAACTACTTGAATAATTTTTACTTTTGAACTTTGACCCCTATTTCTTTTAAACCACAATGATATTTTTAATTCAAATTGGATTTCAGCTATCCGAAAACAGTGAAGAAAAACGTTTGGAAAATGTTTTTAAAAAGAATTTGCGCCTGGGTAACTACAGCATTGGAAGCACCGAGCTATATACTTCAAAGGCAGAGTTAAAGTATTTAACGGTTAAAGGTGAGTTAGTATTAAATAAAGAAATGCATGTTCCTATATAAAGGGTGTTTGTTTTAGAGGTATAGAACTTTGAAATGGAAAGATGATTTTTTTATTGATATGAAACTTACTTTATTCGAAAGACAAACTTCTGGCATTTTGGGCCCATTCACCGAATCTACACCTTTCTAGGTGATCGCGAGGCTTCAATTCTTGCACGAGTTGGATTTTGTAAGCACGCAACCCAAGATCTTTCCGCAAAATCTTCCATAAAGTGGATGGACATATATCCAATTCCAATACGTACTTCGAACAGAACCATGATTTTCAAAATAAATTTGCACAGTTTAACGTCAGTCTATTCATGTTGAAATGCCAAACCAAACTAAACATAAATCACTTAACAGCTGACAAAATGGCCGCCAGTTGAAAAAGTGTTGCCAACTTCAAGTTCTATACCTCTAAAAATAAACACCCTTTATTTGTGAGTCTAATAGTACTATTGTGCAACCTTTAATGCTATTTACTTTTTTTTTTATTAATACTATTATTAATACAATATTTTTACGGTTTTTTTAAAGTTAGTATTAAATAAAGAAATGCATGTACCTATATATTTGTGAGTCTAATAGTACTATTGTACTTTAATGCTATTTACTTTTTTTTTTATTTATACTATTATTAATACAATATTTTTACGGTTTTTTTTAAAGTTATTAAATAAAGAAACCTATATATTTGTGAGTCTAATAGTACTATTGTGCAACCTTTAATGCTATTTACTTTTTTACAATATTTTTACGGCTTTTTTTTACTTATAGATTTTGATGAATGTGGCAACGATAAATTCAACGACTGTTCTCTGCATGCGCATTGTTTCAATCTGGTTGGCAGCTACACATGCAGCTGTAAAGATGGCTACGTTGACTTATCTGATAACGCAATATATCCCGGACGTCTTTGTACGGACCATATCATTGGCTGCGAGACCTGCAATTATCATGGCAATTGCTTTTCACAAACATTTAACGGACAGCCAATATGCGAATGTTTCAGTTGGCATGCGGGAGCAAAATGTCAATTGAACTTAAAGATTCTGCTTATAAGCTTTATTGCAATTGGTAGTGTGTTTATATTTTTGCTGATATGCATACTGCTGATCTATTCACGGCGCAAAGTGAACGCTGGTTGTACAAAAGCAAGTCCCATATTTATAACCGCATCCAATTATCGTCCCAGCATGTTGACATCATCATCGAGCAACAAATCCCTCATTCGTGAGTGCAGTGTGGAAAAGCATACAATATTGATTGACTCGAACAGCGAATCTAGTCACACTTCGGAGCCATATTCGTTCAATGTAAAATACATTTCTGTTAATATTTCTAATTATTTTGGATCTTCTAATTCCCCTTCTCACTTATAGGCTAAATCAATTCGAAATCAACGCGAAAATGTTGTTTTAAATGAACCGAAGACAAGAAACATCTACTACTCCGAAACTGTGGGAGCCGAACAATCGGATCGATCTCTCACAGTCATGATTCCGCGAGCAAAATACTATCATCCAACGGTTTTACCGAATGCCCAACTTACGGATGAAAATATTGTGTCCAAAGGATTGTCGCATCATTATTCGACAAACAACGATAAAGCTATGAAAGCAACAAATCAAGAACAATGCAAAGCGTCGAGCAAAGAAAATGCTATACAAAATTCTGGTGGTGCCTTGGTGTCAGCTGGCTTTGAAGTTTCGGCAATAGTACGCGAGCGGGGAGAAGCTAAACCGAGTTCTATAGCAGCCGTCGAATGGAAAGAATATGGAAATACTAGCTCTGAATCATCGAAAATGTACCACAGTCAACCACAAAAAGAAATCGTTTTACATTCCGGGGAGTAAGTTATTAAAACGCATCTATTTATACCCTGAACATGGCAAAAGTATGTAACAGGCAGAGAGAAGCATCTCCGACCCCATTAAGTATATATATTATATTATTGGTCCGTATGTCCGTATGTATGATGTGGAACATAGTCCCGCCTTAGCCCTAGGCAGTACAAGTTTGTTTCAAATTTTCGATAACTTAACTTAACTTAACAATAAAATATGGAAAAATTTTAAAATTGGATCTGAAGCTAGACTCAAAAAAAAAAATGTGTTGAGAAACATTGGAGATATGGAACATTGAACTTAAGTGAAGGAAACAGTAAGCATTAAGAATACGGTTCATGTATCTTCTAGTCGCCATTTCTCCACCATTTCTTAGTCTATATAACCTACATTACATCACATTGAACTTTTTTTTTGTTAAAGTGCAGCAGATGTACGGTCTTTCGATGAAACGACAGTTCAGGCTATAACCAAGTCAATGCATCTTTGCTTTGACATGCAGACTCAAAGTAATATAAATGAGGTAATGAACACTTAAATAATATTTTGTGTCTCTATTAACAAAACGAAACATTTACTTATACAGGAAGCAAACACAATGACCGAGCGTGATATTGGATCTACATTTTTGCTGCCACATACACATCTTTACAAACCAGAGAAGGTAAAATATGTATAAAGCTGAAAAAAAATAGCACTGCGAGGCTCAGATTTGCTTTGAATTGGCCCTTAACATAGAGTATAGTACTGTAATTAAATAGAAAAGTGAATGTATAAATTACTTTCTGGGTTTTCCCCATCGATACATTTTTTCGATCAGATATTAGATTATTAAATTTATTTTTTGACAAAATAATCAATTAATTACGACAATTTTCTTATTTGTCACGATTACACATAATCCAAGTTTCATCATACTTATTTAAGGATTTTTAAATATAATCAGAAATAATCAAAAGTAATAAACTACTTTCATATTGAAAAACACTGTTTTCAAGGAATTTGATAACGTTAAAATACATTTTCCGATAACAGAACCGTCAACTGGTTGTCAAACGCCGGTTTGCTAAAATTATAAAACAATTGTAATAAAAATTCAGAGAAAAAGTAAACAATAAATAAAAATCCGTCTTTGCAAGAATCACTTATCCTACACTAGCTATTTAAGTGATAGCAAGATTTTGAAGAATCATGCTATAAAGTAAAAAACAATTCGTTTAATTATTCTAAATAAATTTCTTACAAAATAAAATATAATTTTAGGCTACCAAATTCCTTCAAAACTTCCTTCTTTTTGAATATAAAATATATAATCCTTAAATAATCATGAACTTCATCACTTATCCTACACTAGCTATTTAAGTGACAACTAGATTTTGAGGAATCGTGCTATAAAAGTAAAAAACAATTCGTTTAATTATTCTAAATAAATTTCTACCAAATGCCTTCAAAACTGTGTTTACTAATTTTTTTGAATACAAATATATAATCCTTAGATAATCATAATTAAATTTAGCTCTAGTTATATATATTTATATATTATAAAATTAGATATAGTAAATTACTATTTATAGGTTGTTCAATATATCTTTAGAATGTTTTTACCACTTTTCATATATTTCATTATCGTCTCAATAAATTTATACTCTATGTTAAAGGGAAATTGTAATCATTATTAAGTAAATACTCAATTGAAAAAGCGCTATTTTTTTTTAAATTACAATGTGTTCGATATTGATCCATTTAATCATTATAGCTCGAAAGTGACCTGTCCGGTTTTGACTCCATATAAAAAAAATCTATACTAAGAGTTAATTAATTTACTGTTATGCACTTCTAATGGGGCATTTGTATATATATTATGTTGGCAAACATGTTTGGACTTACAATTACAATAAATTAAATTAAATTAATTTAGTAGTGTCGCACAGCCTAAAAAATGAGCGGGGTCTCACTACCATATATTTTTGGGCTTGCCGAATCCGTATCTTTAATCAGTTTCTCTTCATCACATCAGGTTTTCGTGATAACCTTAAAATACATACATGGGCATTGTTGGCCTTTTGTTTTTTTTTTGTGTGTGTCTATGTAATTTTTGTTTTTCGCAAAAACAATTGATGCAATTTAAAAATTAAAAATAACCTAAGTAAACTTAATATACAAACGCATGTGTGCTTTGTATGTATGTGTTATCATTTGTCTTTATAAGTGAAAATTCATTGCATTTATCGTATTTATTTATCGTATTTATTTATACCTTTTATAATTTCATGTCATAAATTTTGTGCCAACAGACTTGTTTGTAAGTCAAGCAAATAAGTTTAGCAATAATTACATAAGTGTAAGAATATTAAACTATTATTAAATTTTTGAAATAATAAAAGCAAAACCAAAAACAAAATATTTTTTTCCTACACACGAATTTTAAATTTTCTGGCAATTTATTTATCGTATTTATTTATACCTTTTATAATTTCATGTCATAAAGTTTGTGCCAACAGACTTGTTTGTAAGTCAAACAAATAAGTTTAGCAATAATTGTATAAGTGTAAGAAAACTATTAACCTATTATTAGATTTTTGAAATAATAAAAGTAAAACCAAAAACAAAATATTTTTTTCTACACACGAATTTTAAATTTTCTGGCAATTTTGCCATTTGGTAAGTTATTTGTTTAACAAGTTTACCAATAAGTTGAAATATTACCATGCACTATTGAAATATACATATTGAAATATGTTTATGCTGATCACCTGTTTATATAAATGTAAGTCGCGTCAAAAAAAAAGTAAGTAAAATTTAATTATTTAGGATTTAAATTAAAAATCGTAACAATTCAAATCTTTATTTTCAATTAAAGCTTTAACAAACAAGTAGGAATGCTTTAGTGGAGAAAGCTTGACTAGAATACACAAAGAATCCTACATATTACGTCATTGTTTGTAGTTTTTCATTATTTTGTCCTATATATCTAAAGTAACTTTCAAGTTTTTATATTTTCCAAATTCGTGATTTTATTGTTCATTGTTCATTGAAACGGCAATAGTTATCGAAAATTTAAAACAAACTTGGTCTGCCTAGAGCAGCGGTCGGGGAACAGGGGTAAATGAACCATTTTTGGGTAAAATTGAAGTTTCGGGGGGTAAAAATTACTTTTGTGAGTAATGTGCTATTTTGTAAACCTGTAAATTTATTTTATTTTTTTTTTGAATTTAAAGAATCTAGAACGCCATCTCCATTAAGTGGAGTAGATGATCTTTTTTTAAATTTTTTTTTTTTTGCTCTTTCTCACCGTTCTTTTTTTTTGAATTTAAAGAATTTAGAACGCCATCTCCCATAAGTGGAGGAGATGACCTTTTTTTTTTAAATTTTTTTTTGCTCTTTCCCACCGTTCTTTTTTTTGAACTTAAAGAATTTGGAACGCCATCTCTAAGTGGAGGAGAGAGCTCGTTTTTTTGCACTCTTTCCCACCGTAAATGAAGTTGATAGTTTTTTTTCTTTTATTTTTTATTTTTTTTGGTTTTTTTGGTTTTCATCTACCCGAGTCTCTAGCTCTTATATATTAAATAAATAACGAATATACAATAATTTTATTTCTCTTTCCTTATATATTATTTATATATACGACTCAAAAGTTCTGGCTTCAAAGGAAAAGAGACAGTTCACAAGAGGGCAACAAATTATTAATTATTATTAGTCAATTGATTTATTCGAACTCGAGAACTTTTTGTTTTTTTGACTATGGAAATTGTTTGGAAAAATTCGATATCGATGTTAAAAGTCGATTATAGTAAAACACATTTTTTACCAAACTTTTCTATTGCTGGGAAAACACTAATTGCATTTCTACCCTTTAAAGGAAGGATAAACTCAGACGTCCGAGATGGGGTGCGAGCCAACGACAAGTGTCGGACCCCGAAAATATTCAAATAGGGGTTGCTTAAAGTTTAGGGCTTGCAACGTTTTGAACTGGACGGTGGACGGTCGATGTTTGCTCGGTTCTTTCTTTTTTTGTTGTCGGGTATGGCTACGAACATATATTTGTATATAGTATGAAGGGTTCGTGGACTTTGGTAAGTAAGTCGTGTGCAGAGGCGTCGAAATCAGAGGGTTCAATAAGGAAAAACCTTAATAAGTTGGTCCCCCGCTCAACGAATTTCATTCTGGGTCACTGAACTATTTCCCTGACCATTTGGAAGCAGGAACTTGGCTGTTCGACCATCCACAGTATACAATATTTGTCCTCAGCTCCGCAGTACCACCTACTAGTAACATATTTACTATAACAAGTAGGGGTTGGCTGGCCGGGAAAAAACTTCTGGTACACACAGGTGTAGTAACTATTTGAACCTGCAGTATAGTTGTAGCAGCTCGTCTGAATCAAACTGAAAACTATTTAAAAGAAAAAATAAAAAAATTAAATTATAATATATATTATATATATATACATATATAATTATATATGAGTACTGCTGAGAAGAATAAAGTAGTAAATGGAGTGTGCTAAAGTTTCGGTAACGGGTAAGCTTGAATTAATCTGAATTAA
Source organism: Scaptomyza reducta (assembly GCA_035044485.1). Taxonomy (NCBI): domain Eukaryota; kingdom Metazoa; phylum Arthropoda; class Insecta; order Diptera; family Drosophilidae; genus Scaptomyza; species Scaptomyza reducta. The sequence goes on from JAWNNV010000463.1 coordinate 482,858, forward strand.
TTTATAAATATTATAACAATATTTGCGTGAGCTGACCTCAAATTACATAAATTGAATTCATAATTAATATGTATTCAATAAGAAATTCAAGATAGAATTGACTAAAAATAAATATTGATTAAGTTATATAACTTCCACATGAAATAAGGAATAGAATGCTCCGAGAGCAAAACAAGTACAACAAACATTTGCTTTATTCTTAGGTGAGGCGCAAATGTAAAAGTCATTTTTTCAGTGGGTCTATATATATATATATAGTTTCTAAAATCGTTTGTTGGTTTATTAAGTATCATAATTAAAATATTCATTGATTTCGCTTAAGTTTCCGTTAAAATATTTCCATACAGAAGTTCAAATAGAAAAACCCAAAAAAAAAACAAATTGAAATTAAATACATTTTTTAAAAACATTACTCTTTATCTTTATAAAATTTATTTCTCGCCTGTAAGTTAAGGCTTCCGTTGGGGCTAGCATTACGATTGTAAAATGGCGCTAGCAATATTATTTTTTTTAGAGCGCATGTCCTTATTTATCACCCTCGTATTGGCCAACAGCCAATCACGCTATTATGCCAAAATGTTTCCTATGGGGAAGACCTGAGCCAATGGCTATTGCTCGAATTTATCTAGCTAAAAGTTTCGCTAGTAATGTTTTTAATCCTATTAAAAATAAAAAAAAATGTCAGAAGGTTTCAGATTGAATTTATTTAGTATGTTTTCAAGTAATTTTTAATTCCCTAACTTTTTATGTAAGCTTCATGTTTTTAATCCTATTAAAAATAAAAAATAAATATAAGGTTTCAAAATGAATTTATTTGGTATGTTTTCAAGTAATTTGTTAATTCCCAGACTTTTTATGTAAGCTTCATTTTTTTTAGACATGCTTGAAGGGATACAAATATTGGAGTGATACTTGAAAACATAATATTGTACTTTCTACTGAGCACAAGGAGATGATGATTACAGCTACAAAAAACCAATTGAATGGAAACGAGAATAAAATTTCTTCAGCATGCCGCCGTCAAAACGTTCGAGCTGTCGACGAAGATGTTGATGAGTCTGATGAAGAGCGTGAGTTAACCAATTTGAATTGGCTACTACGAAATCAGAACTTAACGTGGCCAAAAACTATTAACACAAACTTGGATGATGATATCCACACCATTCAATCCGGCAATATGGAATTAATAACGGATTGCGAAAATATAATAAATTCTCCGAAAAAACACAATCTATCTGATTATACTACACCAAAGACTATGACTAATGCTAAATACCTAAAACGTAATCTTGTAATGTTGCCCGAGTCAAAAACAACCACAACCACACAACCACATTCAAAACGTCCAAGTCCAGCTGAGCGTTATGATATATTCATCAATAAAATCAAACGGTAAGATTAGAATTCCTACACAAACGAATATATGTACGAAAGTTATTTTATTTACAGTGACTTGGCAGAGTATGAAAAATTGGCGACAAAATATAAAACAGATGTAACAGAGAAGCCGCCGTTTAATTACTCTCATATTATTGGTATGGCAATGCTTGAAAATGGACGAGCAACATTACAGCAAATTTGCACATGGATTGAGTCGAAATTTGCATTCTTTCGAGTACGCAAAAAATGGAATGTATGTAAAAATGTTTTCTTGGCAAATGGCAAAAAAATATATATATATTATTTTCAGAATTCCATCAGACATAATCTGTCACTGCATCACTGTTTTCGCAATCGAAAACGTGAGGATAAAGGCAAGGGTGGCTATTGGGAATTGGGAGTAGATCCAAAGAAATGTGATAGAAAACGCATACGGAATCGCAAGCAAACAACGCAATCAACCAAGAGAGAGAAACCTCGGACCAATAATGAAAGTCATCAAATATGTTATCAAACACACTCTCCATGTGGCATGGAAGCTGAAAGTAGTAATGTGCAATCGGAATCAATCGGAGAGCAATCGATTAACCTAACCGAGGAGGTTAACAGAGATATAAGCTTGGGTCTGACTTTACCGAATGTACTCAGTTCCCGGGTACGTGATCCCGATTGCACGTTCATGTATTCGGATGACTTTACCATGTCTTTGACAACAAATCTGCAACAGCAATATGAGCTGGGTACCATTATTATAAGTACCACAACTGGGATTATAGATGAGCCCACCAACTCTTGCTTAAATAACATCATTAGCAGTAAATTCGGATGCACTAATATGGTAGTAGAGATTGTGCGATCTTAATCTTGGATATATATATTATACGATACTATTATTATTTCAGATCTTTACAGAGGCTGAGATACCATCACTTAATGATAATGAGGTTGTCATAGCATCATCAACACATAAAATGGATTTTAGTAAGGATGCAAATATACCATTGATAACTTCTTTTGACAGCCCAACTGCGATTAATTGCGATTACTCAAATTTTCGACCATGTTTCAACGATGTTGACGAATCGTTTAATTATATCCATGAGAGTAATGAGATTAATCAGAATGAAGACATTTTAGATAATTTGCTTAACGTTTGTGTTAGAGATTACTAAATAAATAATAAAAACTAAATTATACTTCATGTAATTTCATCTTTAAGCCGTTTAAGTTTGATTAAAATGGTATCAATAAATTGAATTTGGGAAACTTTGAAGCGACGTTTGAAACATTAGACGAAATAATGACAATCTGTAAAGTTTTTTCTGTGCAATCGGTTGAGAAACACGAGAGATATGGAACATTGAAGTTAAGTCAAGAATGCAGTATATGCACAGTTGGGTTTGTGAGTGGTTTTGTTGTGTGTGTATCTGATCTGTTGTGTGTGTGTGTTTCTTCTTCACTTCTTCTTGTGGGTGTGTCTTTTCCAGTAATACTAAAATTTAGCAGTTTTATTAAAATTAAGATATTGAAAAAATCACACACAAATGTTTTTTTATATTTTCGAAAAATTTTATTGTATAACCATTTAGTGATACATTTTATATATATATATATATAAGTTATAATTTTATAAATTTTTTTGTGTTCAATCGACATTAGTAATTTGATAGTATTTGTTTTAAAATTAATGTCGATTAAAGTTGATTTATATGAGATGTATTTTTAAGATATTTACTTTCTTACGAACACAATGCGGATATTTCACTATTGTTTATTTTTAGGTCTTACAATTTAAATAAGAAACATTTATAAAATATTCGTTGTAAATATTTATATATATATATATATATATATTATATATAAGTGATGTAAAAGCTTACATACTGTGGTAAAAAAATATTTTCACGCGGTTTGGGTGTGCTGCAAGTAGTACAATTATTCCATAAACATTTTTCTTAATGTTTATATTTTTATCAACTGTAATTTAAAAAAAAAAATATAACTTTTGGGATTTAGAAAAATAAAAACAAATCAATTATGATTACAATTAATAAAATGAGTAAAACAAAAATTCTTAAAACAAATTAAGCCAAAAATGTTTAAAACCTCTCCGCAGGAGAAAAAAATAGCTAAGCAGACTCAAATGTTGAGCTTCATCAAATATAGCACAAAATATTATGTATGTGGTTTAAAAAAGTAAATAAAATGCATATTACAATTAAATTTATAATGTTCTACAGCCGGAACACTCGAAATGCTTATTCATAATTTGGTTATTTGTAAACTCTGTTAATATCTAAGAACGCTTTATTTTCTAATCTTTCATATTTAGTTTTGGTTTGTTTTATTTGTTAATTCTTTTATATGATTTTTTTAATAAACATAGTTGTGTAAATATGTACGTTTTGGTATAATTTTAAATTGTACTAACACACTTTATGTGATTAAATAAATTATTATTTTTTTTTTTTTTTTTTAATATTTTGCGCATTTATATTATCTGCATTTAGTCTCACTCATATTTATTTCTGATTTACAATTATCGAATATTAAAAGTAAAGAAAACATACATATAAATGCAAAAATAAATATATATACTTTGCATGATACCGTAAATAACATGTCGTCTACTATTAATAACACAAGTCAACAAGGTTTTATTACATTTTGGAGCAGTTTCTTATGTACTTTTTGCGCGTCATATATTCTATATGCTACCACGTCAAGTTAGGGAGAAAAATCATACTGAAAACATTTAAAAACACTTTGTTTGGGGCCTTATTCTCCAAATGCTGACATGATACGCAAATTCTCGGGTTCAGATCGCAAAACTTCATAAGAAACGACTCCAATATATAATAAAAAATAAAAAAAGAATATAACGAATCTATCTTCGGCATGCCGAATATTATATACACTTGAAAAGCTTACTTGATTTTTAATGATAAAATTGTTTTAATGATCTTACAAATGAATATACACTTTTCAAGTGAATACAAATCGTGTAGTTATTATAAACTACATAACTTGTAGATTCTGTTCGGACTAGACTTTTTTTTTTGTTCTTTTTATAGTCGTTAATTATCATAAAACACACACAAAAGTTTAATCAAATTTAAAGCTTTTTGTAATAATAATTATCATACAATATTTCAATTGTTACAAAACAAAAATATAACGAATTCTGATTTTCAGCGCAAGATTTGAATTCCATTATTCATTTCTGTTCTGTCAATCTTCAAGGTGATTGATTGGCTATATAAATATATAAGTCTTTTTATTCACATTAAATAGTATGTATATATCTATCTAAGTATATATGTAAGTATATGTGGTTTCATGAATATGAATATTTTTATATATGCATATATGTATGTATGTATATGTAATTTATTGTATATAGATTATTATTATGTATTTAATGAACAATTGTATTATGTATGAATGTACTTGTAAACTATATGTTTATACTCTAAATTTAAATATATTCGGTATATATTCACTAAATTTTACTGCCTATTTATCAGTCAACTTATGGAGTAGAAATATTTTTATTTTTTCTTCTTGGGTATTTTTCGGACACACAGAGCGAGTGCACAGAGTTTGTTAATCATGTTTTGTCACACGCACACACACCGCTACGTATATTTTTGAATTTTTGTTAATGCATTTAAACATAGTTTGTCAAATGTGTTGAATACCATTTTTAAAAGCCATGCATGCAATCAAATTTTACTAAAATGTTTATAACTTTTGTGTTGTTTCTTTTTAAAACTTCTTACTAAAATACTATGCCATGATAAAGTAATCAAACAGATCAATTATATATTTACATGCGTTCAGAATAATGCATATTTTTGTCATTTAAATTAGATTAAATAACCACAGTTGAAAATTTTGGAAAAACGCATGCTCTTTTCAATTCCGATTTTGAAAGATTTGTAGACAGAACCCTATGCCTATTCCCTATGCTATTTTAGTCAAGTTAGTCGGGTATAGAGGAAAGAATGTTTCTCAGAAGCATGGAATACGTACGTAATACGCAAATAGAGAAAGGATCGAAAATAAATTGAAAAACATTTAAGCTAAAATACGCATGGCATGATAAACAATTGAATGGCAAATGGGACAAATGGATTCCACGGAGACACAGATTTGATTGGCACAGTCCATACAAAACATATTGTGACCGCAGGGAACTAGTGCGGTAGTCACTTCTTTTTCATTGCACACAAAACATTCGCGATGCATTAATGATTTATCCGAATTGATTTGAACTTGTGAACGTTGTTGGACGCTGCGGTTGCTTGCGTTGCTTAATTTCTGGTTATGCTCTGCCAAAAGCGAATCCGTTGGACTAATTGACGCAGTTGGTGAGCAATTGGATGCGGCCGTAGCTGTTGCACCCGTTGGCAAACTCCAAATACTTGGTGAATCACCAATTCCCTCATCTACATCAATGGAGTCATTCAAACTTTTCCATATATTCAATAGCTCCGGTGGAGTATTAACACTATTAGTCGTACTATTTGCGCTATTATTTGTGCTTTTCGTTGATGCTGTCGACGAAGCCGATGAGCATGAACGTGTTAAAATGCTAGCCGAAATCGAGTGGCTCGTCGACGATGATGATGTCGCTAAGACGGCAGACGATGGCGGACAAAACGATAAGGTTTTACCAATCGAAATGGGATTCCGAAATAGGTTGGTTTTAGAACCAACTTGGGTTGCAATTTGTTGCTCTGTTGTGGCTGCAGATGTTGTTGCTAATAGATCCGAATTGGTATAACGATTGGTAACCAAATTATGAATTGGCGCATTTAAATTGATTGAATTGTCAGTCGAATGGTTAGTTGAAATGGCATCAATCGATTTGAGCTGGGCATTATTATCAACAACAACATAATTGTCGTTACCCTTATAGATTGATGACAATATATCCGAATTGAGATCATCATTTAATATTTGTGTGAGCGTATTAATCGTATGCAATGTGGCAAATTCATTCGAATCCAATGATTCAGTACCATTTTCACTGCACTGTGCGCCGCCACAGTTGCCGCTATTGTTGCCCGTTCTCAACGCAATGTGAGCTTCAATTTGTTTACGTGCCGTCTCCACATTCTCGGGCAATCCAGTTACTTCAAATATGGGTTCTTTCTCTCGCGACGGGGTGACAATATATGTTTGTGTCTCCTGCTGGATGTGCTTTATGGTGGCACCTTTGGGTCCAACCACTAAGCCCACAACTCGATATGGTACACGCACCTGTATCGTGATCTGTCCGGGCAAACATGGTGGACCCGATTGATTAGCTCGCGCCACTATATTTGCTAGTGGCCCCGAATTATTACCAGCAGCGATACTTCCAGTTATTCCGTTGTTAGCACTCTCAATGGAAGGTTTACGCGATGCACGAATTAAACTAAAATGATCGGCAGCTGATAGTATTTCACGTTTCGCCTTATTCACATCCTCTTTGCGTCCCGTCACAACGAATACGGGTTCCTCTCCCCGTACGGGTGTCTTGATATATGTATTTGTCTTTGCTCGTAACGCTTTTATCTTGCATCCTAACACAAAAAAAATAAAATAAAAAAAAAAAACAGAATTATTTTGGAACTATATGTATTATAAGTGTACTTACCTTGTCGTCCAACTATTTCGGCAACATGTTCCGAACTTGGTACAGGAACACATTCGGTCATATTTTGTGACTTCTTTGACCGATCCTCTAAACCGGATGAGCTGGGCATTAGGAGACCGGATCCAGTCGTTAGATTATTCATTATTGGCATCTCAGTTCGAGCAGTAGCAAATGCAGAGTTAATATCATAATCGTTTTGATTGTTGTTATTGATTATTATTGGCTGGACGCTGTAGCTATTTGAATTGTTTGTTGTTGTTGTATCGTTGTTCAGACCAACCATTGTCAATTCCAATGCCAATTGCAAGGTGCGTGGATCTTCGGTTAATGCCATTGCCGCCGGTTGAGCTTTATTAACTTGTTGTTCAATCATTTGATTGTGCAACGGTTGATGATGATTGAGTTTACGTATTGAATTGGTCACTGCAGATATATTTACTGTTGACGACATTATTATTGTTGAGCATTTGTTGCTTGAAATTGATGATGGAACTGTTTACTGTTGTTGCAGTAATTTATATTGGTAGTGTCAAACTAGTAATCCAAGTTTTTGTGTTCTGTCTCTACTTTTCCACAAGCCAGATAAAATATTAGTTTTGTTGTTATTGCTATCTAATCAATCCATTTGTTTTCAACAACTTACGGTTAATTCGCATCATGATCCACACAAAAGCATTTAACACCAGTGCAGTTTTCCTGTTTATTCTGCCTGTTATATGTATGTGTATGTAAAATATGTGTGAATGCACGCTGGGCGATCTAGACTTTACATGTACATATGTTTTTATGTATGTGCAAAGATGCGTTATGAATCCCGTTCACTCTGCAATAGCATTTGGGGCTATTGGGTTTCGTTTTTTTCCTGCAATAGACACAAAAATATTTAAATGCATTTGGTATACATACACACATACACTTGCAATACAACACAGATACATATGATTTTAAATATTCACAAACATATTCACTTTATGTGTATATTATGTACATACGTACTAATAAAACATTTGACTACTAAAACCCCACACACACTTCTTGATAGTGTTTTAATTGATTGTATGTATTTAATTTTAATTAATAGTTACTATCCGATTTTAAAGAGTTTGGCCTATTGCCGTCTTAGCCGCGTTGCTTCCGTGTACATATACATATTCGTGTGTTCTCTTCCTCGTAACAACCCCTAACATACGCTACACATCTTGTGTCACTCACCCCTGTAACCTCTCTCAGATTTTCTTGCTTTTCCCCCCTACACATATTCCTTCACCAATTGTATGTCTGTGTACATTTTCCTTATTTTACAATGAACTTTTTTTTTTAAATTTATTTGGCTGTTATTTTCCAATATTTTGGAAATGCTTATTTACCGCTATTTGGCGTCCGTATTTATGTTTGCAGATAACTGTGTACAGACACGCACCACATCTACATATATATCTACAACACACACACACGCCTACAATGTGTGCATATCTATACACACTTTCCTGCAGTAGGATCGCAGCCTCGACATTTTTAAAGGAATAGGATATGTACATACACACACATGTTTAAGACCCAAACATCTTTGAAAATACCACACAAACGTCGATGTACATTTTTTGTGTGTGTTTCAACTAACAACAAACCACACTGTGCTTTTTTAAGTTGACATATGGCTTTTCGGTTAAACAATTAAAGTTTTTTAATATTTTGCCGGCTATAGAATTAATTTTTGCCGGCTTCACAAATTAACATTACACTTAACATGTGTCAAATGTAAAAGATACATACTCATTGCCTAACAATAGGGAAAGGAACTGTTAATGCATTAACAGAACACAATAACAGAATACCAACGAATATGTAAAGCTGCTGCCGATTTATAGAAGAGTTCCACCCAAAAGCGTTTGCCATAAAAGTCATGATTTATCGATATTTTTTTTATATGATGTTTCTCGATTAAGCGAACAACAACAAGTGATTGCTTATTTGTGTTGAGTCGCTTTGATTAATGGTTTACTTACCCCATTTATTGATCCGGGCGGTCATTAATTTGCCTTCCGCCAGAGGTCAAGTTCGGCTCTTAAATTGATTTAGGCCAGGACCCGATTTTTTAGGCCCTACTGCAGGAACAGACTCGTTGTCATTAACCCCTTCTCCCATGTATATGTTTATACACTTAAAAATGTGTAAAGGATATATATTCTTAATTAGCATCGCGAGCTGAGTGGAAATAGCCATATCCGTCTGGTAAACTGACATCTCAGTTTTTAAGCTATATATTATATATATATTACCATGAAAAAGTAGGCTTTTCAAGTGTATATAAAAGATAGCCTTACTTGTTTTATTTAGGGCAAGCTTTTTATGATATTTAATTTTGACTATTTCATATAGAATATAAATTTCAATTTCAATTACACAACACTATTAAAGTGGTTAATACTATTTAAGAGATTTATTAGTATTTTTAAACAATATTTTCTGAATTTTTTTTGGGTGAAGTCATGTAGATCGGATCCAGTTTGAAAAAAATATTATTTTGTATATTTGGTTTGTTCTTCTCATTTACGCATCTCCATGTTTTGTTGTAAGATCTTTAAATACATATAATTTGTAATTACTTGTAAACGCTTTTTGAAACCCGGTCATATTTGGATACGTCTATATATAGTCTATACGATTACATAACATAAAGTCAATTTATTCTAAAAGGGAGATTTTGAAGCTAATTAACATTGTTTAATAGTATTATTGTGGATGAACTTGTTGTTGTTGCAATTGTTGTTGATGTCGACGTTCGCGTGCACGTTCTATATGTCGTTTACGTTCCTCTTTAGTCCAATAACGACCGATCTTAACTTCAGATATTGTATCATCCTCGGTTGTTGTGTTTATATCATTTTTGCGTATACCCTTACGTACAGCCACATTAACAACACTATTATTACGCACGGGTCGCTTTACAATATAACGCGTTCCGTCCGGACGTCGCTTCACTTTCCATACCATCGGAATTTCTTCGGCAACATTTTGCGTTGTGACAAGAATGGAATTTGCCTTTGGAACTGGAAGATTGGATTTACTGGCGACCTAAGGAAGCAAACAATATATGAATTATTAACATGCTAATCATAACAACTTTATTATATGTACATTAATTACCTCCTGGCTGCTCACAAAATGATAACGACTTAAATTGGGTGCATTAAATTGCGGGCATTGTTGTTCATCGTTTGTTGTTGTTGGCTTGATTCGCATAAGCTTTGTGTCCATTTTTGTGGATGGAAATTGAACCGTTTCGTCTGTTGTTACATTATTCATAATGGCATTATCTGTAAACAAGACAATTAAGAAGATATTCCAAATTTGAGATAGCATTTAAAGCTTACCGGATATACCAAATGGTTGTGGATTTTCTATGGAATGTGGTATGCAGGCAGTCTTCACAAATGGCAGCATTAACGTATTACCAATTTGACATGTTAAATGTGAATCTTTGCTTATACTGGTCTGCACTGCAATCTTATTTTCCACATTGATGGCATTTTGTCGAGGAGAGGCGCTATTATTTGAGCCGCCTGTGTTATAGGCACTTGAAGAATTTTCCACTTCTTCGTGTTGATTCATTTCGCTACTATCCAAGTAGTTGTTTATTCCACCCGCTCCACCTCCGCCGTCACTACTGGATCCACTTGTGTTTGTTGTGATTACACTGCGTAAAGTATAAACACGATTTGATATTCTATTTTGTTGTTGTTGCTGTTGTTTTGGACGGTTTCCAGCGAATGTGTGAACGGCTCTTGGCCTTATCATCTGCGATGATTTGATGCCCAACCATTGTGCAACACGTTGCGTTTGTTGTTGCATCTCTAAAATATCGGAATCAGCTGCCATCATGGGTGAGGAGCATGAACCCATCGCAGTCATATAATTCGAACTTTGATATGGTGAACAGTATAATGGTTCCGATTCTGAATCTTCGGGTATTGTTTCATATATATGTTCACTGTCATCATAATCAAACTGTTTAGTTTTTGAGCTTGTGGCACTTTTTGTTGTTGTTATTAATTGTTGTTTCATTGCCAGTTCAGGTTTTGTCGTAATTTGATTTACATTTTTTTGCTTCTTTTCTGTATTAGGTTTTAACACCATTGATATTGGTAGTTTTGATTCCGGTTGTTTCATTGACTCTTGTTGTTGCGTTAATAGAACTTTATCCAATTTATCAACCACATTCGTGTAATCGTCCGTTAGAAAGCTGTTTGCATATTCAAAATTACTATCCATATCATCTTCATCTTCGTCTTCATCATCATCATCATCATCATCTTCCTACAAAAGTAAAGCGTTTAAATATATATTAAAAAGCATAATAGCTTTGTAAAGTACTTACAGGATATAAAAGTCGACTGACAAGCAACGTAATTTTCATGCCATGCTCTGCGATTTGTGATTCGGCATGTTTCTTACTTTTAATATCGATGCCATTAATGCGAAGGATTTGATCACCGCGCCGCAACCGACCATCTCGTTCAGCAATGCTCTCGGGGTGTATATCACTAATGAACACATCCTCACAGGCATCATTCTCCGGTTCTTCTTCCGGATTCTCATTTGATATCACAGGCTTAAGATCGTTGTCATCGCTATCCTTGTTATTATACAATCCAGCATAATTGCAGCAAACACTCAAACCAATTTGATCATAAGTTAACTCCCGTTTCACTAACGTTACTTCCTACGCACACACACACAAGTGATATAAAAGAAAATAATCGAAAATTAAATTGTAAATCGACTTGGCCTCACCTCAATATCGATTTCCGGCTCTAAACATTGTTCAAATAGATGGTGCTCGCGCTCGATAAAATGATCGGCTATCGCTTGTGATAGATCTTTGTTGTTGTCAGCGGTTGAACAACGATTTAATTTCTTTTGATTTAAATCGACAAAATTTTCAAAAGTTTGTGTCTCCTTTGTTGCGACATTTAAATGCTGCTCATTAAATGCTCGTAATGTCAAAATGATTTGATTGGCATCAATGTTCTTTGGTGTGATAACACCACCAGTTGCAGGGTTGCTTTTAATGTTTTCAAGCGAATCGTTTTCATCGATGGGCGTCGGGCTCATTGAAAGTTTCTTTCGGCATAATTCAACTACTAAGGTCTCTTTGGCTTGAAGGAACATTTGAACCGCTTCATAACTTGATAATGATGTTATATCGTTACCATTGAGCTGTGAAATAATGATATTTTTATTTTATTTTTTTTGTAATAATCATCGACTTGTCTTAAATATTTTGTGGCTAAAAGGTGCACGCATGCACACATTCGCAGACACAGCATACAAAGCGAACTTTTGTGTTGTGTATGTGTGTGTGTGGAATTATGCATGCGCCTTGTTGGTTGTTGTTTTAACACACACACCTTTAATACAACATAGTCCAATTTAACAGTATCAACACAGTTATTCGAGCACATGTTGATAGCAAATTACATATTTATATTCCTTTGTATTTCGTTATAAAAAAGGGAGTTAACACCAGCACAACAACAGAAATAGAGACATCGCTTAATTCGCCGAGACAATGTGACCAAACAACGATTCGCGTTAAATAGATTGTTTTAAAAAATACTGAAAGCTACCAAGATTTTTTTTTGAGTAATTGGTCACATAGAGATAAGGAATGAATGAAATGTTTTCATTTAATGCATTTAATTACGTATACTATTTAGTTGGTTTAAGGGCGCAAGTATCCGAAAAAAACAATGCATTAACAGTTTTGTTTTTTTCTTGGCTGTTTGTGGAAAAATGGGAACTTACAAGTTATTTTTATGACATTAATAATGACGATAGCAGCAGTAATACAAGCTGTAAATGTTTTTTATTTACATTTAAATTTAGTTTTACCTTGCAGCAGCATATACAAAAATGCCAAAGCAAATAAAATATTTATTAGCAAATATAGCAATTATGTAAATGCAGCTTTCAATGCATTACAAATATATAAATTTATTAATGCATACACACAAATGCATCATTTGAAAAATTACAGTTACATTTAACCGTATGCATACACATACATGCATATTAATGTACCAAAGTAATTATTTTTGTTGTATATTTGTGCATTTGTATGTATATATGCATATGTGTATGTTTTTGTACTTATTTGATTAAACATTTCGCAGTTAAAATTTATGTATGTATGCATGAATGTGCGTATGAATATGCTTCTTTTTTTTTTGATGTGTTCTAGGAACAGCTGCATCCCTCAACGGACATATTTGGTATAACACTCAACACCAGATTGTGATTGTCATCAAAATACAACAGGCTTAAGGAACTCATTTTCGTTGGGGAACAACATGGTGTCGCTGACGTCGTTAATGCAGCCAAATGTGTATGGGGATATTGCTCTAAGTAGCCAACCCGGCAATCGCCGCTGCAGAAATACGCATCAAATGATGTTGGCGCAACCACAAAATGCCAACCAAAGCTGGTAAAGTTGACCTTTAAGGGATAACGGCAGCAGCGCATATCGTGATCGCTCTCTGTGCAGTCCATAAAAACGCTCCGTTTCCGTCGATGCTTTTTCTGTGAGCCAATCTCAATGTGTACTGTCTAGAAAATTAGAAATTAGAAAAGATCTATATATTTGCGTATTCGACTGATTTTTTATGTACCAAAGGATTTTTCGCCGCGCTGTCTGTCGTCACAATTAATGGCCCCATCCAAGTTTCGACACCTTTTATGAAAATCTCCTGAGCTTGGTTTGTGCCCGAACTAAACATCGTTGCTTGTCGTCCATCGCTGAACAACGGCTTTAAATCAACATTCACCCATTGCCCAATGCCTGCTGGTATTTTGTGGCGAAATTCAAACATTTTCGCCTTGTGTGTATAACTCGTACTATTGGCACGTCGGATAGCTCGTTGCAGCGTCACAATAATGTCTTTGTTCGGATAGCTCTCAATTTCCTCAATGAGCTTAGGTTGATGCGAGTTTATCCAATCCAATCCACGTAAATATAAATGTAGTGTTATATACGATATATCCGAGTAGTCGCCAGTATTGACATTGAAACGCAGAACATCCGATTTGCGATTGTGCCGGACATGTGGCTCCTTATGCTCTATAAAAGCAACATTTTCATAAAGTTGAATAATTCATTTTCATCAGAAAATATTTTTTTTTTTTGTTAATTCAACTACTTTTGAACTTTTCTACTCTACAAAAATACAATTTTGGTAAAATTCAAAAATAAATTTTTATATTTTGAATAATCTCTAATATACAAAGTTTTTTTGTCCCCTCGACTGAAATATTACGGATCGAGTCGAAAAGGTCAATCTCCGTCCGTCCGTTCGTAATTTTGTATACCCTTAACCCATTGAAAATGGGTAAAAAGGGTATAATGGTTTTGTGCAAAAGTATGTAACAGGGAGAAGGAAGCATCTCCGACCCCATAAAGTATATATATTCTTGATCAGCATCAACAGCCGAGTCGATATAGCCATGTCCGTCTGTCCGTCCGTCCGTATGTATGAACGCGTCGATCTCAGAGACTATAAGAGCTAGAGACTCCAGATTTGGTACATAAGCTCATCTAATCCCTAGGCAATACAAGTTTGTTTTAAATTTTCGATAACTCTTCCCGTTTCCGATATACACATGGAATCGATAACAACAAAATCTTCAATTTGGAAAACTTTTTGATGCAGTTTGAAAGATTAGACTAAATAATGATAATCTTTTAAAATTTTATTTTATTGAAATCGGTTGAGAAACACCGGAGATATGGAGCATTGAAATTAAGAAAGTATGCACTATACGCGTACACACACACACACATATTTGCAAGCACTGACTGTGTGCGTAAATTATAGGGTTAAGGTTATAGTCTAGTCGGGATTTCTCGACTAGAGCCTTCTTACTTGTTTCTTTCATTAATATTTACAGTTATTAAAATAACGGTCCAACACCTCGCGCACTCACAATATTTTTACTTACTCTCTGGAAACACATAAATGCTGCTTATATGTGAAAGAATACTGTAATGTTCATCATCATCATCATCATCATTAACATTGTCATTCAGTGTAAAATCAGCTCCAGTTCTATCAGTTGTGAATTTCCGATACTCATTAAAAACATATGGAATGTCCTTAAAAGCATTCGTATCATCACTCTGCATTTCGGAGGAAGAGTTATCATCGGATGAATTGTCATATTCGGAATTGTGATTGGTATCAATGTTTTTGGTTTTTGGATCAGTTCCAGTTTCCGGTTTCCCTACAATTTTATCTGTTCGGGATGTATCTTTTGTTACGATAGTGGATGGCCTTTTGTAATGATTAGCATTACCTGCCAACGAGTTTTTTGTTAGCGAAGCATTATAGTTTTTATAAAAATTTTCTAAAATGTTTTGCGGCACAGCGATTGGTTTGGTGATATTTGGTAATTTCTTTAGATTTAAACGCATCAAAATATGCATCTTAATTGATTCCAAACTGTCCTGCTTGGCTTTATCTCTTAACTGACGTTGCAATAAGCTATCGGCACTGATCAAACTGTTCCGACTCATGCTGACGCCCTGCATGCCCCCAGAATAGCCGTCAGTTGGCGTCATCTCAAGTCCTTTGCTACTTTGTTGATTACTTTGCATGTGAATTTTTTGGTTTGCATTATTCACCGCTGCCAGTAATGTAATGTTTTCATTTGTTTTATTTAATATCCGACTTTCGATTAGAAACGAATTATTTACTGTTACTGTTGATTCTTGTTGATTGGTTACATCTTCGGCAGATGCTATAAGTAAGACCATCGACAATATAACTGTACTTGCATATTGAGCGACTAAGTAACGGCATCGCCAGCTCCTGCTCCTACAAATGATCTGTTGGCGTCGCGACGGCAATTGCTGGCGATAGCAATAGCAGCAGGGAGCGTTCACGGCGAAACTGACAAACGACTTGGTCGAATTCGTGTCATCCATGGCTATTGTATTATCCTTAGTCAATTTTGTAGCTTCGTCAGGCAAAGTCATTGTTTTTTTTTTGTAATTTCTTTTCTTTTGTATGGTTTTGTTTTATCAATTTCACTTGCTAATTATGAAGTTGGTCCTAAAAGAAAAAAAGAAAGAAGAGAACCCAATATTCATATGGAGGAAAAGATATGTATGTATGTATGTTTTTGTCTCCAGAAAACCGAAGTTCTCTCTCTCTCTCTCTCACGGTCAATACCATTGCAAAAATGTTCCTTATGCAATTTCCTCTGACACAGACATGCATTAACTGTGATTGACGCATAATGGTAACAATTTACAATAATGAAAACTCCGATTACAATATTTTTTACTACAGCTTCAAACTATAAAAATTAAATTTTTTGATCTAGTGTCTCTTTTCCCTTAAGAAGTTTTCCATTATTTATAATTCCAATACAAATTTTTCATTTGCTATTTGGATATTGGAGAAAGTATCGTTTGTCAAATTTCTAATAATTTCTAATTTCTAAGCTTGTATGTAATACCTAAAAGGCAATGTAAGAAAAAGACTAGAATTAAGTTGCACTAGAATCTCTGTTTCTGAAAAAAAAAAAATTTAAATAAGAGCCATACAATACTTTTGCGAAAATGTATAAACATACAAACTAAGTTAATATGTATATGTATTTACTAACCAGATATTTTATCCAATCATCAGCGACAACTACTTAACAGTTTCAATCTCAGCATATTCAGTTCTGGTTAATGTTATTGTCCACTTTAAGACACAGATGCACACACATTTGCACACTTTTGTATAAACATGGGTGTGAAAAGATGTGCGAATGTCAGTGTAAATGCTGCGCCTTTTCGTCTTAAGTTGTTTTTTTTTTTTTCATATGCGATGCATTGTAAGTATGTACATATAAATGTATTCTTTTTTAGTTAAACAATTTGAACGCATTTACCATTTGCCGGCAAACGTGGCGACGATTTTTTTATTATTTATTTCTTTCCGAATTTGAATACTTACATATTTGCGTGATAACAAATCTGCGTGTATAAATATATTAATATGTTGGTAATTAAGCATATAAGTATGAACATATGTATGTTTATTGGTTGCTACATGTGTAGATGTTCACTCTCACTTTGCGGTTTGTTGTGCCAGCACTCATCGTTGTAGTTTTAAGTGCATGTTTTTTTTTTACTCTGTAACTGCAATTCTTTAAAGCTTGCCCATGTGCTGATGTAGAATATATGTATTTATATATTTATACATACATACAATATACATACATATATTTATATGCCAACACACACATACATATGCATTGCGTACGCCTGAGTCTCTTGTTATTGTGTGCATAATAAACGATTTATATTGTATTTATGCGAACGACGATCACTCTCACTACTCTATTGTACTCAATTAAAACCATTTATAAAAGCATCATAATCAATTTTTGTGCTCTTGAACTTCAGTTCAGTAGTGGGGGTAGTGCAGTCTTCCCCTTTTTAAACACTTTCACATAATGCAAAAAAAAGCACACACACTTAAACAAACACATGTACGTTTCGATGTATATATTTTCACATATGCGCATATAAATTTATAACGGATCGCAATACACACAGAAAACATACATATTCAAGATAACAAACATTTAATGTGTATTTAAAGACATACAAAATAAATATGGATGTTTGTGCGTATTTTTTATTTTATTTATACGTACGCAAATTCTATTTTGAATATTAGTGATTTTTTTTTGTTCATGCGGACGTACACACGCATATATGAGTGTTTGTATACAAAAAAAAAAAAAAAAAACCTAAATTGTGCATATGTTTGTTTGCAAATAAATATGTATGTTTATGTGCATGTATATCAATGTATTAAAAGTATTCCCACATTTTTGGGTTTGTTAGATTGCAACGCGTTTATTTCGTTTTTTTGGGTGGTGACTTTTACACTCAGAAAAGAAAACAACAACAATAACAACACAGCAGGGATCAACAGTAGGAATACGGCAGCTAATACAGCGACATACACAACAGAGCCTGAGCGGGCCATATAACAAACTGACTGATCCGAATCCCACACTTCTACAGACACATCAACAAGAAGAAGCTCTGTTGCGCTGCTGAGGATGAGAGTGCGCTACGCTCGGTCAGGGCACACCAGGTCCCGTTTCACACAGAGAGAAAGAGAGAGCGAGAGAGTGGGTGGCAAAGACATTATATTGTTCTGCACCCACCGTACACTTCGGAGAGCTCACACACACATTCGCATTACATTAGGAGTACCGCAAAATTTTATTTAGCACATTGTATGGATTAGTATGTTGTTTAACATTTACTATAACTGTATTAAACTCTCAATACTAATAAATGTGATCTTGTGTGTGTGTAAACACCAACAAGTTTACGTTCACAGAAAGCACCCTAGCTCCGGCCCTGGTTTTTAGCAACACACACACACACGAACGTTTATAAAGTAGCACTTGCAGATTTGTTTGTATGTAGGGACATATGAAGTCGACCACTCTCGATTAAAGCACTTACTTGTACTGATTGTTGTTGTTGCTAGAAACAAAATTGGTCTGACGCTAATTGCGATATATTCATCGAAGTGGATATTCTCTTACATTTAAATTAAATTATTTAATATAAGTAAATGTTTTAATAATAACACTTTAAAATCTTCAAAAAAACTCAATGCATATTTAATTATGTCAGTATTTACCTAACCTAAGCGTTCTATTATTTTTGTTACAGAGCAAAACAAAGTTTACTACATAGCTCTTGGACTTATTTCCGTTGGAAGAGTATAAATACAACAACTGACGAGAGTTGTGCTTGCTGCTTGTCACAGTTATTTGCGCTTTAGGGATTCAATTGCTTACTTTTGAACTCCTCTATTCATCATTTTGTGTGTGTCATTAGTTCTGTTCGATGGATGTCCCTAACTGGTTTTTAGTTAACGTCGTCGTTTGTCCTTTTAAGCAGATACAATTTGCCATTTATTTTTTTTAATTCCCACATAAACTTGATTGCGTTATTATACACTGAGCCAATTGAAAATTGTGTGTTAAAGAAAACAATCTAGTCAAAATATAGAAAATCAAGTTCCTAGATGCTAGACGGGGTCATATCCCCCACCCGCGATACCACAGAATTTAGCTGTAATCATTATACACTTGAAAAGTGTATATTGATTATGAATATATTTCAGCAGCATAATTCGGACTTCCATTTTTATCAACACCTATTTTAATCTAAATTGGGGTAGCTACATATCTAACATAGGCAATCGATTATTTTATCGACTTTTCGTTCAGTGAGTAAATGTCGATGAGTTTTTATTTAACGTACTTAACGACGTTTAGCATAGACCAGAACCATAAACCAGCAAATCATTGAAGTTGTTTATACCCTGAACCCATTGCAAATTGTTAAAAAGGGTATAATGGCTTTGTGCAAAAGTATGTAACAGGAAGAACGAAGCATCTCCTTGATCAGCATCAACAGCCGAGTCAATATAGCCATCTCAGAGACTATAAAAGCTATAAACTTCAGATTTGGAACATAAGCTCGCCTAATCCGTAGGCAGTACAAGTTTATTTTCAAATTTGCGATACTTTTCCCCTTTTCCCGATATACACATGTGATCGACAACATTTGAATCTAAAATTGAGAGCGTAAAGTTCAGGGTATCGTCTAGTCGGGATTTCTCGACTGGAACCTTCTGATTTGTTCTAATTTAGCTTTTGTATGTAAGTTATTTATTATTGTTTTATTTATTGCCATACTAATATTTTTACCATTGGGTTGAATAAAAAATAAATAAATAAAAAATAGCAATTGAAGAAAATAAAAAAGCTAGCAAATCAATCTAAGTCAACTTGGATATTGATGCTGATTATGAATATATATACTTTAGAGGGTTTAACCTCTTACTTTTTC
Organism: Scaptomyza reducta; assembly: GCA_035044485.1. NCBI lineage: Eukaryota > Metazoa > Arthropoda > Insecta > Diptera > Drosophilidae > Scaptomyza > Scaptomyza reducta. The sequence goes on from JAWNNV010000463.1 coordinate 502,828, forward strand.
AAGGTATAAATGGCACTAGTACTCATCTCAGACGTAAACCAATGTGGCTTACCGCAAAATTGGATTGTGACCTAAATCTACACTTATGTGTGTGTGCATTCATGACTGGCTCTTTTTGTTTGTCTGCTTGCGCTGTGTGGGTGCGGTTTTAGGTTTTGTGGTCTTGACGAAATCCAAAAACCAAGTGTGTTTGCTAACTTATTTTCAATGCCAAATTGCAAAACCTATTTGAAATTCGCACTTATTAATATTAAAAAATGCATAAATATACATATTAATATATATAAATATAAATGCACATAATATTCAGTTAATACAGTTTTGGAATATTTATTTTTTTGTAAAGGGATGCGATTTTTATAATTATCATTTTCGCATTTACGGAATCAAAACATAAACTATATTTAAATTTGTTTTTGCACCGTATGGGTAGAAACGACTACTTTTGTGAATCACTGTACACTTTAAATATGCCGTTTTACATAAGCAAGTATATATGTATGTGTGTGATTTGATTTTTTTAATGAGTATAAATATGCCTTGAGAAAAGTCATTATCCACAGTTTCAGCTTCTGATTGTTGTTGTTATAGTGCTCATTGTTTCGAGCAGATCGAACATTTTGATCTTAGTTGGTTGCTGGTAACTGTGGCACAGCGTGTGGCAAAATCAGCGTGCTCTTTAGTAAAACTCCTGAATTCCTTCAGTTCCGATCAGCGCTGCCTTTTGTGCAACCCTCCCTGAACGGGGAAGAAGAAAAGGAAGAGGGATAGGGACTTAGTACTTGGCTATCGGTTCTCGTGTGAAAGCATGCAATTATGGTTTTATTTGTTGTATTCTTAAGAAAAATCTTGATTTCATTCATGTCCTGAGATTCATTAAAAGGCTTTTTGTAAAGAAAATACATTTTCTTGATCGAACTATATATACAAACGTCTTTCATACTTGCTTTACGTTGTTCCCTAACACGCGTGTAAAGGTCGTGCAATTTCAGCCGTAGCACAGTTTGAGAGTCAGAGAGTGACGAGCGCCCGTTTGTCTGTATGAGTATGTCTGAGCGACTAACGGTAGTTTTCATTTCACTTTGTTTAACCTGCTTACACACACACAACAACAACAAAAGGATTGATTCATATGATTCTTATAACAGCAGTTTACAGCTAACTTATCTGTTATCTTATTTATCTTATTTTCTTAACACTGAACGGAACGGAGTGAATTGCATACATTAACTAAATTTTAAAAGTACCTCTTGACCATCGCTTTGCCAAGGGCTATATTCAGATTTTGAAATATAAGTTTGCTTCATATAATAAGAAAAGAAAAATGTTGATCTTTTATTTGTTCCACTTAGTTAGGTTTTTGAAAAACCGCCACATCAATAGTGTCCCACCCCATCTCCTTCACCCCTTAAACATGTTCACCAACCAAGGCACGAGACCGTGACAGGGAGAGGGACAGGAACTGGGACAGGGAGACGGACTTAGGAACGGCTATTTGTAGCAGTGCCGTCAAAAGAGGTGGTATTATTTGACTAACGTTGGCAAAAAATGCTCTCTAGTATTTCATAATTCTCTCTAGTGTATTGGCTCATAAGCATATCGCACTCAACATATACATGTACATACTTTTATCTTGTCTGCCGTTTCATTCCCATTGCAGTCCTACATTTAACTTCTCAAACTGAAGACACTCAACTAAAAATAGTGATATTTACAAATTAAATTAAATGCTATTGTTGTTGCACAATGCATCTTGGCAACAAATTTAATGTAAACCGACTTTCAATAATTACAACGCCTAATTTCTCAATCATCAATCGTGCTGATCATGCTGATTAATAACAAAGAAAAGTTGCCAAATAAGAAAAAAAAAACTTGTATCTTTAAAGAGTGTATAGAATGTGTATTGTAGATAAGGTGCCGTGTGCTGGGTATTTTTTATTCGGTCACACCTGCTTGTCTTTTTGATGATGCTTAATTTGATTTTTATCCGTTGATAATATTTCCAAGGCATTGTCGAAATTTGATATTTCGCTCGGTTGAATTTAATGCGATTCTCGCTGACAAACCGAACGCAAAAGAAGGAATAAAAACAGAAGGGTGCGCGCCCGAGGGAGAGAGAGAGGAGAGAGCAGCAGTAAGAAGTATAAGTAGTATGTAATAACAAAATATTTAGACATGTTAAATGGATGAGGGGGAGGTGGGTTGGCTGTCACTGAGATTGTCATGGTTTAGAAACAGTTTAAATCGGTAACTCTCAACATGGTTCGTTGCTTATTCACAATACTTATGCAGGCCGAGCTAATACTATCGCATCGAATACATCACCTTCAAGGAACAACTGAGAAGACTAGAAGATACCCTCAACCCTGTAATTAACGCGAACAGTCAGCGCTTGCTTGAATGTATGTGTGTGTGTGTGTACGCTTATACTGCATACTTGACTTAAATTTAATGTTCCATATCTCGGGTGTTTCTCAACAGGTTTCAATAATTTCATTTCATTTTCATTAGTTTGTCCATAGTTTCCAAATTTTAGATTTTATTGTTATCGATTGTTGATGCTGATCAAGAATATATATATATATATATATATATATATATAAAATAAATACTTTACATTCTTCCGCACAGAACCATTATACCCTTTTTACCCATTTTCCATGGACACAGGGTATAAAAAGAACCCCATGTTGAGTAATGTCACGGCTCTCACGAAAAGCATTATCAATTTAACACTTAAATAAAGTACTTATAAAATCCTTGATAACGTTTGAAGCAATGCGAAATTATTGTGTATTTTTGTGTCAATAAATGTCAGGTAAAAAAGCGGTAGTTCTTTGTTCTTTTAGTGGTATTTATTATGTCCTAAACACATTACACAGTGATTAAAATAAAAAGGCTATAAAAAGACAGAAGAATTAATTCGATGCCATAAAATAAATATATATTCTTGTCGAGACATATAAAGCCATGTCAGAGTCTATGAGCGACATACAGATATGTATACATATACAATATATAGTATTTATAAATCAATTTTGTTTAAACCAATTAACCAAAATGTGCATCAGTTTTTAAGCTAGAGTCATTAAATTTGGTGGGGAAGTCCATCAAAAAAATGTTTGAATGGGCACGCCCACATGCCGCCCTTTCCAAACAAAGTGTTAACCACCTGTTTTAATAATGAAAGTGTGGGCGTGGCCTTTAACTATCATCCCATAAAATTGCATGTTTTTAGCTTAAGAGCTGTGGACGATATAGTATATACGATATAGGATATACGATATAAGATATACGATATAGCAGAGTAGTTTTTAAGTTCCAAACAGATTCACTTTAATGGATTATTATATTATTATAATATAGTTGACATCGCATTGAGATATTGTTACTCGACATATTAATAATGGGTGTCATGAGTACTTTTGTTCATGTTATTTATACAATTTGTAAAGCATTTGAAATTGTGAGACAAATGGCAAAAACAGCATGGTTTCCTTTTTAATTACGTACGTATGCAATTCTTTTGCCGATGCCACTCAACGGGATGTAAGGGGTACGCATCCACGCCCCCATTATGCATATTACTTGTAAAGATAGAGTGGGGGTAGGGATTGAAAACGAGTTAAGCTTATGTGTTAAGTGATAGTCCTTATGACCGTTGTATGTATATATGGTGTGTGTGTGTGTGTGTGTGTGTGGGAGGTTGCGGAACGAAACAAAACGGAACGGAATGCTCATAATAATTGAAGCATATTCATGCACAGTGGTTGTGGTCCTCACTTACTAAAGATGGGCGTGCGTTAGAGCTAAGCGCTTTGTCGTTTCCCCCTTTTTTCTCATTTCTTCCCACACTCAAGTCTCTTCTCTCTGTGATATGTGTTTTTGGTTGTTTTTGTTGTTTGGTTGGCTGGTCAAAATGCCTGGCTGGCCATTGCATTGGATTGGGTTTGTTTTGCCTGGATGCCTCGGCTAACCGGCGGTGCTTTAATTGTTTAATGGCTCGTTTGTTGAATTCCCAGTGGGGAGCAAAACAGCAACAGCGCAAGAACCATGAAGGCGGGGGTTGGGGTTACTAGCATTTTCAAGTGTGATAATTGTAGCGTTTTATTATGGATTAGGCAAATTTACTGTAAATTAATATCTATAATACAGAATAATAAAAGACAAGAAGAGTATGTCAACGATTTCATATGATTCCATGAAACCTTACACAAACATAGCTTGGTGAAGAAGATATGTGTGTGTATGTATGTGTAAATTAAAGTTTACTTATGTAATATGTATATGTATAATATACTCGATGTATTGACAAATCTAAATGATACTATCGATACCTTACAGACCTAAGAGCGAATGGATGCACTTTAAAAATTATAATTTAAATCTAAGTAAATTTCATGAATCAATCAATAATAAATAAAACTAGTGTTAAAGATGACAAATAAAATATTTAATTAAATATATTATATTAAAAAAAAAAGTATATCTTGAAGTTTTGATGCGGACAAAAAGACAAAAAAAAGTGTCATTCGAGCCGGATAATATATGTATATTTGTGTCCCAACTACCAGGTAACTAACGCCAACATAACACAGGCAAAAACAGACATCAGGCGGAGATGTTACTATGTTAATAAATAAAGACATTCATAACATACATAACTGTTAAAGTGTAAATTATTCGATGTCGTGGGAAACATCTCTAGAATAATTATAAAAATTAAATACGTATTTAAATACGATATTAAGTAGTTTTGGATAAATTCTTATAAGATTTGAATGATTATTGTTACTGTTTGGCAAACGTTCTGAATAATAAATTAATAAATCTATACTTTTTATTTTACTATTTATTTCTATTTCTTTTTTTGTTGTTTATTTATATTTATCAATTTATTGTATGCATTTTTTTTTATATTTTATTTTAATTGTTTACTTATTTTTTATATTTATTTCATTCTTTTCACGTGCTTAAAATATAGTAAATAATGACTAAAAAACAAAGTAGCACACTTATATTCTTCAGATGCTTCTTTTATTAGTGTATTACAGTTTTAGTTTTTCTATCGTACTAATAGTATGTACAGTTACAGTGTACACATGCATATATGAATGTATGACCGTATGTACATATGTATACTTGGCGTTAAATCGTATACTGTTGCCTGTTCCACGCTGGTTAACGGCTGTTATGAATAATAGGACATTGCGTCGTCGTCGCTTCGTTCTTATCGCTTGCTCGCAAGACTTCACACACACACACACACACACACAACGGAATGAACCCTGCTGCTGCTATTCGTATCAGGCAACGGCACACCCAGCAACAACAAAAGCAACAGTAACAAACAAGTATAATATATAACGTTACGATAAACGAGTTATAATCGTAATCGTAATCGCTTATGGCTTTCCGTACGTACCACGCCCATCGAAAAAAAACAAAGTTAATATAACAAATTTCGGTACACAGTTCAAAACCAATTCGATGTAAAAAATCAATAAATAAAATCAAATGTAAAACTCTGGAGACTAGTTAAAAAACTGTAAGATTGTGGATTTAGCGGCATTGCATTGGGATTAAGTGACAGTGAATATGAAAATAAGTAACTTTGTTTTCGTATTCGTATTCGTACTAAATGCAACTGCGAACAATATAAACATTTTTTTTCATTTTTCTTATATAATATATTAAAAAGTGGACGCAATGCTCGACTTAACTTAAATATTTGATATATCCGGGGTGTCGCAACCGATTTGGCTGAAATTTGCACAGATGAATTAGGAATGTGATTTGGAAGAATGCTGCTTAACAGAAATTTATCAAGTACTTATTGACATTAATATCTTTAAACATATGTACATACTTATATTTCTGTTATACATATCTGCAGAAGTTGACTTGGATGTTCAGTTTTTTTATTTGCTATTTATTGGTGCGAAACAGGCAACAGGCGGCGATTCCGGCCTTGGACTAAGCCTCAACTGCTCATCTGCTACCCTCCTCCCTCTCCCTCTCCCTCTTCCGCTCACGCCAGGACACTCTAGAGCGGAAAAACTTTAGCAGCAAACGCCGTTCACACGGCACGTGTCGAAATAAGAATACAAAGCCCAGAACACACAGTGTTGGGTGCTTCCTGCTGCGCGAGAGCCTTTGCTTTCATGTGTCTCAAAGTATTGGAATAATACTTACATATTATATGACTATATTGCTTGCTGGCGCAGTGGCTCTGTCTTCTCTCTTCTTTTTTAATATTTGTCAGAAAAGGAAGGTCGAGGTATGAGCCGATTCGAAACCATTTATACGCACAACATTTTGATCTAATCTCACCAAATTAAAATTCCTAAAACAAAAACAAGTAAGAAGGCTATAGTCGAAAAATCACAACTAGAATGTACCCTTAACCCTATACAGTCAGTGCTTGCAAGTATGTGTGAGTGTGTGTATGTATACGCGCATAGTGCACACTTTCTTAACTTCAATACTCCATATCTCCAGTGTTTCTCAACCGATTTCAATACAAATTTCACAGATTGTCATTATTTAGTCTAATCTTTCAAACTGCATCAAAACGTTTTCCAAATCCAAGATTTTGTTGTTGTCGTTCACATGTGTGTATCGGAAACGGGAAGAGTTATCGAAAATTTAAAACAAACTTGTACTGCCTAGGGATTAGGCGAGCTTATGTACCAAATCTGGAGTTTCTAGCTTTTATAGTCTCTGAGATCGACGCGTTCATACATACGGACATGGCTATATCGACTCGGCTGTTGATGCTGATCAAGAATATATATACTTTATGGGGTCGGAGATGCTTCCTTCTGCCTGCTACATACTGTTGCACAAAACCATTATACTCTCTTTATACCCTTTTTCAATGGGTTCAGGGTATAACAAGTAAGAAGGCTCTAGTCGAAAAATCCCAACTAGAAGGTACCCTTAACCCTATACTTAACGTGTACAGTCAGTACGAATATATGTGTGTGTGTGTACACGTATACTGCATACTGTTTCTCAACCGATTACAATTAAAATTTCAAACATTTTTGCATAGTTTTGAAAATTCAATATTGTATTGTTTTCGATTGCATGTGTATACTGGAAACGGGAAGTGGTATCGATAATCTGAAACAAATTTGATCTGCCTATGGCTCAGGAGAAGTTATCTTCCAAAACTGATGTCTAGCTCTCAGAAAGACAGATGGAAATTCGGACATGGCTATACCTGACTCGGCTCAAGAATATATATACTTAATGGGGTCGGAGATGGTTCCTTCTGTCTGTTATATACTCTTACTCACAAAAACATTATTCCTTTTTAGCCATATTTAATGTGTTCACCGCTGTCTAAGTCCAAACAAATATTTGTTAAGACTTCATTTCATGATTAATCGACAAAACTATATAATCCAAAGTCTGTTTCGATTCCTTAACCCAACTAAGCCCACTCATCATTTAACAAAGACACCGACTTGGCGTCCTGAACTGAATTCTAATTTTAAGCTATAAATTTGCATTTATATATATATTTTATATTTTTATATTTTTTTTTATATTTTTCATTTCATATGAACTTACCGATAAATATAAAAAAAAAAGTTTATACTACACTATGCAACAAAATACTTGACTATTCGATTTTTTGGTTATTAATGTACTGCGACCTGAGAGGTCTATAGTACAAGGCTTATATATCTGGCAACAGACCTATGTTATTCCACGTCCAATAAAATAATATGCAAATAATTCCTTCAACCCAAATTCATAATGAACTAAAACTCGATTCAATTCATGAAATTTTGTGAACAAAAATATTTCGAGCTTGAAACAATAAAAATGTTCTCTGAAGGAATTTTGAATTTGGTTCTTGATACCAAGCAGTTTATCGATAGTATCGATTTAATACTATATGTAACTGACGCCCAGCCCAGGAATATATATACAAGTTAAAATTATTCCTTTTTCGAGGGCACAAAAAACTTTGAGGTACATGCTAAATCGATAACAACTCAATAAAGTTCTTAATATTGCATCTGTATGTTTATTTGTACATACTTATTACGTAGTTTCAACAATTTCAAGTTAGATATAAAATGTTGCATGTAGATAAAAGTACGTTATTACTATTTAATTCCCAAATTAAAACTGTTTTCCTTTCTTTAATTTTATTTATTTATTATTTTATTTATTATTTAATTCCCAAATTAAAACTGTTTTCCTTTCTTTACAGTTTTGATTTACACGATTTGCAAAATCCATCCTAAGCGTTTTAGTAAAAAAAAAATATATATATATACATATTTATATATTTGTGCAGCTTAAAATGAATTTATATTTATGTTTAAGCATAAAATTAAACCTGACCAACTTCCGAATCGAGTGTCGAGTCGACAACTCAATGGAATTACGCAAACTTGTCGTCGTTTGTAAAAATTTTCATAAGCATTTTGTAAACATTTAGTGCCAATAAAAAAATTGCAGTATATATGGCCATCTCTTTCTAATATAGACATGGGATATGAGTGAGAGCATCAGGCAGGCAGCCAAACTATAGAGTGTATGTGTGTGAGAGAGAGAGATACATATGGGTGTGTCCGTGTGCGTGTCCCTCCTTGTCGTCATTTTGAAAAAAAAAAACATCCGCCCACATACAGGATACTGGAACAGAAATCAGCTCCACTCGTCGCGCCCCCCATAATTGTGTTTGTGTTCGTGTGTTTGTCGAAACGGAAGCCGTGTGGGTAGGTAACGGAACCGAGTCTAGCGGTTATTGTGTATCGGAATGAAACAATTCAATTGGGCGAACTCAACAACATACTTTAAATAGAATTTTAGTTTTACCCCAAATGCCAGCAAACGTACATACATATATGTATATACATATATATTCATATGCGAGCTCCATTGTTGATATGTACATTGTATATAAAATTGTGGCCCCGATTCAATACAGGCACACTAAAACAGTTAATTAAGCTCTATACGCATATATATATAATGGTAAAAAGCATCATTGATAGTGTTGTGTTTGTCCAAAAACTTGTTTTACAATTTTTCTTATAGCAAGGTTCACTTATGAAATTGAATATAACAAAAAAAAAAACACAAAATGCAACTACAAGCCTTTCCTTGTTATTTTTTTTTTAACAGTTAAAAACTCTAACGCAGAGCGTGCGTTGCAACTGTCCAAACCAAAGCTTTATTCTTAGGCTAGCAGGCTAAAGTCCAGGCACACACACACACACTAGTATATGTGTGCACTCTGTCAAGTTATAATGCTGTACTGTGCTTGCATATGGCAACTAGAAGTCAAGCGAGAGCAGGAGAGTTAGTCGAGCCTAGTCAAACAGCCAATCAGTGTTGACGTCTATGCCAGCAGCAACTGTAGATGGAAGCGAACAGAGTTTAGGTGAGCCAATCAGAAAGCCTCTTTAACCCACCACTCTGCAAAAGTCGAGCAGACGCTTTGAACCTTCTTGGGCCGCGAGTCGGGCAAAATGCGATAGTCATATTGGCATTTGCATTCGCGTTGTGACGGCCCCCGTGCACATGGCCCGATTATGAGCGTCGTTTCGGTTCAAAGTTAAAAGTTCATTATTAGGAATATTAATAAAATATAAATAAATAAAATAAATGTATGTGGTAAAAAGTTATTAACGGCATAACATGAAGTGACTGTGACAACGTGACATAATCAGCAATGCTGTTAATGGGTTCGTGTTGCCCATTCATTCAAAAATATGAGAAAGAGTGAAAATGAACAAGTGAACTTAAACAAAAGGGCGCTGCTGCTCACATAGCACAAAAATAACAAAGAAAAGGGTTAACAAAAAAACAACAACAAACATTAATGTATTAATATATATATATATATGCAAAGATGTGTGTGTTTGTGTGTGTGTGCAAAGGACCTCTTTTAAATCAAAGTCATTGCCATCTGTGTGAATTCCTTAATCCTGTGTGTGTTTCGGTTACGCTGCGTGAAACCATTCGCCGCCTGCAGCGAACCGAACTCAGCGATTTAGTATTAAACGCTATTTAATATATATATATATATATATATGTGTGTTTGTGTGTGTGGACGAGTGAAACATAAATAAAAACATAGCCAAACGCATAAAAAACACAACACAACAACAGCAAAAAAGTAACGTGGAAAAACGTTTGTAAATTGTTATCGCAAATCGAAAGCCGTATACCGAATATCGTATATCGTATTCTTCACACATACCAATTCACACATCGCGGAATTATGTTTACGCTACAACCAAATCCAGCATCACTTGGAGCGGTGCCCTGGTCAGCTGGGGCGTTGATTGAGCGCTTGCCAACTTTGGATGATATGACCCATAAAGGTAAGCTCTCCTCTCAAACCCCAACTAATATTCAACAAGTAAGTAAGTCGAGAACCCTCGACTAGCAGATACACTGAACAGTGGCTGTGTGTGTGTGCTTGGGTAAAATGAAATTAGGAAGCGGTTGAGAAATACCGAAGGTACGAAAGGCACAGCACTTTCACCATACACACACACACACACATCTTTGCATACATACACACATACAAAAAACATTGATTGTGGGCGTTATACCTAGGTTTCAGTAGATCCTTGACTAGAGCCCTTTTACTTGTAGTTTTATGATCGAGTATTTGCTGGGATATTTTGTCGAAGCCTAAAAGGTTTTAAAGAATATATAATATATATAATATATAATTTTGTCGAAGCCTAAAAGGTTTTAAAGAATATATAATATATATAATATATAATAGCTTCTGCACACGTTTGGAATGATGATGTGATCAAAGATGAGGGGTTTTTTTCTAAATAAATTATTGTTCTCCCTCATTTACTATCGTCACTAGAACATATAGCTTCCACACGAGACGAGTAACAACACAGACAAAGAGCAGACGGAGAATTAAATGTCAGACGAGGTCGATAGGGAAGTGAGGAGGCAAAAAATAATATAGTTCGATAGAACACGCTGTGCTTATAATATTTATCAAATTCAAATTTGTAGTAAATCATAAGCTTATAATGCTTTAAGCTAGTTTGAAATCAATTTTCATTCAAGATTCTTAACAATAAGTATGACAGAACGCTTGTGTGATTTAGGTTTCTAAAAATAAGTTTTCATCTTATCATTGGAGTAAATGGTCGGTCAAAATAAATAACCGCAAGCCGTGAGTCTGATTCAAAAGAAAATGTTATGAAATAAATAATATACATGCGTACATTAAAGAAGGATTTGTATACAAAAGGAATAGAAATGCAACGTTATTCGATTTTAAAAATAGTATAAATATAATTAAAAATTATTAAATAGGCGCATGCTTGAAAAGAATATATTGAATCTATTCGAATCAAAGTTTTTGTCACATTGATTTTAATGCATAACATGTTTAAAATAAAAAGAAAAAATTTAAATCGTTTTTAGTTATCAAATTAAATGTAATGTTTAAAATAAAAAGAAAAAAATTAAATCGTTTTTAGTTATCAAACTAATAAACGAATCGTTTTAACTAAAAAATGTACAAAAAATATTTAGTTTCTTAAAAAGTATTTCCAAATAAAACTTTTTATTTGTGTAATTAAAATTAAACTTTCGAGCTCAAATTACATATTTTCAGTATACATTAATATTAAATAAATAATTATTGATTCATTTATTTCTAGCATACGAATTGTTAGAAATTAATTACTTAATGCATATGGAATTCGATACTGTGAGCAATATAAAACAGAAAAGTTTAATTGAAAATAAAAACAGTTTTAAAAATATAAAAAAAAATATGTAAATATACAATAACAGTTTTTTTTAAAAAAAATATATATATATATATACATATCTATATATATCAGATTTTTACAGTCGTGCTTTCATATAACAAGTCTCAAGGGGCAAAAAAACTTAGATAAAGAAAAAATTCGTTTATATAATTGTTTTTTTATGGAATAAAAAACTTGGTTGTATGAAATTCGTAATAGAATTTTAATTACAAATTTGTATATAGTAGCTCAATACTTACTTCAAAAATATTCAATAGTTGATTTATGATTAAAATTCGTATACAAAATAGACTAACGACGAATTTCGAATAAGTATAGAATCGTCGACCTTCGCAACAAAAAAACTTTTTACATAACGAAAAAATTCACTTTCGGAACACTTCAATTAGAAATTGAATCAAAACATGTTTCCAAATTACGAACCAAAGGCTTCGGCTTCGTCTTCGTTTCCTTGAGATTCGCTGGATTGAAGTTCGAGTCTAAGTTTTAGTTTGTTTAGTAGTAGGAAGCGAAGGCAATAACAACTAGATATTTATTCGTTCTTGTATATAATTGATAACTGTTGCCTCATAATATATGCCTTTAGTTGAGTGGAGTTAATATGATAACTATTTTCCGTTCACTTCTTTGCTCTCTTTTTTCTTGTAGACAATGTCCTTGCCATGAGAAATCTGCCCTGTCTGGGCGTCACTAATGGCAGCGGATTGGGCGGCATTGGCGGAAAGTCAGCGGCAGCGGCTGCAACTGCTGCGATGGAGGCGGCGGCGGCAGCGGCAGCGGATGTAACCACAGCGCCACAGCCACCACCACCACATTCGACATCATCCTACTTTACCACAACTTATTACCACTTAACCGATGAAGAATGTATGTGTTTCAAGTTTCAAAGCTACTTTGATAGCCAAGTTTTAAGTATAAATATTTATCTATTTGTATTTGGCTGCTTTATATATCTAATATATATATTTGAGCGATAAAGATCGACAGCTGGGACTAGTTTGCATACGAACCGACGGACAAGGACACGTTCCATGTATGTAAAGGGTGTTTTTTAAGAGGTATAGAACTTTGAAATGGAATAAAACAAATATGATTTTTTTTTATTGATATGAAATATACTTTATTCGAAAGACAAACTGCTGGCATTATAATTTAAATATGATTTCCAATTTTCGACGACCAAGATCTTTCCGCAAAATCTTCCATAAAGTAGATGGACACATATCCAATTCCTGTGCACGATGGCGGATTGACTGATTCGGGTCTTCCTCTACGCTACGCTCTACAGCGGCAATGACTTCTTCTGTACGCACTGTACGACATCTCTATCATTTAGAGTAAACGTGGCGCGAAAACGTTCCATAGTTAATCGAATTAATTGCTCTGATGGACGATTATGTTGACCGTAAAATGGACGTAATGCGCGATATGTACTTCGAACAGAACCATGATTTTCAAAATCAATTTGCACAATTTGGAAGCGTTGTTCAGGCGTCAGTCTATTCATGTTGAAATGCCAAACCAAACTTAACATATATCATTTAACAGCTGACAAAATGGCCGCCAGTTAAAAAAGTGTTGCCAACTTCAAGTTCTATACCTCTAAAAAAACACCCTTTACATCTATTTGTGTACACTCACTCGAACCAAATATTGTGAGAAATTAAGTCATTTGCTTATAGGTAAAGGACTTCAGAGAAGGGTAGCAAAACGGAAACGTAAAGTACCGTACCGCAATGAGAATTGTAAAAATGAAGTGATAGAAATTTGTGTGTGTAAAAGTGGCAAAAAAAAAATAAATAATAATAATGAAAAATTTCACTAAATGTTTCTGTAAGTTCATTTGTGCGGAGAGAATGACTTGAGTCTCAGTTCCAGATGTTGCCAATTATAGGCACCACAATGGAATTGAAAAAAAAAAACCATTTTCAAGCTGATCATTGCGGACAATGAATGAATGGAATGAGTGTTGTGTCGAGGTCTCGTAAGTCCAAGTAAAGACGTTTATCAGCAGAACACAGGGGATACAACGAACGAGCTACTGTCCCCGCTTTTGACATGGTACGTCCCTACACCCTATTCGTCGGCACCCGGACACCCGCTGTGCCTTTAAGTACTCTCAGTTATGTCCGTGGCATTGTTTTGTTTTGTAAAATCAATACAATCATTTTCCACCTATAATGATCTTGAAGAGAGCTCGAGTCGAGACCGTTTCGTGTCATGTCGCTACAAATGAAAACAATTATCGGTTGTTGAAAGCCGAAAGTCGAATGAAAACAAAAACAAATGCATTCGCTTTTCGCTTTGTGTCCTTTCTATGTTTCTCTATCACAAATGAGTCTGCTGAGCGGCCTTTGTTAGTCATATGCTTGTGTCACGAGCATCCAGGGTCCAGCAGATTTAGGTTCAAATTCAATTGTTTGCCAAACTGATTTGTGTTGCAATTACATTGTTAATCCCATTTGGCAAGATGTTTTTGTTAGCCTTTGGCTGCTTGCCTTGTTGCGTTGCCTTATGTTTCGATTTTTTTTATTTTTTTTTTTTTGGGTAAATTATCCTATAATTTGTGCAAATTAATGCGTACAATTATCTCTAGTTGAAAACTATATAGAATTTAATTTTATTTATTTATTTATTTTTTTTTGGTAAATTATCCTATAATTCGTTCAATTTAATACATACAATTATCTCTAGTTGAAAACTATATAGAATTTAATTAATTTATTTTTTTGGGTAAATTATCCTATAATTAGTGCAATTTAATGCAATTACCCCTAGTTGAAAACTATATAGAATTTAATTTATTTTTTTTTATTTTTTATTTTTATTTTTTTTTTGGTAAATTATCCTAGAATTTGTGCAATTTAATGGATACAATTATTCCTAGTTGAAAACTATATAGAATTAGGATAAGCAAGCTTTCATTCCGCCCGTTTTTACTGCTGAGCTATATCAAATACATAAGTATATATTTATCTGAAGTGCAGATGGAGCGATGTAATAAATGTAACTAACATTTGATTGAAAAACTTTTAAAGCTTTGCATTGCTTTAAATAACACAAGTAAATCGGCCCTAGAACTGCAAAGTCCATCATATTATGTTTTGTTTCGATTTTTTTGTTTTTTGGTAAATTATCCTATGATTTGTGCAATTTAATGCATACAATTATCTCTAGTTGAAAACTATATAGAATTAGAATAAGCAAGCTTTCATTCTGCCCAATAAAAATCTCTAAGTCTTCCAAATTCAAGCTTTTGTTTATATCGATCACATGTGTATATCAGAGTTATCGAAAATTTGAAACAAGCTTGTACTGCCTATAGCTTTGATTATATGTTCCAAATCTGCAGCCTCTAACTCTCATAGTCTCTGAGATGTACGCGTACATAAAGACGGACATGGCTATATCGAGTGCACTGTTGATGCTGATCAAGAATATATATACTTTATGGGCTCGGAGAGGCTTCCGTCTGCCTGTTACATAATTTTACCCTTTTTACCCATCATTGAAAATGAGTTCAGGGTATAAAAATAGGTACATTTCAATCATTTTTTAGCTCAGATAAGTTAGCTGACATGATAAACATAGCTCTTAGACCCGTCGCTAATTGTTGTGTAATTAAAATTAAACTTTCGAGTTCAAATTACATATTTTCAGTATACATTAATATGAAATAAATAATTATTGATTCATTTATTTCGAGCATACGAATTGTTAGAAATTAATTATTTAACGAGTATGGAATTCGATACTGTGAGCAATATAAAACAGAAAAGTTTAATTGAAAATAAAAACAGTTAAAAAAAAAAAAAAATATATATATATATATATATATATATATATATCAGATTTTTACAGTCGTGCTTCCATAAACCAACTCTCAAGAGGCAAAAAAACTTAGATAAAGAAAAAATTCGTTTATATAATTGTTTTTTTTTTTATGGAGTTAATATCTTGGTTGTACGAAATTCGTAATAGAATTTTAATTACAAATATGTATATAATAGCTCAATACTTACTTCAAAAATATTCAACAGTTGATTTATGATTAAAATTCGAATTTTAGCTGAGATTTAAATGTCATAAACAAACACATCCATTTTTGCGGGGCAGAGACAAAAAAAAGTAAGTGAGAGTAAAAAAGATTTCGTCGAGGTCATATATGGTTGCCCTGCATGATATTTTTTCACGTGTAAATCGAAAGTTTATAGATAATCCTTTAACACGCAGACTGACCATTAATCTTGTGCATAGATGGATATTGAGCGAGAAGCTATCTATCTGTTATCTATGCCTCGTTGATGCCACTTTTTAATGGTCGAATGCTCAGCTCCGGTCAGCTAAAAGCTGGAGTTGCCTTTTCATTATTCCTCGACCCTCGTCGTCTTTAAGCGCTAGAGGTAATAGGGTAAAAGTGGCCGTCGAGTGAGTTGTCGCTTCGCTGGCTACAAGAAGTTGGTATTAAATTGATACGCAGATTGGTTGGGATTTTCTTACAATCAATTCTAGGAAATTTGTCTTGAAAGAAACATGCTCCAATAGACGAAAACGAAACTCAAACCCTTTTTGTCAAAGCCTTTTCGAGCGTTGAGCGTTGACCGTTGTGATTTGATTCGATTTCATTACTATTTTGTACTCTGTTTTGAAATCCCTACACACAAGCTGAGTTGGTAGGCATATATATATCGAGACACTCAGCGTTTCGAACGTATTAATAATGACATTTTTAGAGCGTGCCAAAACAAATTTTATGCACCATTGAAAATGAACCCCGGCAAAAAACTGACAAATTGAATCGAAGTTGACATGACCGTTCGGAAAATCCTGAAAGTGTGTTAGATCCAAGTTTACGGTTGCAGCTTTATTCAAAAATTTTATTTTTATTTTTTTTTTAATGACCTAGAGTCAAGTTTCGGAAAAGTGAATAAATCTAAATGCAGCAAAATAAAAATCAAATTATAGCTAGATATCCTGATCACAACAAAATCAAATACTCTTCATTATTAATTAAATATATTTCAGGTTGCAGCTTTATTCAAAAATTGTACTTTTTTACTCTCTTTATTTTTTTGACCACGATAATAATGACCTAAATAAATCTAATAGAAATCAAATTATAGCTAGATATCCTTTGGCCTTCTGAGCTAAGATCACAACAAAATCAAATACTCTTCATTATTTTAATTAAATATATTTCAGGTCACAGTGGGGTCAATCAACTGGGTGGCGTCTTTGTCGGTGGAAGACCATTACCCGATTCAACACGCCAGAAAATTGTTGAGCTTGCACACTCTGGTGCACGACCATGTGATATATCACGGATTCTACAAGTATCCAATGGATGTGTTAGCAAAATTTTAGGCAGGTGAGTACAGTTAATGTAGTTCCTCTTATTTTTTTTTTTATACAGACGCACATAGTTTTATCGACTTTGGTTGACCAACCTTGAAGCCTTAAAAATATAATATTTTCCGTGGTTGTTAGCCGATCAAGATTCAAGTGTATAATAATAATAATAATTAATTAATGTATAATAATAAAAATATTAATTAATAATAATCCGCACCAATGCTTGATGACTAAACTTCAATCTTGTATAATAATAATAATAATTAATTAATGTGAAATAATAAAATAATAATTATTAATAATCTGCACGAATTCGATGCGCTTAGTATTTTAATCTTCTGATTCTTAATATTATGTTCTCTGAAAAGCTGTATCTTTGGTTCATTTAAACTGTGACAAAAAATATATTTGATAAATTGAATTGCACACTTAATGGAGAACTAAAGATATTATTTTCTTTTGCAACTATGTTTCAGATATTACGAAACAGGAAGCATTCGACCGCGTGCAATTGGTGGATCCAAGCCACGTGTGGCAACCGCTGAAGTCGTTAGTAAAATCTCCCAATACAAACGCGAATGTCCGAGCATATTTGCCTGGGAAATCCGGGACAGATTATTACAGGAAAATGTCTGCACTAATGACAATATACCAAGTGTAAGTAAAAACAAATTAGTAAGGAAGCCATGCCGAATATTATATACGCTTGCAAAGAATACACTGAGAAAAACTCCGCTGGACTATTGAGTCGAGTACCCAATTTTCTAAGTTTAGGAACGAATTTATTAAATTTTAAACGGATTGTTTAAAACTACTCTTCTTGTTTTAGGACCGATATGGTCTTGAAATTGTTCTCAACATTTTCTTTTTCTTTTCGCGTACAGTCAGTGCTCAAATATCAAGTATGTGTGTGTGTGAGTATTTAATTATTTCGTCTATAGTTTCAAACGGCATTTTCAAGATTTTACTGTTATCGATTCCATGTGTATATCGGAAGCGGGAAGAGTTATCTAAAATTTGAAATAAACTTGTACTGCGAGCTTATGTTCCAAATCCAAATTTCTCTAGTCGAGAAATCCCGCATACTTCACGTAACTCCAACGTTCCATATATCCGCTGTTTTTTAAACGATATATAAATGTTTGCATTTACGATCTAAGAACGAATATGCACTTGCATTGTGTTTCTTAAACGATATAAAAAAATGTTTACATTTACGATCTAAGAACGAACATGCACTTGCAGGTAATAAAGTATATTCGCGTATAATGGTAGTTTCATTCCATTAGTTTCAATTCATGCCAGTCCGTGCGACTGAGTACGCACAACATTCACTCATACTCATATTTTTGTAGTATTCCAATTCACTTGTATATTCGAATATCAGTTTTTAGCCGTTCGTTCGGTCCGGGTGCTCTTTAACGCAATCTTCTTCTTTCTATTAAAACTTGAACACAAACACAAACATAAGCGAATTTTGTTTTTAATGTGTATATAATTTCGTTTCAGATTATTTTCTAATCATCCCGAATACGTGTTTATGTTTTTACAAATACCACAATGATTGATACAAGGTTAGGTCTAAAACTCATTTCATTCTATTGCTGTTCCGTTTTAGTCATTGTCTTTGGAATATTCTTTAAAGGATTTAGTGCGAGAAAAAAAAGTGTGCCAAGGGCCGGCGCGGCTTTAATAACAATTCTAACATCAGAGACCGTTATATGCCATTTATTGGCAGACTTTTTTATGCTTGACGCCATTTCTTTTTCTTTTATTCCCTACATCTAGTTAGCATTGCCGATTTTTTTTATCGTTTATTAAGTATGCCAAGGAGGAAACAAAAATGAAAAAAGGAGGAAAATGAATTGTGACAACAGCGTTGTGTCCATGTCCATGGCCAG
The DNA here is from genome assembly GCA_035044485.1 of Scaptomyza reducta. Classification (NCBI taxonomy): domain Eukaryota; kingdom Metazoa; phylum Arthropoda; class Insecta; order Diptera; family Drosophilidae; genus Scaptomyza; species Scaptomyza reducta. The sequence continues at coordinate 521,876 of JAWNNV010000463.1, forward strand.
GGCCAGGGCCTGCGTTGTACTTTTCCTCACTGACAGTTGTGTGGAAAATGTGCTCATTCAAATGGAAGAGCAAAATCTTTTATGCACATTAAACGCGACACAAAGGAGGGAAAATCAGTGCTGTGCTGTGCTGTGCTAAGGAAAGGAAAAAATAGTATGGAAAAACGTATAATATATTAAATAAATACGGCCCAGCAGCTCGTCACCACAAAGCGTTGAAATTCACGCGTGAAGGGGAAGGGAAGGGCGTCGAACGACCGATTGGACCGAACACAGAAATTAGGAGCGGGGTGTTATCAGGCAGGGGGTGGCAACAAAAGTAAAAACCATTCAGGGATATAAATGCGTTTTGTGTGTTGTGTTTGCCAGTTGAAAAGTTGAACGCTTTGCAGCATGGATATAATTTACTTCAGCCATTGTCCAAGGGTTTTTTTTGAAAAATTTGATAAAACAAAAATACTAAATATACGGATTGATAAAAAAAACAAGTGAGAAGGCTCTAGTCGAGAAATCCCGACTAGAAGATGCCATAAACCCTATACTTTACGCATACAGTCAGTGCTTGCAAGTATGTGTATAAGCGTATAGTGCATACTTTCTTAACTTCAATACTCCAATATCACCGGTGTTTTTCAACCGATTTCAATAACATTTTCACAGATTGTCATTATTTAGTCTAATCTTTCTAACTGCATCAAAAAGTTTTCCAAATACAAGATTTTGTTATTATCGATCACATGTGTATATCGAAAAGGGGAAGAGTTATCGAAAATTTGAAACAAACTTGTACTGCCTATGGATTAGGCGAACTTATGTTCCAAATCTGGAGTTTCTACCTCTTATAGTGTCTGAGATCGACGGACAGACGGACAGTCGGACATGGCTATATCGACTCGGCTGTTGATGCTGATCAAGAATATATATACCTTATGGGGTCTGAGATGCTTCCTGTTACATAGTTTGGCACAAAGCCATTACACCCTTTTTACCCATTTCCAATGGGTTCAGGGTATAAAAACAACACATTTTACAACAACCAAATTTGGTGGCAAGATAGCTGATTACTTCTTGTAAAAATCTGTCTCGAAAGTGTGGATGCCACGCCCATCACTGCCACTCCCAGACCCTCGATTTTTTAGAGCGAGGATGCCTTTATCTTCCACAATTTTTGAGCTAGTCACCAAATTCTGCTGGAAGATTCCTGTCCTCCATACCGCCTGTCTTTTAAAATCGGAAATCGCCATATCTTTCTCTTTGCAAGCTTCAGTAGTCAGCACAAGTTTTTCTACTGGTTTCAGAGTATTCCGCAGTCGGTTGCTTCGGACTGCAACGTTTTTACTTAAAACTGAAATATACATTTTTCAACGATTAAGGAATCTTAACAAAAGGAGCTCCGGCTTGAAAGCCTTAGAAGAGTTCTCTCGCTTGTCAAATTTGAAAATAATGTAAACTAGTGGAAACATTTTTTTTTTTTATTTGATAAAAATAATGTATTTTTACATTAAGGAATCTTAACAACTCCGGTTTGAATGCCTTAGAAGAGTTCTCTCACTTGTCAAATTTGAAAATAATGTAAACTAGTGGAAACATTTTTTTTTATTTGATAAAATAATATATTTTTAATGGAAGAGAAAAAAAAAACAATTTGGCTTCAAACGGAATATATTTATAAAATAAAATATTAAACTCCGCTGACGATCTCATGCTGAATCTTTCTCTGTTCTCCCCTTTATGCTGTGCAGTTGGTATATGAAAATATATAACAAGTACATGTACCTAAATATGTGTGTCTATTTATAAATGTATGTATTGTGAAAAAATGATTGTATATATGGATAACGCTTTCGGGGATGGCGGCGCTCATTTTTTTTTTTTTTCAAAATAAGTTTTTATGCCAAGCGTTCTTTTTTTTCATTCCCTCGAAAGGACATTTTTGCCTAATTTTTCCACTCAAGTGCACTTTTTGCCTGTTGTTGTTTTCACTGCTCGCACTTTTATATATATTTATGTATTTTTGCGCGTTTGTTCTTTCGTTCTTTCTTTCGTTCGCTTTTGCCTTTTGAATTCATTTCAAATGCGCTGTCAGGCGCAGGCACTGCCCTAAAAATAATAATAGAATAGGAACAAGTAAAAAGGTGGCTCCAGCCGAGAAAGCTCGACAAGCAGAGATATCCTGAATACTAGAACTAATTATTCTTTGTGCCTGTAGGTATGTGTGTGCAAAGAAAAGGCATACTTCACATACTTGACTTATCTTCAGTCTCGATATTTTACGGTATATCTCAATCGATTTTGAAGAACATTTTCACACATGATCGTTTATCATTTGATGCCATTATTAGTTTGTTCATTTAATTTGGTTATTAAAGCTATTTGCTATATTGTTATTACTTTTATTATTGTGGTTCAAATATTTTATAAGCTTTGGGTGGATTAAGAAATATATATTTTATTGTTATTAATACTGAAAATATTCCAAAAACGCCATAAATGATTGGTAATTTGAAGCAAACCGAATGACCGCATTTTTTCCCCCAAATAACTGATTTAAATTCAAAAGACGAGTTATCGATAATTTGAACAAACGTTTGCTACCTTTGGTAATTTAAGCTTCTAAAATTCAAAAGACGAGTTATCGATAATTTAAGCAAACGTTTTCTACCTCTGGTAATATAAGCTTCTAGGATAACTGTACATGTCTCTCCAGTAAATGTCATCAAAATTCAAAAGACGAGTTATCGATCATTTAACCTCTGGTAATTTAAGCTTCTAGGATAACTGTACATGTCTTTCCTGTAAATGTCATCAAAATTCAAAAGACGAGTTATCGATAATTTAAGCTTCTAGGATAACTGTACATGTCTCTCCAGTAAATGTCATCAAAATTCAAAAGACGAGTTATCGATAATTTAACCTCTGGTAATTTAAGCTTCTAGGATAACTGTACATGTCTTTCCTGTAAATGTCATCAAAATTCAAAAGACGAGTTATCGATAATTTAACCTCTGGTAATTTAAGCTTCTAGGATAACTGTACATGTCTTTCCTGTAAATGTCATCAAAAATAATTTTTCACTTTGTATTTATTTTTTTAAAGGTTTCGGTAATATAAGCTTCTAGGATAACTGTACATGTCTCTCCAGTAAATGTCATCAAAATTCAAAAGACGAGTTATCGATCATTTAACCTCTGGTAATTTAAGCTTCTAGGATAACTGTACATGTCTTTCCTGTAAATGTCATCAAAATTCAAAAGACGAGTTATCGATAATTTAAGCTTCTAGGATAACTGTACATGTCTCTCCAGTAAATGTCATCAAAATTCAAAAGACGAGTTATCGATAATTTAACCTCTGGTAATTTAAGCTTCTAGGATAACTGTACATGTCTTTCCTGTAAATGTCATCAAAATTCAAAAGACGAGTTATCGATAATTTAAGCTTCTAGGATAACTGTACATGTATCTCCAGTAAATGTCATCAAAAATAATTTTTCACTTTGTATTTATTTTTTTAAAGGTTTCGTCGATAAATCGAGTGTTGAGAAACTTGGCGGCACAAAAGGAACAGCAGCAAAGTGGTGGATCAACCAGTTCCAATTCGAATCAAAACGCGACTAGCAACAACAACAATGGCAATAGTATTACTAATGGCAATACTTCTAGCACGAGTGCGGCGTTGACAGATTCTGCAAATGATCTGATACAGACGGCAACAACACCATTAAACTCGTCGGAAAGTGGCGGTGCCAGCAATTCCGGAGAGGGTAGCGAGGAGCAAGAGTCCATCTATGAAAAGTTGCGTCTGCTAAATACCCAACAAGTTTCGTCAGCGTCAGCAGCAACACCATCCACACACGGCCAACAGTTGGTGGTGCCCACAAGTCATTTTAGTCCGCATCATCATCCCCATCATACGAGCCACACAATCCATGCACATTGCCAGCAGCAGCAGAGTTGGCCACCGCGACATTATTCCACCGGTTCTTGGTATGCAGCTCCTCTAAACGGCAATGAAATACCTGCACCCTCTCCCGGTGTGGTTTCGTTGCCGGGCTATGGTAACGGAGCTGCTGCTTCCCTGGCACCATTAACCCCACCAAGTGATCTCATCAATATTGGTGGTGGTGGTCCAATCGTTAATTTGGGAAACTGCTGTACTATCACACCAGATGACGTTATGCTCAAGAAGGGTAAGTTGAAAAATAAGCTAAAAAAAATTATTTATATATTATATATTTTGTGACGTGAAATATTTAATTTATTATAAAGGGTGTTTTTTTAGAGGTATAGAACTTTTAAATGGATTAAAACAAAGATGATTTTTTGTATTGATATGAAATTTACTTTATTCGAAAGACAAACCTTTGGCATTATAATTTAAATATGATTTCTGGCATATGTCCGCCACGGCTGGCTCGGACATAGTCCAATCTAGACGACCAAGATCTTTCCGCAAAATCTTCCTTCCATCTCTGTGGATGCGTATTATCATTTAGAGTAAACGTGGAACGAAAACGTTCCATAGGTAATCGAATTAATTCGGAATACTTTGATACCAGTATAATAATAAAAGATATGGCGATTTCCGATTTTAAAAGCTGTACGGCGGTACAGGAAGGCGTTGCGTCCAAACAGCTCAAAAACTGTGGAAGATACGAACATCCCCACTTTAAAACAAGTAAGAAGGCTCTAGTCGAGAAATCCCGACTAGACTATACCCTTAACCCGATACTTTACGCATACAGTCAGTGCTTGCAAGTATGTATGAGTGTGTGTATGTATACGCGTATAGTGCATACCTTCTTAATTTCAATACTCCATATCTCCAGTGTTTCTCAACCGATTTCAATAAAACATATGGTCATTATTTCGTCCAATGTTTCAAACTGCATCAGAAAGTTTTCCAAATTCAAGATTTTGTTGTTATCGATCACATGTGTATATCGGAAACGGGAAGAGTTATCGAAAATTTAAAACAAACTTGTACTGCCTAGGGATTAGGCGAGCTCTGAGATCGACGGGTTCATACATACGGACGGACAGACGGACATGACGGACCATGGTCGGCTGTATATGCTGATCAAAAATATATATACTTTATGGGGTCGGAGATGCTTCCTTCTCCCTGTTACATACTTTTGCACAAAACCATTATACCCTTTTTACCCATTTTCAATGGGTTAAGGGTATAAAAAGGGCGGTGGCAATAGTGGGCGTAGCATTTTAACTTTTGATGCAGATTTTTGGGAAAAGTAACCATCGAGGGCTATCGACTTGTAATGGATCTAACAGACCCAATTTTAACACTTTGTCTGACGAACACATGGAACAGTTGTTGAAAAAAGTTGCGTTCATACAGACGGACGGACAGATGAACGGACAGCATGACGGACATTGTGTTTTTATCATTTTATCGTGAAGTAATTGTGTTTTTATCATTGTTTTTTTCCATCTATTTTATTCTTCATATCTTGTCGAAAGTTTCTAAAAACAAGTTCCAGTTTATATTGGTAACCGAAAGAGTTGTCGATAATTTGAAAGAAATTTTTACTTCACGGGGTATACGAGAAATGTTGACGTATCGAGCTAGTATATTCTCTGGATCGGCGAGTTCATATAGATATACGGAAGTATAGAGCCTCGGCTGTTGATGAAGATTCAGAATAAATATTTTTAAGCTATTTCATGGGTTCATAGATAGCCTTTTATTTATATCTAAGCTTTATTTTAAGGCGGAGAAAATTTTGACCAACGAAATCCCAAAATCATTTGGTTTGCTCTAGTTTTTATTTTTTCCCAAAAAAAAATGTTTCTTTTATTTTTGGTAAATTAAGTTTTAGATCGTTTATTTTATTACCAATACGATACAGAATCCGATTTAGTTTAGTTTTTATTTTTTCCTAAAAAAATATGTTTCTTTTATTTTTGGTAAATTCATTTTTAGATCGTTTGTTTTATAACCGATACGCTACAGAATCCGATTTAGTTTAGTTTTTATTTTTTCCTAAAAAATATGTTTCTTTTATTTTTGGTAAATTCATTTTTAGATCGTTTGTTTTATAACCGATACGCTACAGAATCCAATTTTCGACGGATGTGAAATTGTAACAAATTAATATTCTGGTTTCATATGCGAAATACGTTAGTGTCCCAGGTAAAACCGACGGTACATCTCTCAAGTAACTTACTGTAAACAATTTTTGCTCAGTCAGGGCAAGAGAAGAGAAGCACTAGACAAAGAGACAAAACACAACAGAGCAAGGGCAATCAAGTATCGTAAAATGCTTTGGTCACGTGCCTTTAACATTTACGCACGCACGATGACAAGTTTGCCATCATCGTACTGACTGCGACGACAATACTGGGACTGATAAATAAAAAAATATAATAAAACAATCACTGTGCGAGAGAGGTATGCACGGAGTATGTAAATAAAATACAAGTCAGCATTAGCCGTGCATCAGAAACTGTTTTTTAAATCAATCGTGCGTATTTTTTTGTTTGATTCATCACAAAAGTATGTTCACAGCAGTTCTTTTTGAACCTTAAAAAAATGTGTACAAAAACTAAAAAATAGTTTAGACAGTATTAATTATTTTTGAACTTTAAAAAAATTTGTACAAAAAATAAAAAAGAGTTTAGATAATATTAGTTCTTTTTAAACCTTAATAAAATGTGTACAAAAACTAAAAAATTGTTTAGATTGTATTAAAGCCGATTACGATATTCCCGTGTTTTATAAACGAGTCCAATCTTCGAAACTTTTAGAGCTAGATTCTTTGAAAATTGTAATCATCATGATTCGCTATATCGAAGATTTCTGTTCAGAATTAAAGCCTATTTAGACACTGTTTTATTAGAGCTAGACTTTAATATTGAAATCTTAGTTCTTGTATACCACTTGCAAATCAAAATCTACATAACAAGTAAGAAGGCTCTAGTCGAGAAATCCCGACTAGAAGATACTCTGAACTATTAGCGCATGTTATTTTTCAAATCATATATACACAAAATTGGGATTATACTAGGCAATAAGCTATGACTAGGTTGCAAACCTAAGATTATGTTTTCCGCTGCTCGGGCGGGACTCTTTATCTCCATGCTAAAGTCCCTAGCTCTTATGGTCACTGAGATCGACGCGTTTATACAGACGGACAAACGGACATGGCTACATCGACTCGGCTGTTGATGCTGATCAACAATATATATACTTTATGGGGTCGGAGACGTTTCCTTCTGTATGTTACTAACTTTTGCTCAAATCCATTATACCCTTTTTACGTGTGGTACTACCTCCCGAGAAATGTGGAAAACATAATCTTTGGTGTACAGCTTACTATAGACTTAGTCATAGCTAGTATTATGCTAGATTAGTGTATATATTGATAAATGAATTAACATTAAAAACATAATTGCAAGCACTGACTGTACGCGCTAAGTACTATAGTGTTCAGGGTATTCACTAGACCAGCGGTCGGGGAACAGGGGTAAATTACCGCTTTTTGGGTAGAAGTGAAATTTACAATGGAGAAGAAATAATTTTATTTTATTTTTTTATATATTTTTTTTTTTTTTTTCCACCATACATGTAGGATTTTTTTTTTTATTTATTTTTTTTATTATTTATTTATTTTTATTTATTATTATCTATTATTATCTATTATTATTTATTATTATATATTATTATTTATTATTATATATTATTATTTATTATTATTTATTTTATATTTTATTTTTAATTAATTATTTTGGGGTAATGATTAAAAACGTTCCCCGGCCACTGCACTAGACGGTATTTATCGACTAGAGCCTTCTTACTTGTTAAATTTCTGCAGGTAATAACAATATTTTGGAACGCTAAGTTTTTGGAAAAACAAAAATCTGTGCATGAAAATTAACTGTTTTATTGGTTGGGCGAGGAAGAGAAGCTAAAACAAATAACTGTAACTGTAATCCGAGGCCTGGGGCCAAAGGTAACCGTAACGGTACTACGGCAAAAGCGACGGCAACGGCAACGGCAACGGCAATGAGGCATTGCTGTTGACGTACTTGACAAGCTTACCCTTAACCAAGTAGTAGTTGTTGCTTTAATGCGATTTGCAGACTCATTTTACAGGCGATGACACTTCATTAAACGCCAAAAAAGTACGTTGGTGGGGGTGGCAACTCTAGCTGTGGTGTGTCTCGTGAGTGCGGTGGCGTAAGGGCGGGCGGAGATATGATTAGGGTGCTGATGGGGTGCATAAATAGAAGAGATACGACCGTAAATACATATTTATATATAAAATCTGCAAAACCTCATGCTACAAATTGTGCGCCTTATCTGTTTTTGTCTCTAATGTATTTAACTGTCTATATGTGTGTGTGTGTGTGTGTGGAAAAGTGTCACTTTGTCGACGACCTCCCCTTCCCCCCTTGTCATTTCATCTGCATTCCGAGATATGTGTTGTTGTTGCCGAGTTATTTTTGTCTGTAGTTGTTGCGGCTTTTCTATCTTTCCCCTCATCTGCTGAACTCCATGTCCCCCCCACATAATTTTGTGACTGTTGCCGTTGTTATTGTTGTTGTTGTTGCCCTGTCAGTACATTGCAGCAAGCTAGGCAAGTGACGTGTGCGTTCGGACCTCGAAATGGACCTGCGGCATGTCTCAGAGCTATCAACATCTATTTGCTCTGTCACATTCACTCACATTCACTCGCGCTAAGGTTCAAATGCTGCGGACTCTCTGCGTGCGGCCTCTTTGATGTGGATGTTGCTGGAGTGGACCTGAAATAGCAGTTGCAGCAAGGCGAATTCATCTGATACATCTGATTTCCTGCCGATTCAAAAGTGTTGTTTCTTGTAAGAAATCTCTTCTGAGTATGTGACGAACAGTTTAAATTCTCTTCATTTCTCTGATCTGCATATGTATAAAACATACACAAGTGCCTTTCATGATCAAATCATGTACAATCATGTACACTATTACACTTCAAAAAGTCGCGAAGCTTTCGTAGACTAATTTCGAATATCTTGTGTATGTGTAAGTGCGCTTTGATAACATTTTCTTTACTTTTTATACCCTGAAGGGTATAATGGTTTTGTGCAAAAGTATGTAACAGGCAGAAGGAAGCATCTCCGACCCCATAAAGTATATATATTCTTGATCAGCATCAACAGCCGAGTCGATATAGCCATGTCCGTCTGTCCGTCGATCTCAGAGACTCTCAGAGCTAGAGACTCTAGATGTGGTGCATAAGCTCGCCTAATCCCTAAGCAGTACAAGTTTGTTTTAAATTTTCGATAACTCCTCCCGTTTCCGATATACACATGTGATCGATAACAACAAAATCTTGAATTTGGAAAACTTTGATGCAGTTTGTAAGATTAGTCTAAATAATGACAATCTGTGAAATTTGTATTGAAATCGGTTGAGAAACACTGGAGATATGGAGTATTGAAGTTAAGAATGTGTGCACTATACGCGTATACACACATATTTGCAAGCACTGACTGTATGCGTTAAGTATATGATTCAGGGTATAGTCTTGTCGGGATTTCTCGACTAGAGCCTTCTTTTTTTTTTTTTTTTTTTGCGGTTTTATGTCAAAGTTTTTTGAACGAATTTTAAAGCTTACAAGTGACTTTTGTGAAAAGAGAAATATTATTGTAAGACTAATCTGAAACACCATAGCTACACTCCAATATACCTTTCTGGAAGTAAAGGGTGTTTTTTTTAGAGGTATAGAACTTGAAGTTGGCAACACTTTTTTAACTGGCGGCCATTTTGTCAGCTGTTAAGTGATTTATGTTTAGTTTGGTTTGGCATTTCAACATGAATAGACTGACGCCTGAACAACGCTTCCAAATTGTGCAAATTGATTTTGAAAATCATGGTTCTGTTCGAAGTACATATCGCGCATTACGTCCATTTTACGGTCAAATGATAATACGCATCCACAGAGATGTCGTAGAGCGTAGCGTAGAGGAAGACCCGAATCAGTCAATCCGCCATCGTGCACAGGAATTCGAAATGTGTCCATCCACTTTATGGAAGATTTTGCGGAAAGATCTTGGTCGTCTAGATTGGACTACGTCAGAGCCAGCCGTGGCGGACATATGCCAGAAATCATATTTAAATTATAATGCCAGAACTTTGTCTTTCGAATAAAGTAAATTTTATATCAATAAAAAAAATCATCTTTGTTTTATTCCATTTCAAAGTTCTATACCTCTAAAAAAAACACCCTTTTACAACCCCAACACACTTTAACTAAAATGTATATTGAGTTATGGATGGGCCGCATACATACTACATTACATTTAAACTAAAAGTATATGCAGTTGTAATCGGTAGGCGAACGGCATTTGGCTACTGATTATATTTTCGATAACTCTTCCCGTTTTTCGATATACACATGTGATCGATAACAACAAAATCTTGAATTTGAATCTGTGAAATTTTATCGAAATCGGTTGAGAAACACCGGAGATATGGAACAATGAAGTTAATAATGTATGCACTAAACGCGTACACACACACATGCTTGCATACTTGTTACTTGTTACTTCTTATACCACAAGTGTTACAGGTTGTCAAAAAGTGGCCATCCATTTAAGAAAGTATTGCAGCTTGTAATCGATTCTTACCCACAAATGGCTGAAATGGTAATCGATTTCGTAATTGGTATTCGCCACTGGGAAGTAACTTATTTAGCGGTGGAAAGAGAGCAATGAGTAAGAGACATCTAAGAAAGAGTTCATTTTACCATGACTAATCCAATGAACGGGGTTTCGCAGCCCTGAACCGAACCTTTAAAAATTTGTTAATGTAATTATACTATAGAAAACATACCATAAATATGCTAGATTTCTTGAAATTTTTAAAAGTTTAAATCTTTTGGCTGTTTTGCAGAGCTCGATGGTCATCAATCAGACGAAACTGGTTCTGGTGAAGGCGATAATTCGAATGGTGCTGGTTCGAATATAGGAACAAGTGAAGATGATCAAGCTCGATTAATTTTAAAACGAAAGTTGCAAAGGAACCGAACATCATTTACAAATGAACAGATTGATAGCCTAGAAAAAGGTAAACTGAGCGCCGATTTTTATCTTTTTTTCACATATATATATATTTACTTCGATCGGAACTAGAAATCATCATCTTTAAATTATTCTATGATTTCTTCATATACAGAGTTCGAAAGGACACATTATCCCGATGTCTTTGCACGCGAGAGATTAGCGGGAAAAATAGGATTACCCGAAGCGAGAATTCAAGTTTGGTTCTCAAATCGACGTGCCAAATGGCGTCGTGAAGAAAAGTTACGTAATCAGCGTCGAACACCAAACTTGACAGGCACAAACGGAACTTCATCCTCAACATCTACGGCTACAGCTTCGATGACGGACAGCCCAAATAGTTTGGGGGGTGGAGGCTGCTCGACGCTTTTAGTCGGTTCGACAGCAAGTAAGCATAACTTAGTAAAAGAACAAATTATTAATACTTTTATAAATAGCATATCTTTCCTGATGTGGAATTTTTTCGTTTTTTTTTTTCGAATTGTCTTTCTGTATGAACGCGTCGATTTCAGAGATTATGAGAACTTTGGGACATAAGAAGTCCTATCAATAAATATTACCGTTTCCGATATACACATGTGATCGAAAGAATAAAATCTCGAATTTGGATAGCTTGGAACATTTAGAAAAAATAATTACAATCTTTGAAATCGGTTGAGAAACACCGTAATATATTACGATATATTACTTATAGAGAGAAAGAGTATAGGGTTCTCCTTACTTGTTATACTAAAAATTGTGGTATTAATGATATGTTGTTTACTTATTATAGGCGAAAAAATAATGACAATCTTTGAAATTTTTGACTGAAATCGGTTGAGAAACACCGTAATATATTACTTATAGAGAGTCTAGGGTTCTCCTTATTTGTTATACTAAAAATTGTGGTATTAACGATATGTTGTTTACTTATTATAGCCGGTCATGGCAACGGCTTGTCATCGCCAAATCCAATCGTAACACCAAATTGTACTTCCGAAAATTCAGATGGACAACTAAGAACTGAAGCGCAGCACTCCATTGGCGGTGGTGAAGTGGTTAATGCTTGTTCCCCGGGACTTGGTGCACTTAATGAGCAACGCCATCAGCAACAGCAACAGCAACAGCATCAGCAACATCAGCTACAACATCAACATCATCATCATCATCATATTCCCCATACACTCGTGCCATCGATATCACCACGACTCAATTTTAACAGCGGTTTTAGCACTTCAATGAGCGCAATGTATTCCAATATTCATCACAATGCCATAACAATGAGTGAAAGTTATGGGTAAGTCTTGATTATTGTTATTGCAATCGAACTTCTCTAGCACGAACTTTCCGTTGAGATTCACTAAATCAGCGGCCGGGGAACTTTTTTAATCATTCTAAATATTTTTGGAACTGACATTACCCATTGGTAATCGAGCAGAAAAATGGAAGTTCGACTGCATTGGTCGAAAACATGAAATTAAATTTGTGTTTATTTTTTAGTGCGGTTGCATCGATACCCAGCTTCAGTCATTCCTCGCCTATTGCACAACAACAACAGCAACAGCGCGATTTGAGTTCGCCATCAATGTATGCGTGCCACATGCCAGTGCGACCGCCGCCAATAGCAACACATCACGATGTTGCAGCTGCAAGTTCGGCAAATGACAACAACGCCAGCAACAGTAGCAATTCGAGAGTGAATGCCGCCAGCGGATCAGGATATGAATCTTTAACAGGCTATGGTTTGCCGCCACCGCTGCCGCCACCACCACCGCCGCAGGCAGCGTCACCAACGACTGCCTCTTGCCACCAACAACAACAACAGCAACAACACACAATGGAGCCACCCCGTCTATCCGCATGCCCAAGTCCAAGTCAAATGGGGCATGTAGCTGGAGGATTTGGCAGTGAAACTATTTCATCGACGGCAATGCCGCCTTCCTATACGCACATGAGCTATAATTATGCAGCAGCGCCATCTGGCGGCGGTGTCGGTGTTAATTCGCATGGAGCGGGAAAACAACAGTTTTTTGCATCTTGCTTTTACTCGCCTTGGGTATAAGAAGAAGAGTTCAAAGTTCTCAAATCTATTATTGAATTTAATTTAGCACAACTTTCATGCATTCACAACAAAATCCATCAAATATATATATAACACACAAATCGAATTTACATATCTTTAAATAAAATAGCTACTTCAAAATCACTGATATCAAGCATGAAGGTTGTAGTTGTAATAAATGCATATTTGTATATTTCCGCCCAAGGATTCCACCATTCCAGGTCAATGTAATTGGTGTGATTTGATTAATATAATAATATAATTTTGACAAAAAAAAAAAATAAATATATATATATATATGCATTTTATTGAACGCTTTATTAATTACACAGCCACACATTCTGATCATATAAAATCTTTTTTTCTTGGATTTTATTATAACACCAGAAAAACAAACAAAAATTGAATCAGAATCAGAATGAGGTCCGTTTCTTTCGGCGACCCAAAAACATATTGTAATTATAGTCAGATCCCCATAAACAGATTTTTATTTTGTGTGGCTTTGTTATTTATTAAATCTTAATTATTAAATTTTATTTTATTATAACACCAGAAAAACAAGCAAAAATTTAAGGGTTGCCGAATCAGAATCAGATTTTTATTTTGTGTGGCTTTGTTATATATTAAATCTTAATTATTAAATTTTGTTATGTTAATTAAATTACGAAGGATTTCAGCATCAAAATTTTAACAGTGAGTATGTTTTAGAATTAAGTTACATTTAAATTGGACATTCAACAAAAAAAAAAGTAAGTAAATGAGATAGTATTGGGTATATTGTGGGCGTGTTTTTGCGTTATTACCATTATTATCTCGCTACAAAGGTTAATGATTGTAGGAAGATGTATGGTTTTAATTATAAAGTTGCAGACTTTTCAGTAACAAACTTTTGAAACTTAATATAATAATAGAGAAATGAAAATAACTATGAATTATAATAAGGCCCACATGGCACATTTCTTAAAGCTTTGTTTAAGTCCGGCAAATAGAGAGGACTATAACTTTTCAATCATATGGTTTTAATAATAAAGTTGCAGACTTTTCAGTAACAACCTTTTGAAACTTAATAGAATAATAAAGAAATGAAAATAACTATGAATAAGGAACACATGGCACATTTCTTAAAGCTTTGTTTAAGTCCGGCAAATATTTTAAACTTTTTAAACTTAATATAATAATAAAGTTGCAGACTTTTCAGTAACAAACTTTTGAAACTTAATACAATAATAAACAAATGAAAATAACTATGAATTATAATAAGGCCCACATGGCACATTTCTTAAAGCTTTGTTTAAGTCCGGCAAATATTTACACATATAATTGTGTAACAAGAGGATTATAACTTTTCAATCGTATGTTATGTATTTTTAAGCAGATATATCGCTTCAGTTGATTACGCACTCACATTTTCAATTTGCTTTCCGCCGAGCTCGTAAGGGTCCTTAATAAAGTTAAGTTAGGCAAACAATTTAATGAAGTTTCTTCAATGTATTTTCAAGGACTATTTTTGAATGCAATAGGGTGATACATATAGACACATTGTAATATGGGAATTAACCTTTTTCATCGCATTCAATTCGCAAATAAAACAATATTGCAAAGTGGTTGCTAAGAGAGCCAGCCAGCCAGCCAGCCAGTACTCTCGAGCCAGGCTAAATTTGAACGCTATTAGCTGTGTCCTTATAAATGAATGCTTGGTTTTTACTACCCTTCTGGTTTTACTTCGTTTCTGTTTTGTGTGTGTGTTTATGTTTTTTAAATATATTACAAAATTAATAATGTACATATAAAGTATTTGAGAATTTAGTCCAAGTATCACTGTGTACGGCCGAAAGTGTGCTAAAGTTTGTGTTAATTAAATAATTTTGGTAAGGGTATAAGGGTATGTAACAGGCAGAAGAAGCATCAACAGCCGAGTCGATATCAGTCCGTCCGTCTGTATGTATGAACGGGATCTCAGAGACTATAAAAGCTAATCATATTATGAAAACAGTTTACATGTGCAAAAGCAAGCAGTTCCCTTGTGCAAAAACAAGCAGATCACTTATACTATAAAAGAGGTAGAGACTCCAGATTTGGAACAAAAGCTCATTTAATCCCTAGGAGCATTTACACACACACACACACACATCCTTGCAAATCGGTGTAATGCTGGATAAGAGGCTCTAAGACTAAGTGTAGGGTTCAGCGTATCTTCTATTCTTTTCTTTCTCGACAAGAGCCTTTTACATTTTTTTTATAGATATGATTGGTGTTTTCTTTTTAATTGTATTGAAAGTGTTTTCTATTAATTCACTTCTCCTTCACGTATGAATAGTCAAGCAGTTCACACGTGCAAAAGCAAGCAGTTCACTTGTGCACAAACAAGCAGATCAGCCAGCCAGCCAGTACTCTCGAGCCAGGCTAAATTTGAACGCTATTAGCTGTGTCCTTATAAATGAATGCTTGGTTTTTACTACCCTTCTGGTTTTACTTCGTTTCTGTTTTGTGTGTGTGTTTATGTTTTTTAAATATATTACAAAATTAATAATGTACATATAAAGTATTTGAGAATTTAGTCCAAGTATCACTGTGTACGGCCGAAAGTGTGCTAAAGTTTGTGTTAATTAAATAATTTTGGTAAGGGTATAAGGGTATGTAACAGGCAGAAGAAGCATCAACAGCCGAGTCGATATCAGTCCGTCCGTCTGTATGTATGAACGGGATCTCAGAGACTATAAAAGCTAATCATATTATGAAAACAGTTTACATGTGCAAAAGCAAGCAGTTCCCTTGTGCAAAAACAAGCAGATCACTTATACTATAAAAGAGGTAGAGACTCCAGATTTGGAACAAAAGCTCATTTAATCCCTAGGAGCATTTACACACACACACACACACATCCTTGCAAATCGGTGTAATGCTGGATAAGAGGCTCTAAGACTAAGTGTAGGGTTCAGCGTATCTTCTATTCTTTTCTTTCTCGACAAGAGCCTTTTACATTTTTTTTATAGATATGATTGGTGTTTTCTTTTTAATTGTATTGAAAGTGTTTTCTATTAATTCACTTCTCCTTCACGTATGAATAGTCAAGCAGTTCACACGTGCAAAAGCAAGCAGTTCACTTGTGCACAAACAAGCAGATCACTTATACTATCACTTATATAAGAGCTAGAGACTCCAGATTTGGAACAAAAGCTCGCTTAATCCCTAGGCAGTACGTACACACACACACATGCTTGCAAATCGGTTTAATGCTGGATAAGAGGCTCTAAGACTAAGTGTAGGGTTCAGCGTATCTTCTAGTCGGGACTTTTAAATTTTTTTTTATAGATATGATTGGTGTTTTCTTTTTAATTGTATTGAAAGTGTTTTCTATTATATACGTATGAATAATCAAGCAGTTCACATGTGCAATAGCAAGCAGTTCAATTGTGCAAAAACAAGCAGATCACTTATATTACAAAGCAAGCAGTACATTTATTTTGTGCTGGCAATGCTGACAGGACAGCATAACGGCCTAAAACATATTCAAAAGTTCCTACAACTTCGCAATGGTAATGGTTATTTTGTTCACTGCGCAAATTCTGAATTAGTTACGTTAAATATTTTCATACTACATATATGATGGATGTTTCACATTTGTTGTGCTTATAAATAGAATGATCTAGTGACCAAATGTCATAAATAACGAAGAAGTGTTATAAATAAACATTTCCGTGTGTTCTAGAAATCATTTCTTAACATTTAGCTTTTTTTAAACGCCAAAGTAATGATATAGCAATAGCGAAATTGACATTGATGGAAAACTATAAAAAAATAATGAAATAAAAAGATAAAATGTTTCGCTATGCAACCCGACTAGGGAATGCTCCCTTATAACGATTTCTTTCTTTGATTTTAATATAATAATATTTTTAAACTTGGACATTTTTTTTTATTATACCCTTAACCCATTGAAAATGGGTAGAAAGGGTATAATGGTTTTGTGCAAAAGTATGTAACAAGCATCTCCGACCCCATAAAGTATAAATATTCTTGATCAGCACACCAGCCGATTCGATATAGCCATGTCCGTGTGTCCATCTGTCCGTCTGTCCGTCCGTATGTATGAACGCGTCGATCTCAGAGACTATAAGAGCTAGAGACTCCAGATTTGGTACATAAGCTCGCCTAATCCCTAGGCAGTACAAGTTTGTTTTAAATTTTCGATAACTCTTCCCGTTTCCGATATACACATGTGATCGCTAACAACAAAATCTTCAATTTGGAAAGATTAGACAATTAACGACAATCTGTGAAAATTTTATTGAAATCGGTTGAGAAACACTGGAGATATGGAGTATTGAAATTAAGCAGGTATGCACTATACGCGTATACATACACACACTCACACATACTTGCAAGCACTGACTGTATGCGTAAATTATAGGGTTAAGTGTATAGTCTAGTCGGGATTTCTCGACTAGAGCCTTCTTACTTGTTTTTTTTTCGAAATTTTAAAAAAAATGTCATCTATGACTATCGGTTATTCTCGGTCAATTTCAATATAATTTCTAAAGAAAGTTCGAACATAAATGTTCCGCGGGTTTTGAGCATCGATCTGAAACATTGGTCAAAGTCTTAATTTCCTTGCAATTAGATCAATAGTCAAAATCGACAAGATCGGACTACTATATGATATACATGCAAATATCTTTCACAAAATTTTATTGTGAATAAGTAAAATCATCGGCATGCCGAATATTAATGATGCACACCGAAAGTGTAGAAAGTGAAAAGTTTAAAATATTGGAGCTTTTGGCGCTGGTGGACCAAAACGTCAAAAGCGCCTAACGTCACCTCAATCCAAACTTCTAAATTATTATTCAATAATCTTAATTTGGACGGTGTTGCCCAATTGAAAAATGTTTTCCCTTTATTTGCAGTATTTTTTTTAGTGGTGCATTCAATATAAGTCCAGTACGTTTACTTGCTTTTGGAGAAGTTTACGATAATCTTATCATTTACGGCGCGCAAAACAGACTGGACGACGGCTGTGTTACCGCTGTTAAGCTTACACTTCAATGATGTAACGATATTTATCGATGTTAAATAAAACAAGTAAGACGGCTCTAGTCGAGAAATCCCGACTAGACTATACCCTTAACCCGATACTTGTTTACCAGAAACACCAAAATACATAACTCAACTTTTGTATACAACACATTTCTGTGAAAAAGTCTTTACTACGAAGCGTGGGTGCCGACCTATTACGAAACTTATTGAATAATTTGTGAATTATTTTTTTTGTTTTATTAAAAAACCTATTTCAGAAATTTTGGTTCTTGAATGTGCGATCGTAGCTTCTTTCTTGCCTGTTTAAATATATACACAAATCTACTTGTTATACCCTGAACCCATTGAAAATGGGTAAAAAGGGTATAATGGTTTTGTGCAAAAGTATGTAACAGGCAGAAGGAAGCATCTCCGACCCCATAAAGTATATATATTCTTCATCAGCATCAACAACCGAGTCGATGTCCGTCTGTCCGTCCGTCCGTCCGTCTGTCCGTCCGTATGTATGAACGCGTCGATCTCAGAGACTATAAGAGCTAGAGACACCAGATTTGGAACATAAGCTCCCCTAATCCCTAGGCAGTACAAGTTTGTTTTAAATTTTCGATAACTCTTCCCGTTTCCGATATACACATGTAATCGATAACAACAAAATCTTGAATTCAAAAATCTTTATGATGCAGTTTGAGACATTAGACGAAATAATGATAATCTGTGAAAATTTTATCGAAATCGGTTGAGAAGCACCGGAGATATGGCAAATTGAAGTTAAAAAGTATGCACTATACGCGTACACACACACTCACATATACTTGCAAGCACTGACTGTATGCGTAAAGTATAGGGTTCAGGGTATCGTCTAGTCGGGATTTCTCGACTAGAGCCTTCTTACTTGTTTTTTATAGTATTATCTCTTTAAAGATCTTGCATTTGTATGACACGGCCGAATATTTTTATACCCTTAACCCATTGAAAATGGGTAAAATGGTTTTGTGCAAAAGTATGTAACAGGCAGAAGGAAGCATCTCCGACCCCATAAAGTATATATATTCTTCATCAGCATCAACAACCGAGTCGATGTCCGTCTGTCCGTCCGTCCGTCCGTCCGTCCGTCCGTCCGTCCGTCCGTCTGTCCGTCCGTATGTATGAACGCGTCGATCTCAGAGACTATAAGAGCTAGAGACACCAGATTTGGTACATAAGCTCGCCTAATCCCTAGGCAGTAAAAGTTTGTTTTAAATTTTCGATAACTCTTCCCGTTTCCGATATACACATGTGATCGATAACAACAAAATCTTCAATTTGGAAAACTTGATGCAGTTTGAAAGATTAGACTAAATATTAACAATCTGTGAAAATTTTATTGAAATCGGTTGAGAAACACTGGAGATATGGAGTATTGAAATTAAGAAAGTATGCACTATACGCGTATACATACACACACTCACACATACTTGCATGCACTGACTGTATGCGTAAAGTATAGGGTTAAGGGTATAGTCTAGTCGGTATTTCTCGACTAGAGCCTTCTTACTTCTTCTTCTATGCGTTACACATTTCATGATAAATTTAATATACACTTTTCAAGTGAATAAATAAAAACAATTAGGCTTTCAAGTGTATATTATATTCGGTATATCTTCCTTAAATGTATTTTTTTTTTCTTCTTTTTTATGTTAGAACCATTTATCTGGTCGTATTGAGTGTAAATTCCACAAATCACATATAAGAAATGAGAGATGAGAACTAAAAAGCGAGGAGAGAGAACAAGTGGCGAATAACTGCAAATGCCTCATGCCTGATGCCCCATTCTCATCATGATCAGTTTGGTTGAAACAGTAAAAGATTAACACTCGTGGAGTTCACTTCGTTTCCACAGAAAGGATAATTTATTTTCCTACTGTGTCTCTTGCTGTGTGTTATCTGTAGTCAAGTTGTACGTATCAACATTTTTAAATACATATGTACATATATTAAGTGCGTACATGCATACATACACGTCACGTATGCAAAAGCTGTGTGTGTGTGTGTGTCTGTGTTTATGTAAAGTGAAAGTGCATTCTCTTTTGAGTGAGTCAGTCAATACATTTGTAAATTCTAAACTGACCTGACTGATGCAATCCAACAATTTAATAACTTAAAATACACAAATCTATAAATAAATACATATTTACATACCTATGTATGTTGTATGTCTAAATATAAAACTGTGAATATCCCCCTTTATACATATAATACATACATAGATATGCATGCATGTATGTATGTAGCTGCGTCTATTCGTGGAATTGTGTAACGGTTGTCGTGCATAAAAATAGAAATGGCTCATTTGTATTAATACCCAAAAAGAGTGATAAAAAATTCATTTAATAGCTGTCATTATAATTATTACTTAAAGTACATATGTACTTTATACTTATACTTTATATTATTACTTCTTTCTTAATTAGAAATTAGGCAAGAGAGAATCAAAAATAAATAAATTTATGTATGTACGTATTGACTTAAAATCTTTTTCCGAACCTGTTCCTAACACATATTTTTCACAAAAATAAATATGTTAGCACATGCATAACTGTATATACCCAAAAATATACATTTCACATTTGTATATACATACGTACATATTGAGATGAGTCCTATTATGAATAATTATGTATGCATTACACTTAAAGCCATTATAATGTTCATTACGAACATATACATATTTTCCAAAAATCAATGAGTACTCACCTTTATAAATATGTTATTTAGTGCATGTTAACTTGTTTCACTACTATTTTTGTCACTATTTTCAAATAAATACGCAAGTATCACTGCAGATATATGCGATCCTATACATACATACATGCACACGAAGTAAAGTTGTATGTATTGTTTTTGTACGCAAATATATATATTGGATATGTATGTATGTGTATAAAAAAAACCGTGACTACGAAAAACTAAAAATAAACGAGCAGCACATTTAAATTTTTGGTTTTCAGTGGGAAATTTGTTTTTGTTCCATTAAAACATTAGTGCCGAACGAGGAGAAAAAGATCAAATTTCCATCTTCCAAAATATTGATGAGTCGTGTGCACTTTTTCAACTATAGCTTTATGCACATCTGTATATAAATATGTATGTATGTACGTATTTCTGTACATAAAATACGTTTGTATTTGGACTAACTGTATTTTCAAGCTGAACTTGTACATATGTCGTTTTACAATACTGTCATAAGTATACACGTTATAATTTCTTTCGCATTGCGCATAAATACAGCTTTAACAAGTAAAGTCGTAGCAAATAAAGTAAACTAAATAATGTACGTAAAGGTACATATAACTATTTCCACGAAGGAAAATTAATGGATTTTGTGTTAGTAAACTGTATTATGTATTTTGGTGTTTCTGGTAAACAAAATAAAAGATCAGCTTTAACTTTTTCCAATGTGGTGTAGTTTAATACATAACAAGTAAGAAGGCTCTAGTCGAGAAATCCCGAGTAGACTATACCCTTAACCCTATAATTTACGCATACAGTCAGTGCTTGCAAGTATGTGTGAGTGTGTGTATACGCGTATAGAGCATACTTTCTTAATTTCAATACTCCATATCTCCAGTGTTTCTCAACCGATTTCAATAAAATTTTCACAGATTGTCATTATTTAGTCTAATCTTTCAAACTGCATCCAAAAATGTTCCAAATTGATTTTGTTGTTCTCGATTACATGTGTATATCAAACAAACTTGTAATGCGCGGGGATTAGGCGAGCTTATGTACCAAATCTGGAGTCTCTAGCTCTTATAGTCTCTGAGATCAACGCGTTCATACATACGGACGGACAGACATGGCTATATTGACTCGGCTGTTGATGCTGATCAAGAATATATATACTTTATGGGGTCGGAGATGCTTCCTTCTGCCTGTTACATACTTTTGCACAAAACCATTATACCCTTTTTACCCATTTTCAATGGGTTAAGGGTATAAAAACATTAACACAGTTATTTTATTTAACATATTTTATTAAACATAACAATTTATTGTGAAATTCAACATCCGATGTTTAACATCGATATTAATATAAAACATCGATAAATATCGTTACATCATTGAAGTGTAAGCTTAACAGCGGTAACACAGCCGTCGTCCAGTCTGTTTTGCGCGCCGTAAATGATAAGATTATCGTACACTTCTGCAAAAGCAAGAAAACGTACTGGACTTATATTGAATGCACCACTAAAAGAAATACTGCAAATTTGTGCGCCTAATTGTTGTCTATTTGTTAAGCATAAGACGCTTTCACTTTATGTCACTCTCCAAACCTGAAATGTTCATTTGTAAGGGTCGACTTATCGATATTTGTTTAACATGAAAAGTCGTGAAGTTATATTTAAAATTGGCTTAGCTAAATATTATTACAAGAATATTATTGTAGAAAAGTTTTAAAAATGTGTACAACTATGATTTATTTCGCAGAGCTTAAGAGGTTGAGCCGTTGAAGACAAAAGATAGAACGAGAACCCTCAGCCATGGGGGTGGCTGAAGATTTCGCTCCCAGCTTTGTGAAAAAGCCACAATTACATCAGGAAGATGATGGCAATCGTTTAATATTTGAGTGTCAACTGTTGTCCTCACCGAAACCGGATATCGAATGGTTCCGTAGTGACAACAAATTAACAGAGGATACGCGTACCAAATTTAAAATTCAACCTATTGGTGACAATAAATTTGCGGTAGTATTAGAGCTGGACGATGTCCTTGAAACAGATGCTGGCCTGTACAAAGTTAAGGCAAAAAACAAATCTGGAGAAGTTTCCGCATCGATTAATTTAAACTTTACACGTAAGTAAATAAAATGAATTATTTAAAATTTAAATTTAAAATATTATAAAAGAGTGTTTTCAATTAATTGATCATTTTAAAAAGTCAGAGAAAGGAATTGAACTTTACTGTTTAACTTAACTCAAACTATTAAAAGAAATTGTTAAAAAAATAGTTATAAAAAGTGTTTCTATTGATACAGTTAGGTCAAAAAAATATTGTTTTTTAAATTTTCACTAAAAATATTTTATTTAATATGTATTTACCATCATTCTGTTCAGCTGCCGATGAGCCCAAAGAAAAGTAAGCCACAATAATAAGATGAAAATGTTTTTGTGTTTATATAATTTTATTTATTGCTTTAACATAATGCTTACGCTAAGAGGCCTTCCTATGACTCATTTTTGACAGAAAAGCATAGCTATAGGATGTTATTTGATTTATTTTCTAAATATTTTAACTCTGCATTTTCAATAAATATTTTATAAAAACTGCTTACAAACTGCATCCTGTGCTTTATTAACAAAATGCTTTTTCCCTAATGCAAGAGGGCAAGTTTTCACTGCTCGAAGACATCAGGTGAGTCGCGAGGTCTGCATACATTACCTCATATGTTGATTGTGACTAAATTCTCGCTCAGCAAACTATAAGAGATTATAATATATTACCATTACCTTGAACCTTGTATATGTTCAATGCTAAGAATCCAAATACAAATAAAAATATGTCAACTAGCTATAACGAGCTTTAATTGTATTAAATTTTTTTTTTTTTTTTTGCAAGAGTCTTATGTACTTTTGTGAATTGTTTCCTGTCTGTAGCATGCTGTTCCATTTGTTTTTATTAATTTTAATGGTTCAAATTAATTCAATTCTGTTCTTCAATGTTTACAGACAAATCGACGGTTTCGCGCCGACATTCGCGAAAAAACCTGCAATTCGACAAGAAGAAGATGGTAAACGGTTATTGTTTGAGTGCCGTGTTAATGCAGATCCTGTTCCCAATATTACTTGGTTCCATAACGGCACGCCTGTCAAGGAATCGCCCAGACATAAGGTAATAACATAACTATTTATATACAATCAAACAAAAAAACCTATCTTATCAGAAAGCTAAAATAAAATAAAATTACTAATTATTTAATTAGTTTTTTTTTATTAAAATTTTTGTATACACTTTTGGAGGGTTGGTTGAGTAACATTATAAACTGCATACAGAAATAAAGAATTATTTTTTGTACATATTTTCAGCTTACTATTGATAAGGATGTCCATTCGTATTTTGCAACACTTGAAATCAAAAATGTTACAGTTGAGGATGCTGGCAAATATAAAGTAAATGCAAAGAACGAACTAGGGGAAAGTAATGCAACGATAAGCCTTAACTTTGACAGTAAGTACTACATACCTTATAAAATATATATACTATACTTTTTTTCGTTTATACAAATTTTTGGGTACAACTA
Source organism: Scaptomyza reducta (assembly GCA_035044485.1). Classification (NCBI taxonomy): domain Eukaryota; kingdom Metazoa; phylum Arthropoda; class Insecta; order Diptera; family Drosophilidae; genus Scaptomyza; species Scaptomyza reducta. Next base: position 546,291 of record JAWNNV010000463.1, read on the forward strand.
GTACACAGTTACACTTTACTGCATTAATGCTCAAGGGTGGTATGGAATAACAACTTTAAAAAGATTTTTTCGAATTTACTTTTTGTAAAATTTAAGTCACTTGAAGTACAATCGACTTGTCCGTTCCGATTCCCGGTTATCTGATATTTTTATTTATTTATATATTTTTTAAAACAGTTGGACCATACTGCCCAAGCAAGCTTTAAACTCAACATAAATTGTGCTAATATCATTTTTTGAAAGCTAACCGAAAGAATTACATACACATATGCATTTATAAACATATTCATACATACATAAATCGATTTTAAATCAAGTAAAAACGTTGCAGTCGGACGCAACCGACTGCTGAATACTCTGATATCAGTATAAAAACGGGTGCTAAGGTGTCAGATTTCAAAGGGAAAGATATGCCGATTTCCGATGTTAAAAGGCGGGCGTGGCATACAAATTTTCGATACAAATCTGTTCTGGATGTCACTAGCTATCTTGCAACCAGTTTTGGTGACTCTAGCTGCTAAAATTTGGGTAATAGGTGTATCGACTTGTTATCGATTTAACGCACCCCCCCGGGTGGGCATAGCTCCCCAATTTGAATACTTTGTCTGACGAACACATGGATCCAGTTATTTGCAAAGTACAACTGTCTATTTTAAGGGTGTCGATAAATCGGACAGCATGACGGACATTGCACAAAACCAATATACCTTCGGTATCAGATTATAAAATTAAGACATACCTACAAACACGTACATACAATATAACAAAAATAAACTTATGTATAGGTAAACATCCAAATATTAAAAATACGAAAAACAAATCAAAAAAATTAAAATGTTTAATAAATTTAAAAAAAAAATTGGATTTTTTTGTTTTTAATTGATCGAAAGTCCAATTACAAATGTGTAAGTAACTTGAGATTAATGAAGAATACTTAATTTTTACCACGCGAACCTTAATGTACACATAGTAATATAGCATTTAATTTGTAATCCTTCTTTTTGTCTTGGTATTTGGTTAGCATGTTTATGCTATTTGATATAGGTCAAAGTAGTACGATCAGATCAGCTATCTGGGAATCTATTTAAAGTAGCACCATTACCGACTTTTATTTTTATTTACTCAAAAACAAGCATCCAATTTTGCAATTGAGTATTTGTCAATATTTGTTTTTTACTCACTCTACGTATAGAGTAACAGATTGAATTAGTTTTTTTTGTGCTTTGGGAATATAGGTATAAATAAAACATAAAATAAAAAATATTTTCCAATTATCTTATCAATATAAAATTTATACTCTACATTCAGCAGAAATATTATGTATTCTAAAATATAATTACTCACTAGGAAAAACTTCTAGCTTCTGTAAAAAAAAAGGTGCCAAAGTGGTGGTAAAATTTCGACGCTGTATGTACAATATGAATGTATTATATATATATATTGTGTTTCAAAACTTTAAAAAGAATTCAAAAAGTAAATTGATGTAACATAGAAAAATTAAAAATTCATAGGCGACGAAGCACCGGTGCCGGAAAGCACAGATGGAATACGACCTACATTTACCGAACGTCCCGTCATTCGTCAAAGTGAGGATGGTGGAAATGTCACATTTGAATGTAGATGCGTTGGAGATCCCACACCAACGGTTACATGGTACGCAACAATGCAATAGAAATTAAAAAAAAATATAATTGCCTGAAACGACGCGAAGGTAAACCCTTCAATTACATACATGATTACATGTAATGTACTCCTTAAATTGGAAATGACTTTACTTTAAATTTTTTGAAGCCAATAGTATAATCACTATTCCCTCCATCCATATATAAAAAAGGTCGCATGGCGAGACTGTGTTGCGTGAGGGCAAACGCTATAAAATGTCATTAACACTGGATCAAAAACTATATCATATGGCACGCTTAGAGATTAGCAGCGTCGTCTCGAGTGATCAGGGCGAATACAAGGCGCAGGCGAAAAATACGCACGGTTTGGGTGTGGCCACAATTAATTTAAATTTCGAAAGCGGCTCAATGAAGTAAGGCCAAACAACAATCGAATCCGTTTCGAATATAAATACATAATTTTAATTTAAAATTTAATAACGCAGAATACCCGATGGTAAATCACCGCGATTTCCCAAGAAACCAACAATTCGACAAGAGGAGGATATATTGATAATGGAATGTGTACTGGAAGCGCATCCAGTGCCGGATATTACCTGGTATTGCTCAGATAAGCAAATAACGGACAACGACCGAACGAAAATGACACGCAAGGCCATTACAAAAGATAGCTACATCCTAACACTAGAGATACAAAATCCCACAAAAGATGATGGCGGCAATTATCGTTGCAATGCAATAAATATGTTTGGCGAGAGCAATGCGAATATCGCACTAAATTTCCAAGGTTAGACGTATTTTTATTATTAAACAAAAAAAAAAACAATGTCACAATTGTTTCTTACCGGACTGGAATGTACTTATGTCATGTACTTAATTAAAACTAAAAAAAATGTATAGCAAATATAAAAACACACAGACACCTCACTATATCATAACATTATACATCATATGCATAATTCGAAAGTTTTTATTGTGTACATAAAAAAATATTTAATATATTATCATCTGCAAAATATAAGAATCTTTTAAAATGCATGTATTAACAAAGTATATGTTTATTAACAAATTACAATGATATTAACGCACTAGTAAATGTATTATTTTTGAAATTACATTCTTAAAGTACATTACCGATCAAAAACAAAATTAAAAATAATTAACATTTTTTGATGGCAAATTTTATTAAGATCTAGTAATTTGTATCTTGTTCTTTATCTGTTTTTGTGCGCTAAGCTCGATGGCGATTTCAGATTAAATTAAGTCCACGTAGATGTTTCTAGCACGTCAGGATAGGGGGAGAAAAAAAACATACTGGGGTCTTACCCGAATTTTTCTCAAAATCCTGACTTGATACGCTAATTCTGAAAACACCATTGTAATATGCGTTTTTTCTTTGTTATTTGTCTGAAAGCCTGCTGTTTGACTTTGTTGTCACTCGTCTTTTACTAAGGACAGTAAAACAACACAGAGCAATTACACAATATATCTAAAATTTAAAGCTACTATTATTACTGTAAAGTTTTATAAAAATCCATTAGTGTGAACAAACATCTATAAAACGTTTTACATTTATACTTTCACTAGGATTAATAAACCTAGATATAGATTAAAACTATTTGAATGACTAAGTACATATGAGAAATTTTACATAAGATCTGGACATTATATAATTACAATTTGTGACTTCAGTGGTTATTCTGTGAATTCAATACTTAATCAAATGAATTAAAAATTTTCACCGGTAGTGTACTACATTAAAGTTCTAAAAGTACTATATACATAAGCGAGGGTCCACAAGTATGAGATTTTAGCTTGCTTATAATGTGATTATTATTATTATGTGTATAGTACTATTTAAGTCATATGTTCAACACATTCTGATTGCAATCGGTTTCTTTAAAAACAAACAGGCGCCAATGATGCAAATGGATTCGCCCCGTCGTTCATCGAGAAACCCAGGATAATACCCAATGATACAGGCACTTTAATAACAATGAAATGCAAATGCAAAGCGAAGCCGGAGCCTACTGTTACATGGTATCGGGGACAAGATTTAGTGGAAAAGAGTAAAAAAATCAAAATCAACAGTATTGTTATTGCTGAGGACACATTTGAATTGACGCTAGAAATAAAGGTATGTATTATATAAACATTGTACATTAAACATAATTAATTATAAATGGATTTTTTTAAAGGATCCTGGCGCAACGGATGGTGGCACTTACAGATGTAATGTGAAAAATGAATATGGCGAATCAAATGCAAATCTCAATCTGAATATTGAAGCTGAGCCCGAACCAGAAGGCGAAGGTCCAACATTCATTGAGAAGCCGCGCATTATTTCCGAAAATAATGGTAAACTCGTCATCATGGAGTGTAAAGTCAAAGCAGATCCCAAGCCAGATGTTGTTTGGTATCGCAACGGCGAAATCATCAAAGATACCAATAAACTGAAAATGTCCATTGAACAGCGTGGTGATCAATACTATATTAAATTAGAGTTAATTGACCCGCAGCTGGAAGATTCTGGTCTCTACAAATGCAACATTAAGAACACATTAGGCGAACTGAATGCGAATCTTACGCTTAATATTGAAAGTGAGTAACAAACTTTAAATAATTAATTATATAACATATAATTAAAAAATGTTTTAATTTACCCTTCACAGTTGTTCCTGTTATTAAGGACAAACCGAAAATTATCAAAATCATTAAAAAGCGAACAGTTGTCATCGAATGTGTGGTGGCATCCAAATTTGAACCAAAATGTGCATGGTACAAAGAATCCAATACGGTTACGGAGAGCAAGCGTCACGTTTATTTGGTTGAGAACACGAAAGAAGGTGAATTTGTCGTTAAGCTTGAAATAAATGAAGTTGAAGAAAGTGACAAAGGCGCCTACAAGCTTGTGGCAAGCAATGAAAAAGGTGAAGCCGTATCACAGGTTGTCAATCTTGTTGATATTCCCGAAGAGGATCGTAAACCTTTGAAGCCAGAAATTTCACGAAAGTTGGTCGATCAAAAGGTCATCGAATCAAAAACATTTGAGCTTATTATTAGCTTAAAGCAATCGGATCGTAAGTGCAAGGTGGAATGGTATAAGGGTAGCACCGTTATACGTGAAACAAAAGATATAACAACGACATTTGATGGGCAGACGGCAAGATTAACATTTAGCAGTGCCAAATCGGAGCATACATCAAACTATAAAGTTGTTGTCACAAATGAAATTGGCAAGGATGAAAGTGCTTGCAAAATAACCGTGGAGAAGAAGGATAAAAAGAAAGATCAGAAGGCTGAACAGGAAATGGAAAAGGATGAAGCTGAAAAGAAGCGTAAGGTAATTGAAATAACTAATAATAAGCAAGAAGAAGTTGAAGTTCGCAAAGAACAAGAACAAGTACAGGTACAGGTACAACAAAAAACTCAAACGACTAAAAAAGTCCAGAAAATTCAGATTGATGAAAGTCAACAAGTTACCATACAAGAGCAGCAGCAACAACAGCAGTCAACTATTTTAGAAACCCAAACTCAAAGTCAACAACTACAGCGACAGGTCAACAGCAAACAACAGCTTCAAATTGCTTCTAGTAGTTCGCAAAGTCAAGAGGCCCACATCAGTATTAGCAAATTGAGCGTACAAGAACAAAGTTCTTCACAAACAGTTCAAGCCACTTCCAATTCGCAGCAACCGGTTAGTGTCAAGTTGATACAATATGATTTTTATGCACTTGAAAAGTTTAACTGTGCCGAAACTTTGGTCAGGGTCTTCTTTCTGTTGCAGTTAGATCATTTGTGAAAACCAGATCGGTCCACAATATGATTTAGCATCTTCATAAAAGGAAGATTTTGCTATGAACAAGAAAGAAGGCTCTAGTCGAGTAAGCTCGACAGACGGTCATGGCTATATCGACTCGGCTTTTGATTCTCGGTCGGAGACGATTCCTTCTGTCTGTTACATACTTTTGCACAAAAGCATTATAACCTTTTTACCCATTTTCGATGGGTTTAGGGTATAATAACAAGAAGGCATATGATATTCGGCGTGCCGAAGATAGCTTTCTTACTTGTTTCCTTAATATACCTGTATACGATTACAGTCCAGTCAAAACCAAACCGAGCAAGGAGATACAGACAATCTCTCTCATATGCATGCATATTTTTATAAAATCAATTATATATTTCAATATACCTACGTACAAACTTGTACTAGTGTTCACCGAGTGTATATATTTATTTACCGTTTAAAAATCGTTTCAATTTACCAAAATTTTCGAACGAAGTTCACAATTTATTTAAAACAATACTCTCGAAATTTCGTAACAGCATATACTAATAATAACAATTTGAACAACTCTGAAAAAAAAATTTAATTTTTTCTTCAGTTTATCAGATAGAAAACTAGAATGATGATGCGGCACTTAAACTGCACAAAACCTAGTTCTTTATTTATTTAAATAAATAAAAATTATAATCCATTAATAGTGTATCCGGATATTTCTTATATATGAGTTTCATTCAATTAAAGTTAAGGTTAAAAAAAATTAAATGATACGTAGCAAAATTTTATTATATAATTTTTTTCCTACAGTTGGCAGTTTCTTTGTACCAAATACCTAAGCTTAAGTCGCGTAAGTCAACGGAAAGTCACCTTCAAGACGTTTCTCAACTTAGCAAGTCGAAAAACATTTTTGGTGTACAATTGACGGCGGTCAAACATGTGCCAATTGATGAGGTTCGCAGAATTTTTTTAAATTTAAAATTTAGTATTTCTTTTATTATCTATATCCACTGATGCTATAGCAAATCTTTTATCTTTATATATGGTACCATTTCTCTTTCTACTTATTGGGTATCTATCGGCCTTTTTCTGGCTCTCTATTCTATTATTGTCCTAGACCTAGACTCTTATCTGTGTTTATATTTCTTGATATGTTGTTCAATGGTGTTTAAAAAACATGAACTTTTCTGACTAAAAATTTTTCTGGCATTTTTCAATACTAACATTGTCTCTTTTTGTTTTTGTCAATAACAAACAATAAATCAAATATAAACATATACACAACATAAAAACACACAACATACACACATTGAAACTGGATTTGGTAAAAAGGATGAAGAAGATACGAAGAAGGAAGAAGAAATAAAAAAATCGGACATTAAACAAAAGAAAGACAAGAAGCAAGATGAAAACAATGATGAAATTACTCAAAAGGAGGAAGAAATTTCAAGAAAACTGGAAGAAAAAGCTGATAAAATTAAGGCGAGTGAACAAAAAACCAAAGAAGACGATGTAAAAATACCTTCAAAACAAATTAAACTTGATGAGATAAAGCCCGATGAAAAGAAAACTGAGGAAATCCCTGCAAATCAGACGAGTCCTAAAGAAGTTCCGATCAACAGCGAAGTTGAAAGTCAAGAAAAAGAAGTACCTACACAAGCGGCAGAGAAGAAAACAAAGGGAAATAAAACGGAGGAACCCAATTTAGAACGGAAACATACTAAAGAAGCCCAAAAACCTGAAGCTCTTGAAAATAAGACTCCGAAAATAGATGAAAAGCATTTAGCACCTAAAGCCAAATCAAAATCAGATGCACCAAATACCGTAGAGGTAAATATTAAAAAAGGTCCAGAAATTAAAACGCAATGTAGAAAGCTTCTCTTTTTTTGTAAATTAGTATCTTCAATATACACAAAAACAACAAAAAAACACAAAACTTTTGCAAAAAAAAAACTAATAATAATATTTTACTACTATTAAATGTGCTGCATGAACTCGAATTTATAATTCGTAATTATTAATTTGATTATTATTAAATTTTTCAGCAAGGAACTGCGGAACAGATTGCTTTAAAAAAGGTTGAACGCAAAGTAAGTTTCTTTATATAATTTTCATTTATGTGTTTTTTTTGTTCATACTACACATCGGATATACATATATAAACATCTTATGTCTGCCCAGTCAGTAATTGTCTAAATGTGATTTGTACATATTGTTTGTCTATCATTTGTTTTATATTAGGCCAGTATTGTATCCCTTCAAGAAGAATCCAAGACTGAGGTACGTCGTAAGTCCATCATAAAAAGCCAACAGGAAGGTAGGGAAGAAGATACAAAAAGTATATCGCGAAAATCATCGCTTGCGGTAAGACACAATCAACAAACACTTTAAACACTTTTGTTTATCCTGCATCTGTTGTTATTTCTTTAAAATTTGTTGTTAAAAATAAAGGAATCCGTATCGGAGTCGCGACGTTCATCAGTCGTTGATAAGAAAGCCCTTGAGGTATGTATTATATAAGGATGCGAATTTTGAATAAAAATTCTTTTATAAATGTATTTCTAATGAACGTATGTATGTATGTATCCAAGGTATTAATAAGTTTTAAGTCATATCATCATATACATAAACATATTTCAATGTACAGCAGGTTGAAGCAGGAAAAAATTTTGAAGCAAACAAAAATCCACAAGCAATTAAGGAAGAGATACCAAAACTGAAGCCAGCAGAGAAACGGCAAATACCAAAGGTGAGAGAAATGAGCAGAAAGAAAAAAATAAAATGAACACGATCTTTTTCTGACTCTTCTTTTTCTTCTCTGCATATGTGTGATGCCTCTCTCTCTCTCTCTCTCTGCGCTCTTTTCTCTTTGCTCTTATCTCTTTTCAATTGTTTTATTATCGTTCCATTAGCATATGTATATACTGAAACTCACACTAAAATAATCTTTCATAATTTATTTATACAAACAAAAATATTTGTCTACGATTGTTATAGGAACTCCTTTTATTTCTCTCTCTTTCTGAAAGACGTAGTCTCGAAAGAAAGCACTCTTATGTAGGATTTAAAATATAGCACTCACAAATCGCATGTCTTTCTATTGGTAAAGAATTGTTCAAAGTCAGTACGGCAGATCCTGAGACAACCTCACAAACTTTAATTCTTTAAATTATTACTATAGAAGTATATAACAATACATAAAATCTTAAAGGTTTCACACTCTAAAAAAGATCAAATCCGATCAAACAGTAATCAAAAAAATGTCGACTTCGCTGGAATTTCACGGATTTCTTGTTGCGTCAAGGGGACTCCTTCCACAAATCTTAGTGGCTATATCCAAAAATTATGAAACATTTTGTTAATGTTTAATTTGGGTTTGATTTTGAAATTTTTGGCACATTCTGCGTATTTCGTGACATGTGTCTGATGCTATTCTTTTTGTTTGTAAACATCTATCTATTCATCTTTCTAGTTATTTACAAATAAGCATACAAATTTATTTAACTAATTATGTATTTATCTAGCTAGCTATCTCACTTTCTTTCTATATATATCTTTCTACCTATGTATCTAATTATTTATCGTAACTATTTCTAACAACTATCAATATTTTCTTTATATCGTTAATGCTAAAAATACAAAAACTGTATATATGTATTTATGTAGTGACTCTGTATACTAATGCCGTCTTTTTGTGTTATAAACTGTTACTTGTTCACTGCAAAAACCAGACTGTAGTAGAGCAAAAACCCGTCGAGGAATTGCCCAAACTACGTAAAACATCGATCGCAAAGCCAAAGGATGAACCTAAACCGGAAGAAGTCAAGCCAAAAGCTAAGGCAAAACCAAAGGCGAAACCAAAGTACGAGGAACTACCCGAAATTCCTGACTATGAGCGTCCCGAGCTTGAAAAGTACGAGAAATCAGATTTTACGCCTTCCGATTTTGCACGTGAATTGGAAATACCAAATAAAATGGAGAAACCAATATTGGATGCGTCCAAAAAAGAAGCTGAAATAGCACCACAGAAAAATGGTTTGCCGAAGGTAACTCTATCTACACACAAAGAAACGATTTTTTTAAAATATGTTTGCACTTCTTCGTATTTTTGATAAATCCGCTGTTGGACTGGGGCCAATGACAATTCAATATAAAAAAAAAAACACTAAAACGCTCACAATGCCAAGAGAGAAGCGTTTAAAAAACCTTAATACGCCCGGGCTGTTCTTTAGTGTAATATATTTTTGCCAATGTATATGATGTAGAGACATAATATAAGAGAAACCTAACTAGTTTCCTCTGTTGAATAGCCAAAACCTTTTTTTTAGGAGTGTAATGTAATGCAAATATAATTATTCCCTACGAACATATAGTTATATTCTATACATTTTTAAAATATAATACAATTTTTTAAAAAATAATTTAATACTACATGACTGTAGTTAGAGGCTCTAGAGCTAGAAGTAAAAATATACTTGGCTTCATTTATTCGGTTAAAAAAAGATTTTACCAAAAATAATTATTACACATATACTTAGTTCTCTGAGGTTGTCAGCATAGAAACATACGGGCATAGCTGTATCGACTTAGCTAGCGATGATGATCAAAAATATATATAGTTGGGATATACTTACGTTTATACGTTGCACAGTTCATGATCAAATTAATATACACTTTTTAAGTGTAGACAAATAAAATCAAAACAATTAAGAAGGCTATAGCCGAGAAATCGCGATTAGAAGATGGCCAGCACCTTATTCTTAACAAAATCTTAAATTTATGGATAATTTGAAATAAACTTGTACTGCCTATGGATTAGGTGAGATTATGTTCCACATCTGGACTCTAGCTCTCGTAGTCTGTGAGATCGGCGCGACATATGTACATACTCCAGACTCCAGATTTGGAACATAAGTTTGATTCAATTTTTCGATAACTCTTGCCGTTTCCATGTGATCGAAAATAATAAAATCTTGAATTTTTAAAAATTGGAAGCAGCATTTAAAACTATAGACGAAATAATGAAAATCGGTGCTACTTTTATTATTTGCGGTTGAGAAACACCGAAAATATGTAACATTGAATTTAAGTATAGGGTTCAGAGTATCTTCTAGTCGGGATTTCTCGAGTAGAGCCTTCATACGTTTTGGGAAATCCTTCTTATATGTACGCTAAGTATATATATATAATTTAAAACTATATTGTAGATGCCACGTCTTGATGACTACCTCAAATTTATTTGTGATTAAAACCCTTTTACCCATTTCATGTGGAACATAGTTAATGAGTCGTACGTTCAATTGTCCAAGTCAATAATGTATGTTACATTTTTCTCTTTTGTTTACATGATAATTTTGTGTGCATGTATGTGTGTGTGTTATGAAAAAAGAAATCGGAAATTATTGAACAACCATTGGAACAACCAAAGGGCATTAAATTGGGCAAAGGCAAATTGCCCGATGAGGAGGATACACGGGATGGTGCCACACTAAAACCAGTTATTGTCGAACCAGAGGTAAGTGTTCTAAACGTTTATAATAAGCAATAAATATAAAAACTAAGAGTAAATTTAATAAAAAACAATCCGATAATGAAAACAATTTTAATTTGTTTTAAATAAGCATGGTTTTCCTTTTAAATACCGTACCATTTTCTATTTCATAATTATATTTCTTATATTATATTTTCTTAAATTCAAACACCACACCATTTACCCACCACTCTCCCACAACCCACACACATAAGCAGAAAGATAAGCAAAATACCGACGCTGAAAACCCGGAGGTAAGTACATCTAAATATTGTAGGATTCTATAACTAGCTAAAGTTTATATTTCTATCGCAATTCCGAAAATTAAACAAAATTAAATACTTTTCAAATATATTTTGTTTCTACATACATTTCAAATTGCATTCTGTGCTATTATCGCACATAAAACTTGAGTAATTACATTCGGTAAAAGTTTGAACATAAAAAAAATCGTAAAATCTTATTGCAAACACAGACATTAAATGTCGTAAATTTATTATTATATAGCTCAGTATTTATGAGTGGTTAATCCGAAAGTGTCGAGCTATTTTTGACTACTTGTAAAAAATTCCAAGGGGATTATTTTTTTTTGTTTTTCTAAATGACTGATAAGAAAATAAGCCTTGAAACTAAAGATAAACCTAATTGAGTTCAACTTATTTTGAATCGCATTTGAAATGTGCTTATCTCACAGGCTAATAAACCGTCTCTGATGGATATAATAAAGCAGCGTCGTCGCTCCTCAGTTAGAAGCTTGATGACCAAGGAACCCATTAAAAACGAATCATTTCTAGGTGTTGTGCTGAAACCTGTCTTAAAGGATGCCAAAGAGCAAGTTGAACCCCAACAAGCTAAGCAATTACTTAAGGTAAAATGGTTGCTTGGCCAATGTTTGTTCTTCACTTTCTTCACTATCTTCTTCTTGTTTCTACGCTGACCAATTCCACAACTAAAATGAAAAATCTTTTCCCATCTAGAATATATTCATATAGCTTTGATATATGTATATATCTAAATTTATCTATTTTCAATATTTATCTTTTCTTTCTTTCTATTCTATACTAAAATATTAAAACCTTTGCCAGAAAAATAATGTTAAAGTAACATAAAATCCCACAGAGCGGAATTTTGGACGAGATCTTTGGGTGCATTAGAAATGATTTTAAAAGTTTGCACCGATTAAGTTATTCGAGGGCTAAGTTCAATTTTTTTCGGTGTTTGGTGAACATAAAATTTTAGATTTTGAATATATAAACTCTCCTTTACCACAAAGGCAGGAGCATGATTTTTTCATCGGATTATCGATAACTTTTCCAGTATTCGTTATACACATGGATTGAATAACAGTTAAATCTTGAAATTGAGAAACTTAGAAACCGAAAATTGTATTTTATTATTTTGTTTTCCATTATTTTTTTTATTGTTTATTTTATTTTTGTAACCTAAAATAATTTACAAACAAGGGCAAAAGCAAAAAAGGTAATGGTTAAAATCCGTTATTTTTACCCAATAAAAATAAATAATTTCAAGAACTGTAAATTGTTGAAGTAATACATACCCATATCTACAGGCAAAGAGCTGAGCCTTGGGAAGTAAGAATAACAATCGATCAATATTATCGATATTTTGACATGTCGACATGTAGTTTCGTACCTCTAATATGGACATTCACTCCTTTTGAGCTCTTTCTCTTTCACTCTCTCTGTCTCTCTCGCTCTTTCCATTTTTGTCTCTCTCTCACTATGTATGTCTATAATTTCGTTATACTTTCGCGCTCTCTTTCTCTATCTCTGCTGAGCTTTGGGAAGTAACAATAACAATCGATATATTATAAATATTATCGATATTTTTACATGTGGATCCTCATAAAAGTTAGTTTCGTACCTTTAATATGGACATTAACTTCTTTTGAGCTCTTTGTCTTTCACTCTCTCTGTCTCTCTCGCTAATTAAATTTTTGTCTCTCTCTGTCTATAATTACGTTATACTTTCGCACTCTCTTCCTATATTTCTGCTGAGCTTTGGGAAGTAAAAATAACAATCGATATATTATCGATATTTTGACATGTCGATTCTCATAAAAGGTAGTTTCGTACCTTTAATATGGACATTAACTTCTTTTGAGCTTTTTCACTCTCTCTGTCTCTCTCGCTAATTCAATTTTTGTCTCTCCCTCTCTCTCTGTCTATAATTTCGTTATACTTTCGCGCTCTCTTTCTCTATCTCTGCTGAGCTTTGGGAAGTAACAATAACAATCGATATATTATCAATATTATCGATATTTTGACATGTCGATCCTCATAAAAGGACATTAACTTCTTTTGAGTTCTTCCTCATTCACTCTCTCTGTCTCTCTCGCTCATATCATTTTTTTCTCTCTCTCTCTCTCTCTGTATGTCTATAATTTCGTTATACTTTCGCACTCTATCTCTTATGTAAAGAAGAAGACCAGTTCTTTGTATCGAATGCTGTGTTATCTCTCGCAATATTTCTCTCTTTTAAAAGAGGGTCGCCAAGCTAGACCCATAAAAATGTTAAAAGAAAAATAGCAAAGTTTCAGGATGAGCAAACCTCTAGTTTAGGGCGTACAGCGTGTCAAACCAAGTTATTTATCATTCAGAAAAATTCTTCTATATGGTTGAAATGCACGACTTTGACTGCCTTGTATCCCTTAAACATATATGTATTCTAGAAAACTACAAATGATTTTATATCGTGTTTTATAAATAAAGGTTTCTAGCGAAATTATTATTTTTCTGAATGCTAAATAGTTTATTAAGGCACCCTGTATCTCCTAAACTAGACGTATGCTCATCACAAAATTTTGCTATTTTTGTTTTTACCTCATATTCAATCACTTTCCATCAAACAAAATTACAGTTTCGGTGTGAGAAAAAATGGCCAAAATGTATTTTTTTTTAAAATCATTTTACACATTAATCTATATACACAAATTCTTGCAGCTATTTGCTTGTTATTTTATCAAATTGCTAGCTTTATTATAAAACGCTGCACAGTTAGAATTTAATTAATTATTTTGTTGACTTCGTTTTAATTGATTCGGATAACAAATTATTATTGGCTTTGGAAAAAAGGCAAGTGCAACGGAGCAATGTAATGTCAATAGTTCGAAAAAAGCGCAAATATCGGACATGAAAAAGCCCGAAGCCTTAGCGATAGTGGATGATTATGAACGATGCAAGTTAGAAAATTATGAGCCCACCGATATTGAGAAAACGAAAACCAAAAAAGCCACATTAGTCAAAATGTCACCGGATCAAAATACGCCAGAAGTTAATATACCCGTGGAAGAACCAAAGGTAAATTTCCACGCTTGAACACGCATTTTCCACCTGCATAATTCGTACACACAGAGACAAATGCATAAAATAAAAAAATTTTAAATAAATAAACTACAAACATAAACTTAATTATGAATCAATATTTTTTGTGCATTATTAATATGTTGACACTTTTAAAAATTGTTGAATTAAAGTGTAATTTATAATGTTTTTTCTCTATGTGTACACCTTAATGTATGTAAAAAATTATATAAATATGAATTTATATACCACCAGTTATAAGAATTTCCAAAATTTGCAATTGTATGTTTGATATTTATTGAAAATTCACATATTTATATGAACCATAATTTGACCAGACTTTTTTTGATTTTATAATTTAAAGAATTTTTTTTATCATGTTGAGAAAAAATAAATACGTAAATATGTAATGTATATTTTAATACAAATATTTAATACAAATTCAAAATACATAAATTATAAAAATAAAAACATAGAAATGTACAAGTTTATATGTATATATCGATTCGCTTTAGATTCATATTATGTGTACATGTATATAAATATATATTTTTTAAAATATATATTACATATGTGCTGCACAACAAAAATATATTTCAGCAAACATATACATATATACATGGATACGTGCATAGAGAAGTGTGTGTGTGTGTATACTGTTTTAGCTGAATAGAAAGATGATTTTCGTATTTTTTCATAATAATGTGTATACTTGAGAATACACATAAGCGCCTATGCGTCTATATAGTATACATAAAATCCATATTTTTATATTTAAATGTGTTGAAAATCTTTTGTCAAAACTATCTAAACATACACTTCATATATATATAAATATACATATGCACATTTTTGATGTCTGTCTCCTCCTGTCGTTCTTCACAAACGGTTGAAAATTGAAATTTTACTGCATTTAACGTTTGTGTTTCATCTTGACATCGAAACAAATTTAATAAACTACAATTGTAGCACTTTATAATGTTATAACTGTGAAGTTTCAACTAATCGAACCCGAATGATTACTACTACTTATACATTCAGTCTAAAAGTATAACAGTTTTGGCACAATGGCGACCACCATAAAGGTGATAATACCTACGGTTCGTATTCACCACACTATGTACGTATAACATTTGTATTATACATGTACAACCAAAGACAAAACATGCACAGCATAATAAATTGTACATACAAATTTGTATGTAAATAGATGAAGAAAAATATATAAATATATTAGGATATTAAAATAAAGCCTTAAAAATATAAATAAATTTCAAAATGTTTGGCTAATTTTGTGTATTTAGGAGGACAAACCTAAGGTTCCTAAAATGCAACCTCCGGCGCCCGGCGAGCCACCAAAGATCGAGGTCATACGGGAGAAGCGTCCATCTTTAGCACCAGAGCCACCAAGCCGACGTGGTTCCCTCGTGCCACCCGCAGACACGGGTCGTCGACCATCTTTAATCATTAATGACGAGGTAATTTCTAACATTTTTTATTACATCCCTGACACGATAACATTGATCAAATATGCTCTTTGAACCCGCGATGAAATAAATAAGTAAGCAAATTTGGTCACTGTAACGTCCGTCAAAATAATGCGCATATTAAGTTTAAGTATATAGTTGAGCGATATATGCATATTACTATCATGGCCGTGGCGAGGTTGGGGCTTGACAAGACCTAAATTTTGATTAAAACTTTTTCAATCAGTATTTTAGGTGTACTGTCATGAATATTCAGTTACTGAGTGTTCATAGGAAATTTTTAATCGAAATCAAAAAAAACTCATCAAAGAAGTCTTAAATGGGTCAGCGGAAAACCCACGCCGATTGGTCTTGAATTAAGTAATTAAAAAAATCAAATTACACATAATTTAATGCTTCCAATTTTAAAGAAAAAAAAACACAAAAATTTCTGGTCATGCCCCCATAATTTCTGCTCTGGCTACGGCCTTGAAAGTTGTTGCAATTATGTATGTATGTGTTTTAATTGATCTTTTACCTTTAGTTTGTACATACTACCTTTTGTAGAATGTATGTTATAATAGTATTAATGATCAATTTAATTACCATAAATATCGCTCATCTTTTAATTACGTTCTTTGCGTTCTTTACCCAGTCAATCCGTAAATTTATAGATTGTAGTTACCGCTTACGTAAGAATACAAAATTCAATACAACTCTGCTAGTAATTTGCACAATTTCACATACATACGTAATCATATGTATTGAAACTGTGAAAAAAAAAAATAGTAAAAGAGGTCGCGCTAAGTTAGCGGAACACAGTTGAGGTTTCATGTGCTAATGTTAATTTCATGTGCAGTGCAATATATGACATCATAGCATACATGTATCTCTTTTGCTCTTTGCTCTCTGCTCTCTTTAGAAGTTAGGCACTTACCTATATGTATTTAGTTGCACCATGAATTGCAGTAGTACAGAAGCCAAGAAGTGAGCAAAAGCTGTAAATTGAATTGGTAGAGTTGGTTGCTATATACATACATACATGTACATATATTAGGGTTAATTGCTTGCATTAGCATTGAAGAATTTATTAGAGCACTCAACGCTTGAAAATGCTTGATTACAGTGGTGTAGCCCTTCAAATGGCTCACATGATTATGATTATCTTTATTATTAAATAGTCTCATAAATAAAACACATTAGGAACATATCCATACAATATACAGACTTTGATTAATTGTATGTGTCGTTATTAACAAATATATCAATGAGTCCGTGTGCTTATCAATTATAAGTAGATGTATTTAGAACCTTACTGTATTTTGTGCCTAATCACTTACCTATGTTCCCTTCCATGTACCATGTATAAACACTGTCAAAACAACTAAAACACAAAACCAAAATTCATCGAATCCAAACAACCAACACTATTAAATAACATTTGCTGTGCATTTGATTGTGCCTTACAACACCAACACACCTGCGTACCCCTCTACGCAACTGAACTCAACGAAACCGACATCAATGCCACCCCCCTTACCAACACCAACGACCAACCAACACCACTAAAACCATTTGGCATTTTTTGATCACAAACACACACATATGTATACCTGCACGCCCAAACTTGTTTGTTTGTCAATACGAAACAATTGCACAAACAAATCTCACAGAAGAAACTCCGCCCCGGAGAAGTAATGGACACACGGGTAAGACATTACAAATACCTACATACATACATATATATCTTACACAATGCAAAACTTTATAGCTTTCACGTGATATTTATCTGATCAGATTAAAAAACATTAGGAATTTGCCAATTAGCTTAAGTACATAAATATCGAGACAACATGGTGTTTTTTATTGTTTTTTTTTTCATTTTGTTTTTTGTGCACATATTTTCAAATTAAATACATATGTATATTAAATTTGAAAGAGAAGAACCTTCCTCTTTACTCGCCTGAGGAAACTATAAATAGACCCACCTGATAAATACAGTAAAAACTTTCTTAAGCGGACAGCAAACGCCATGAATTTTTTGTCCGCTTAGGAGCGTAGTGCGGCTAGTGCAAGGTGTCAGCCTTAAAGAGAGGTTTTACTGTACTTGTGTAATAATACATACAGCGGTATTATATATACACACATACAAACGAATGCATTTAGGAGGCCACAATGCAACGTTGGGCGTAATTATGATTTCGATACATACAAATTCTTGCCCTTCATATTGTGGCGCATATTCAAATTATTTTGTATGCGTTCAGTTATTAGGTTAAGAAATCGAGTCTATTCGCCGAAAAGAGCACGTTTTAAGAACTCACGCCAAAGGTCCGTGAAGGTGAGTGAATAATAAATATTCATATATACATATATACATTTATTTCTATGTATGTATGTAGTTATATATATTTATTAGATAGATATGAACGGCTGCACCAAAGTTATGTACATATATTAATACCGAGTACATTGTTTTGCCATATTGATGCTGATACTCAATGGCTAAATAAATGCACATTCAGTTGTGTTTTTTCGCGGGTGAAGAGCAATATAAGCGTCGCACCCAACGAATATTCAATTAACAATTTTGATTGATTTAAATCTAGTGATATTGCAAATACTATATAGTTTTTATATTTATCCAATATGTGTAGAGGTCATTAAGGCAACTGGTAACTTTCACCACAAACTCTATTAAGTGCCGGTAAATTTTGGTTTTCTTATTTTGCTAGATGTGTATATATATCATACATACGTACAGAAATATGTTTTGCAGTAGGTACAGCAGTAGCACCGATGTTAAGTAAGTTTTTGGGCTATCGCCACACAAAATTCCTTCCGTCCGAGCCAAAAATGTTGAATTCGGATTCGTCTACAAAAATAACTGTACTCCAGTAATCCAAGCTCTTGTCCATGTGGCTTTTGGTGAACGTCATCTAAGTCTTTTTGTCTTTGGTGCTTATAAAGGGATTCTACATGGGTACTCGGATATTAAAGTCATGCACCTGTTGAGTCAGTTTTGTGGCCGATAGCTTAGGATTTTCCTTAATTTTACCAGTGATCTTCCGCTCTTCATGTTCGGGGAAAATCTTGTTTGGTTCCATTCTGCCTTGTCATCTGTCCCAGTTTCGCGGACAAAGGTCCCGAATCAT
Source organism: Scaptomyza reducta (assembly GCA_035044485.1). Taxonomy (NCBI): domain Eukaryota; kingdom Metazoa; phylum Arthropoda; class Insecta; order Diptera; family Drosophilidae; genus Scaptomyza; species Scaptomyza reducta. The sequence goes on from JAWNNV010000463.1 coordinate 565,171, forward strand.
GTGCACACTTGATGAGCTCACATTACAAAGGATTGACCTTTTATATATTAATAAATAAATAAAAATGTTCCATAATATAACTGTGACCTAAAATTGGGGTACTTTATTGCATAACCTGTCCTAGCCCTAGCCCTAGCGGGTGGGGAAAATACAGTGTATTGCGTTTATATAATATTGTGGTGCTAAATATGTATACCTACCAGCGGTCATTGAAATTTTGGGGAAATAATGTGTAATAAGTTTTTGGAAGACAATTAAAATTGTTGCATAAACTGCTTCAAGTAAGCTGTGAGCCACTGTAGGTAGTATATGCAAATCCAAACGCATTATCGTAGGAATACCAAATTGCATCCATTCACACATACAAAACACACACACACACATTCCAAACATCCTTATCAGCAAGCCAAAGAAATTACAATCCCTAATATGCATATATCACCCATGAGGAGCCTCTCAGTCAAACTAACTGAATTAAAAAAATTTGTGCTCGGAATTTTTTAACTGAACTTGAAAAAAAAATATTACAGTTGTTGAGGCCAGGCGAGGTTGGTGAAGGACAGGTGAGAGTTAGTTGTGTGTGTGCCTTTTTTTTGTTTTTTTTTTTTCATTCGTAGTTGTTGGTAGCAATTTCTCTTAACGAAACTTGTTATGAGATGCTCGGCAAGAATTTAAATTTAAACCTACTACACCAACATTTAATGCACAACCCATACATACACATATATATTAATATATTGCATACAAATTGTGAACTCGCCTAATTTTGTTTTAACTTAACGAATATTCATGATAATACCGTCAATGCATAAATACCAATGGTACCTACATATAGTAGGATAACCCCACAGATCATAAGTAAATTTGATTTGTCTAAAAATTAACAATAAACACACATATTTACTGCCATTTAGTATCAATCGAGACCGATTAAATGTTATATGTAGAAATCAAAAATTGCAACAAAAAATTTCGAAATTAGAAAGCAGTTTTTTTTTTTAGAAACATTCTATTAATATTTTTATATCGAGTGTCTCGATGACCTCAATGTTAAAAAGACGAAAATGTCCAATAACCTGTTAATACACAAATGTTTCTTCAAAGTTTTTCATTTGAAATTGCTTGGCTAATTTTAGTTACAAATATATAATCGCGTTCGCCATTAAATTTTACAAAATATTAACAAACACCAACACAAACATTGGCATCCTTAAAAAAACCTCATTATTTTATTTATACCCAAACCCATTAAATGTGGTTTTTTCACCGAATTTATGGGTATACTTATTAATTGAATTATGATATATTATAAATGTTTAAAGCCGTAGTAGCTTTTCAACCTAAATGCTTTCAAAGAAACAGAAAGAGCCAATGGTATAATTTTAGTACATATTTTAACCGACTTTTAACTGTGATGTAGATTTAGTAAAAAAAATTACATTTTTACTAAGAAATAAACAATGATCTGAATCAAGATTTTTCTTCAATGATTTACCCAAATATAAAAACTGTAATGGATAAAAAAGGTTTAGTTATGAGCTGGTTTTTTAATTTAGTGTTAGATAACATCATATTTTCATTTACTAAACGTACTGCATGAATACATATGTACATTTAGGTATAACTAAAAATATATTTCAGGTATTTAAATAACTCATTTTTTTTTTGATTTTAATAGCAAAAACAACAGCGACCTGGCGAAATGGGGGATTCAAAACAGGTCTTAAATTGTGATCCGAAACGTGAATCACATTTTATTTTCAAATGTTATTCGCTTGCATTCTTTCTTTCTTTATTGATCAAAAATTTGATTATACATATACATTATTGTACATTGTATTATGAAAAGGCGTAAATAACATTCAATAAGATTTACATATATTATACATATGTTGTAAATATTAAATTGCAATACGTAATGTATATTTAAATATACGTAAATAATTTAAATATACATAAATTTAGCTGTGACTGACCCCAAATTGTTGGAACAACCCTAATATTATGTTAATAATTCTCGCCTATATTGGGTTTTTTTTTAATTTTCTATTTTAGTTTTTAAACAGATTAAGAAATACTGTACATACCAAAAAAAAAATTAAAGTATTTTTTTTTTTGTTATCACGGCTGTAGTTGAAGGTAGTAGGAGATTTGACAAACCTTAAACAAAAAAATTTAAACATGGCTGTTGCTTTCAAGCAAATAGTTTATAAGCATTTTGCACATTTTATGTACTATTTGCAACTAGTCTAACCGAAATGTAATTCATTGAGTAATCACACACAAGTAACTAATTACATCACCTGTTACTTTCACAATGCTCTTCTAACTGACATAAATTCATACAAAAAATATCTACAAATCTACATTGTAAATTTAAAATTTATCCGCATCAAAGCCACTTTTAAGTGTGTCTCTGATTTTTTTATTACATACTACACCTTACATTTCTGTAAATTTTGTTGTAGTTGTTGATGTTCCTGTTACAAGTAGTAGTTGGCATAACTTGAAACCCTTTTTACCCTACTATTCCATATGCAGTATGCGTTTTTTTTATTTTTCGTTTTGTAAATAATCCGTAATTTTGATGAGTATTCAGGATTACAAAAAAAAAAAATATAATAATGCAATGTACTACTTACACCCACACTTACATAAGCTACAACATTTATTAACTAATTTGTTTATCTCTCTATGTTCTAAAATTTCGTGTGTTTGTGTCAAAAATGTACGTTATTATGTCATCGTGATTGTGTACAAAAGCGTCGACGTCCCTCAATCGATGTGCGCCGACCAAGCGTTCAGGATTTAGAAGATTTGATAAACAAGCCATCGACACCATTACAAAATGTTGGCGATGGTGGACCACCCACTATTATTGATGTACAGGAATCATATTCAGCGGTTGAAGGTATGTGCCATCATAATTTGCATCTTGTGACGTCTTGTTAAATTGTAACATGGTAAAGTGTTCATCACACAGCTAGAAAAACAGATGCAGATACAGATTTAGTTAGGCTCGTTTGTCGCTTTTCACGTTAAATTTAAAACAGTACCGATTTCTTATCAATCAAAATAATTTAAGATAATGTCAACCAGTAAAATAAATAAATAAATCAATTGGATGTTGTTTTGCTACTCAACATTTATCGATGCATTAATTTGTCGTATGGTTAAAGATCCAGGAGAATGGATCCCAGCCACATTTTTCTCGAACCGATAAATTAAAGTATTCTTTAACTAGCACGAGGTACTTCTTTCCGATGAGAGGAACGGGCAAACGGGCCTAAATCTTCATGTGTGACTAACAATCAAACTTTATTAATTTCTTGTTTTTTGTATTCTTGTATCCATATTAATTGTAGACTCGACAGCCTATCTTACGGTTGGTGTCGAGGGCAATCCAGCACCCACATTTAAATTCTACAAGGGTGTTACGGAAATACTCGAAGGCGGTCGGTATAAATTCCTGACAGATGGACAAACGAACACGATTACATTGTGCATGCGTAAATGCAAGCCGAATGATGAAGGGAAATATAAGGTTGTTGTTTCGAATATACACGGCGAGGATTCGGCGGAGATGCAATTGTATGTGTCAGATTCGAGTGGCATGGATTTCCGTGCCATGCTTAAGAAACGTCGTTATCAAAAATGGGACAAAGATGAGCAAGATCCCAATTGGGGTGATCTCAAAGAAACTGAAAAACCATTACCGGCTTTAAAGAAAGTCGAAAGGGTAAGGAAGAAGCCGATTAAAAAGCACCTTTCGTTCTTTTGCGTCCAATACTTAATCAGCTACTAGCTTGACACAATAACAAATAATAAATAAATTTCGTAATAATAAAAAAAGTTGTCATATAAAAAATTTAAAAAGCACACTACTGTATGTGTATGTACGTGTTCAAAATTAACTATACATGTCCGTAACACTTAATATACTGCGCCATATATATTTATTTTCGAATAAACGTTCTTCAATATCGCTTTAGTGATTATAAGTGAAAATTGCAAAATAAGAAACATTAGCAAAGGTTTTAGTTAACACGAAACAAATAATATCAGAATTTAAAAAAAAAAAACGAAATTATATTGAGGCCAAATTGTGTTCGATCATATTTTAAAACTATGAAAGAAGTCTTAATAATTCATTTTGCTCAGAAGACTTTGTGTTGCCCTCTTTTCATTTTCCGAGTATATATAGCCTGACTTTCTATTGCTAAACAAATTTTCAAAATCGATTCAGTGAATGAAAAATTAAATTTTATAAACTTTTCCAATAGTTAAGGAAACAAAATAAAAGTAAACATTTTTTAAAGCTGAACACATAAGCAACTTTTCTTATAGGGTTTTTAAAAATTAAATTTCATACATGAATTCAAAACTGAAGCATTTTTGTGAATTTGTGGCACATTTCCCAAAAGTAGTTTTTCTCGCAAAACCAAAGCTAAAGTTTAAAGTATACATATAGTATAGTATATATATGATCAATCTCATCAATATGTATGTTAATACAGGCGCCAACGTCACGTAGACCATCGCTAGCCGAGCTGATCCCCGATTGGCCGACGTTACATCCATTTCGTCGTGAGGAGGTGCGATTTACTATTTTGAGATATATCTAATTCAAAAAATTATATAACCCCATATATATTATCTTATCAATATTATCAATACTTTAATTTACATTTCTAGTGAAAAGACATGCTCAATTTTTCGTGTTTTATTTTTTGCTATTGTTTTGGATGCGTGCAGCCCTTTTTTGTCTTTTTAATTTTACTTCATAAGTGTTCAAAATAATAAATAGCAGAACTCTCCAACGGTGCACTTCTCAAATAAATTTTAATCTGATTTAAAGGTAAATGAAAATTAAGTTTTTTTTCGATTCGATTTGCCTTTCTTTTTTTTTGCATTGGAATTTTGGCACACGTACACACATACATATTTGCTGTGCGGTATTTGTATGAAATTTTTTTTAGAATTCTGGTTTTGCGTAACATCTGCTTTTTGCGCATACCTATATAAATATATACATAAAAACATAATTAACAATTTGATATACGACAAAGGCTATACATAAAAATATGGAAACATTTTTATGTGGCAAACAAAATGCAGATTAGTCAAAGTCAAACAAATTTTGATCAATTTTTGGAATGAGTAAATACTATTACTCCTTATCTGTAAACAAGGTTTTGGGTGCCCAATGATATGCATTTATACTAACAATAAGTGCTAAAATTGTATTTCAATTTCTTGTCGATTTGCAAATTATGCGGACCGAAAGAGAAATATTGTTTTTTGAAATAATTTTTGAATTTTTTTTTTTGCTGTCTAAAATTATTATATTATTATATTAAGCATAAACGGTGCGCCCTGTACCTATTACCTAATCTATAATAATAATCTTAGTACACATATGCTAGTGCGACAAAGAACACACGGCAATTTCTTTACCGTGTATGTATGTTGGATGTCCCACATATGTGTACTATATTTATTTATCTCTGAGAAAATGAATGCTAAAAAAATAATCGTATATCCAATTTGATGTCTTTACCCATTTTTGACAACGAAAACTAAAAAAATGAAAAAAAAAATAAAAATAAATACCTCCAACAACAACACCGATCAACATCGCAGAAGGTAGAATCATTCCTTAGTCCGCTGATTGATCAGTTCGCTAAGGAAGGCAAGGACAAGAAGGTTGTATTTGAAGCGAGATTCAGCAAACCTAATTGCAAACCCAAATGGCTATTCCGTAAGGATGTAAGTATATCAAATTATTTACATGTGGATCCAGTGAATATGTATAAATATTGAAATTCATTGAACAAATACTAACGTGAAATTCTGATTCTCTAATAGGAAGTATTTACAGGCAGCAAATTCAAGTTTAAACAGGAGAACGATACATATCAGCTAATAATAACGGGACCAAAGAACGAAGATACCGGTAAATACACAATTGAAATTGGTGGCGTCTCAAGCACAGCATTTTTGAATGTTGAGGAAGCGGATCCCTCGTATACATTTACAAAGCCACTTAAAAAGAAATTGGAAGGTTTCACCAGGCATGAAACGACATTAGAGTGTGCCGTTAGTAGTAGCATGGCAAATGTACATTGGTTTAAGGATAATCAAAAGCTCGAATCGGATGATCCACGATTTTTGATCTCAAAAGATATTAATGGTAATCTAAAGTTGATTATCAAGGAATCTGTTATGGAGGATGCGGGTCAATATCGTTGCCAATTGGACAAACAACCCGATAAAACTGAATGTGCATTGAAGATTGTCGAGTATCCATATAAGTTTGTTAAGGTACTCAAATCGCAGCAATGCATCGAAAAGGATACCATAACGTTGGCTTGCGAACTCGATGATGCCCAGGGCGATGTTCAATGGTTCCGCAATGATGAGGAAATTAAACCCGATAAACGCATTCAGGTTGTTAAGGATGGTCGCAAGCGTAAGCTTATTATTAAAGATTGCAAAGTCACGGATGCCGGTCAATTTAAGTGTACAACAAATGCCGATAAGACTGATGCCGAAATAATTATAAATTGTAAGTACATATCTTTTTAGATAAGTATTTTTAAAACGAACATTTTAAAAAATTATTTTTTATTATCAGCAATCTTGACAAAGTGCATGCAACAAAAAAAGTTACTAATATCTAAAATTAAATCTATCCAAAGATCAAAATCGTTTCAACAAGAAACTTAAGGACACGGATGCTGTTGAACGCGAGAAACTTGTACTTGATGTCGAGCTGCAGGATCAGACAGCGCCATGCGATTGGAAATTCAATGGCGAACCCATTGTGCCAAATGAACGAATTGAAATTAAGAACTTGGGCGGTGGCAAACATCAGTTAGTTTTTAATGGCTTGGAATTATCAGATGTTGGTGAAATTACATGCGAATCGGGTCAGTTGAGCTCCAGCTGTAAGCTATCCGTACGTAAGGGTGAGAGTAGACCTAATATTAATTGTCCGGATGAATTTGCTGGACCAATTAGTGCACCTGTTATCATCGAAGTACCATATAAGGGTAAGAAAATTATACATATATAATACAAAAAAATCAACCGATTTTCATGATTCAATTGTGATTTTACAGTTAGCGGTACGAAGCAATCACCAGTTGAAGCAAAATTAATCAAAGACGGCAAACCATTGGCGGTCAAGGATGTGGAAGTTGCCGTGACAGATGATAAGGTCACATTTAAGATAAAGAAACCATCGAGAGATTTATCTGGACCGTATCAGATAAAAATTGGCAACGCTCAAGGTGAAGATACGAAAGATGTGAACATCATTTGTCAGGATGTGCCACAGCCACCGCAAAATGTTGATGTCTGTGATGTATATCAGACATCGTGTGTGGTTAAATTTGCGCCACCGGAAGATGATGGTGGTACTCCGATATCAAAATATGTTATCGAACGGCAAGATTTAAGCAAAAAACAAGGCTGGGAGCCTGTCGCTGAGGTTCTACCTACAGAACCGTGTCTTAAAAAGATAGAAGACCTCGTGCCAAAGAAACAGTACAGATTCCGTATACGTGCTGTTAATAAAATTGGTCCATCCGATCCGGCCACCTTTAAGAACTCAATATTAGCCAAGGATCCGTGGGATGAGCCAGGAAAACCGAAAGCAGTTGATCTTACCGACTGGGATAAGGATCATGCTGATTTGAAATGGGAGGCACCCGATAGTGATGGTGGCGATCCGATAACATCCTACATTGTTGAATACAAAGAGAAATTCTCAAACGATTGGGTGGCCGGTACTGAAGTACCCGGAGATGCTAGAACCGCAACGGTTGATTCTCTCAAGGAAGGCCAACAGTACGAATTTCGAGTCCGTGCTGTCAATCGGGCTGGTCCGGGCGAACCGAGCGACAAGACCAAAGCTATTATTGCTAAATGCCGTTTTGTGAAACCATTCCTTGTTGGTGATGGTCTAAAAAATATCACTGTGAAAAAAGGACAAACCATACGATATGACGTTAAATACGATGGAGAACCCGAGCCAACGGCTAGTTGGATCAAAATTGATGAACCACTTAAGTTTGACAATCAACGTATCTGCCTTGAACAGTTGGAGCGCAATTCATCGATGACAATCAAGAAAGCGGTGCGTAAAGATACCGGCAAATACAAGCTGGTATTGACCAATAGTTCGGGAACCTGCGAATCGGAGGCCCAAGTTGTTGTATTAGATCGTCCCTTAGCACCGGGTGGACCGTTCGAGCCCGATGAGGTACGTGCCACGCACATTAAAATGAAATGGAAACGTCCCGAAGATGATGGTGGCTGTGAGATCACAGGCTATGCTCTAGAACGTATGGATGACGAAACGGGACGTTGGATACCAGCCGGTGAAGTTGGTCCCAATGAAACATCATTTGATTTTAAGGGTCTTACGCCCAACAAAAAGTACAAGTTCCGTGTCAAAGCCATCAATAAAGAAGGTGAATCGGAACCACTTGAAACCACGGATGCAATTGTTGCCAAAAATCCATATGATCCACCAAGTCCCCCAAGCCAGCCAATAATCGATGATTATGATAATAAGAGTGTACTGCTTAAATGGAAGCGACCACCATCAGATGGCGGTCGTCCTATTACACATTATATAGTTGAAATTAAAGATAAATTCTCACCCACATGGAGTGAAGTGGCGAAAACCGAAGATCCAACGCCCGAATGTAAGGTTGAGGGCCTTAAGGAGAAAATGGTATATCAGTTTAGGGTGCGAGCCATTAACAAGGCTGGCCCCTCCGAACCATCTCAACCCACTGACAATCATCTATGCAAGCACAAAAATCGTAAGTACTGCATGATAATTGACTTACATGTATGTGTTAAATGTATGTATTTATACCCTGTACATCAGTTCAAAAAGCATAACAAAAACGGCCGAGTATAAAGAAAGTTAGAGAAGAAAATATAAAATTTGTGTGCTTCTTTCTCTATAAGTTGAAAAGGTGAAACAATAACACGTTTCCTTATTAAATGTAACTTTCGTGAAAATTTCTATTTTCTATAGAATATGGTTCTGCTTTTCATGATGATGTTTTGCGATTTTTTTTATTATTTTTTTTTTTGCTTTCAAACTCATATTAAATTAATATGATCTTAATAACAAACTTAATGGAAATACCATATTATAGTCATAATATTAAAGTCAAAATATATATATAAAATAAAATATAAATAAATTTTAGAGCTGGCTACAGGATATACCTCTTATTCGGATAAATTCGAGTAAAGCATGTCTACTAGATTTAATTTGGCTTAACATACTTTCAATGCAGATGTATATTCAGTTGCTTTCAGAAGTATCGGCTCACATTTACTTTTTAATATATTTCATTCTTGTTGTATAACGGTGGAACTATTTCAGGCATATTTTTTATTTTTTTGATGAATACTCATTCAGCGAAGAAACAGAAACTTAAAAATAAATAAAGTGGGCGGGGTGAAATGCAATCGGTATTGGCTAAGCCAACATATTTTTGTTTCGTTGTTCTGGTGGCGTTCACGATAAAAAAAATTTTATTCTGATGCCGACGATAAAGATTGTTTTGTTGTTTGATTATTGCTTACAATATCCGTTATGGTATACGTCCGTCCGTCAATCTGTATGAATGCGCGTTTCTTGGACACCAAGCTAGGAACTTGAAACTTTTCAAATATCTTGGTTCATGTGTGTATTACCAAAAACTTATTTACATCGTCTGCAGGCACGTGTTGTAAGTATTGAAATAAAAAAGGCGCCAGTGTTTTAATTTTTAATGTTTTTTTTTTTGGTACTAAGGATTTTTAAATCAGTTCATTTAACTATTTAACGCTTGGCTGCTTCTAAGGCAGCTGAAGTTCAAACCATTATTGCAGCAAAATCACTTCAACTTTGACTCACCGCTTTTAATCCAGTACGTATGTGCTTAAAAAAGAAATTGCAATTGCGTTTTTAAATAAAATAAATACATATATATATGGACTTACACAAATTATTGTATATATATAGTTAAACCACAAATTGATCGATCCACATTTAAGCGTGTCACAATTAAATGTGGCCGCAGTCACAAGTGGTCGGTGGATATTAGTGGGGAACCTGTACCGGAACTTCATTGGAGTTGGCGTGATGATGTACCACTAACAACGGGAGATCGCATCAATATTGAAAACGTAGATTATCACACCGATTTTGTTATCACGAATCTCAAGCGTAAAGACAGCGGCTTCTACACATTGAAGGCGGAGAATCGTAATGGTGTCGATCGGGAGACGGTTGAACTAGTTGTTCTGGGTAAACCCAGTTCTCCGAAAGGACCTCTGGCTGTTAGCGATGTGACCGCAAATGGATGTAAATTGCAATGGAAAAAGCCCGAGGACGACGGTGGAGTACCGATAAAAGAGTATGTTGTTGAAAAAATGGACACTGCAACTGGTAAATGGGTGAGGGTTGGTCGTTCGCCCGGCGAAAAAGAACCTCCAAGCTTTGATGTCACAGGTTTGAATCCCGGTTCGGAGTACATGTTCCGCGTCTCGGCTGTTAATGAGGAGGGTGAATCCGAACCATTGACAACACTTGTTGGCGTTGTTGCCAAGGATCCATTTGACGAACCCAACAAACCAGGTACACCCGAAGTCACTGATTATGATAATCAGAGTGTCAGCTTAAAATGGACAGCACCCAATAATGATGGTGGCGCTCCAATACAGAAATATATTATCGAAAAGAAAGACAAAAATAAACCGGAGTGGGAGAAGGCTTTGGAAATTCCCGGTGACCAATTGGAAGCAACTGTTGCCGGTCTGCAAGAGTATGGTGAATATCAATTCAGGGTCATTGCCGTCAACAAAGCTGGTCCATCGCCACCATCCGATGCCAGTGTCCCACAAATAGTCAAGTACAAAAAATGTAAGTTTTATTTTATATTTAAGAAATTAGTATATAAAACTCAGTGGATTTGCGTTTAGAAATCAAAATATTCCCATCTAACAATCAAGGAAAAAAAGATCTAGATCTCTTTGTCTTAAAATTAAAAAGAATAATTTCAATTAGTTAAAATGAAAATGGAAAAAGGTTTTAATCATATTTCCTTATTTTGCAAAAGTATTTTCCAAAATGCTTTCTTACTATAGAAACTATAGTGTTATCTTTGCCGAGTTTATATAGCGATTTAAATTTGTGATCCATATTGCAGTAAAGCCCCGCATCGACCGAACAAACTTGAAACCATTATTAATACGCGCTGGTAAACCAATAAAGTATGATGTAAATGTACGTGGCGAACCGGTTCCAACAATAATTTGGTATCAGAACGACAAAGAGATGAAACCGGAAGATTTACCGAGCAATATTGAGATACAAAATATTCCACACAATACAAAAATTGCAATTATTGATGCCGTACGAAAGCATACAGGCACATATAAAATTCGTGCGGTTAACGAGCATGGTGAGGATGAGGCAACCGTTGAGGTAAATGTGTTGGGACCACCCGGTAAACCGAAGGGTCCTCTCGCTGTTAAAGATATTACCAAAGATGGTTGTAAGCTAAAGTGGCAAAAACCGGAAGACGATGGCGGCAAACCAATTACAAGCTATCAAGTCGAGAAATTCGATAAAAAACAAGGTCGCTGGGTACCTGTCGGTCGTACCTCTGGCAATGATACCGAACTTGATGTCAAGGGCCTTCAGGAGGGGCATGAATATCAGTTTCGGGTTAAGGCCATCAATGAGGAAGGTGAATCGGAACCTTTGGAGACCGATGGCAGCATATTAGCTAAGAATCCATATGATGCTGCCAGTAAGCCAGGTACACCCAAAATTGATGATTACAATGAGCATATGGTAAAGTTGAAGTGGGAGGCCCCCAAGGATGATGGTGGTGCACCAATTACTGGTTATATTATTGAAAAGAAAGATAAATTTTCACCCATTTGGGATGAAGTACTCACAACGAATGTAAGTATTATATTTAGATAGCATACATAGAAATCAGCTACATATTTTAATGATCATAACATGGTAATAAAATAAATAAATATAATCACACAATGGTTATAGACACCAGCACCGGAGGCAACTGTCGATGGGCTTAGCGAGGGAAATGTGTATCAGTTCCGTGTTCGAGCAATTAATAAAGCCGGACCAAGTGAGCCTAGCGATGCAACGGAACCACATTTGGCAAAGCCAAGAAATCGTAAGATATCGTCTTCACATGATAATAATTTTTCAGCTTTTCTTAATTTTATAATCGCTTATTGGCTCCGTATTATGCTTTTCCTTATTCTTTTCATTTATTTTTGGTATGTATTTAAAATATATGCAAATGCTTGTTTTTATGTTAAGCCAAACATCATTTATTTTTTGAGTTCTTTTATATATTATACCCTGAACCCATGGAATAGGTAAAAAGGTTATGATTTTGTGCAAGGAAGCAATTCCGATCCCATAAAGTATATATATTCGAGATCAGCCTCAACAGCTATGTCCGTTTGTCTATATGAACGCATCGATCTCAGATATACTATAAAAGCTAGAGGCTTCAAATTTTGAACATAAGTTCTCGTACTCCCCGCACAGTATTTCAAATTATCGATAGCTCTTCCCGTTTTCGATAAAGACATGTAATCGATAACAAGAAACTCTTGAATTTGGTAAAAATTGTGAAAATTGTATAAGAAACTAAATAAAAATTTCATCAAAATAGTTTTAGAAACAGCGGAGATATCGAAAATTTAAGTTAGGTCATTATCATCAATTAAATCATCATGCGTGCACACAATCAGTCCAAAAAATGACTTCAAGTAACGGGTTCAGGATATCTCCTAGTCGGGATTTCTCGACCATAGTGTTTGTACTTGTTTAATTGAACATCAAATGTTAGTTCCAAATCTAATGAATAAATGTACAATTTTAGTAAAACCCTCTATTAATCGCGAAAAAATGAAGCCTATAAAAGTACGAGCTGGTCAAACTGTTAAGTTCGATGTCGATGTCAAAGGTGAACCAGCACCAACGCTCACTTGGTTCTTTAAAGAGAAAGAAGTTACACCCAGTGGACAAGCTCGGCTGGATAACGAGGATTATAATACAAAATTGACGATTTTGGATACCTCCCGGAAAGAGAGTGGAGTTTATAAGCTAAGAGCGGAAAATATCAATGGTGTTGACGAAGCTGATGTGGAAGTTATTATCTTGGATAAACCAGCTAAGCCTGAAGGACCTTTGGAAGTTTCAGATATACATAAAACGGGATGCAAATTACAATGGAAGAAACCCAAAGATGATGGTGGTGTCCCCATAACAGGTTATGCAATTGAAAAAATGGATACTGCAACGGGTAAATGGGTACCAGCTGGTACTGTTGATCCCGAGAAAACAGAAATGGATGTTAAGGGCTTAGATCCCAACCATCGTTATCAATTTAGAGTCAAGGCAATTAATGAAGAGGGCGAATCAGAGCCTCTGGAAACGGAATCAGCAATAACTGCTAAGAATCCATTTGATGTTTCTGCCCCGCCTGGTCTACCCGAATTTGAAGACTGGGATGAGCATCATGTCAAGTTGAAATGGGAACGACCAATTCGTGATGGTGGCTCACCCATTACTAACTATATAATTGAGGTCATGGACAAGGATTCCGGCGAGTTTGTCAAAGCCGCCGAAACGGAAGGACCCATATGCAAGGGTGTTGTCAAAAAACTGGAAGAGGGTCAACAATATAAATTCCGTGTTCGTGCGGTAAACAAAGCTGGTGCATCTGAGCCATCCGAACAAACCAATTGGCATACGGCTAAGCCACGTTTCCGTAAGTTGTGCACACTCGAATTGTTAGCTTTATATTTATCTTCTTTTTACTTTCTAATTTGTTTACAGTTAAGCCATACATCGATCGAACCAATCTTAAACCTTTAACGGTAAAAACGGGACTATCAATCAGTTTGGACATCAATATTAAAGGTGAACCCGCGCCAAAGGTGGAATGGCTATTTAACGATCTGCCTGTTGTAAGTGATGAGGAGGGCATTAAAATTGACAGTGTTGATTATAATACCAAATTCTTTGTGATGCGTGCGAAACGCCCACAAAGTGGCAAATACACTATTCGAGCAACAAATGAAGTCGGCGAAGATGTTGCTGAATTGAATGTTACGGTTTTGGGTAAGCCCGGTAAGCCAAAGGGTCCACTGCAAGTCAATGATATTACAAAGCACAGCTGTAAGTTGAAATGGGAGAAACCGGATGATGATGGCGGCGCACCAATTGATTATTATGAAATCGAAAAGCTTGATCCACATACCAATCAATGGTTGCCATGCGGCAAAAGTTCTGAACCTGAAGCTAAGGTAATTGGTCTGCATGAAGGCAAACCGTACAAATTTCGTGTTCGTGCTGTCAATAAGGAAGGCGAATCTGAAGATTTGGAAACTGAAAAGCCAATAATTGCTAAAAACCCATTCGATGAACCGGATAAACCTGGCCGCCCGGAGCCAACCAATTGGGATAAGGATTTCGTTGATTTGGCTTGGGATCCACCTAAAAACGATGGCGGTGCTCCCATACAGAAATACATAATCCAAATGCGTGACAAATCAGGCAGAGCTTGGGTAGATGCAGCCACCATTCCTGGTGACAAAACGAAAGGAACTGTGACGGGCGTTGAGGAGGGACATGAATACGAATTTCGAATTGTTGCTGTTAATAAAGCGGGTCCCAGCGAACCCAGCGATGTATCGAAATCGGTTGTGGCAAAGCCACGATTCTTAGCGCCACATATTGATCGCAAGAATTTGCAAAAGAAAATTATGCGTAGTGGTCAAATGTTGCATATGGATGCAGCTGTTAAAGCCGAACCACCAGCCAAAATAACTTGGACATATAATGGAGCTGAAATTAAGACCAGCGACACTATCAAAATTGAAAATGAGGAATATAAAACCACGTTTATAATGCCAAAAGTGAAGCGTGCCAATAAGGGAACGTATACAGTGACAGCGAAAAATGATTCCGGTGTAGATACGGTTGAAGTTGAACTGGAGGTATTATGCAAACCAAGCAAACCCAAGGGTCCTCTAGTTGTATCTGATGTGACTGCGGAAGGTGTACATCTGAAATGGGATAAACCCGATGATGATGGCGGTGAGCCCATCGATCATTATGTCGTAGAGCGAATGGATACGGAAACGGGTCGTTGGGTGCCAGTGTTAACAACGAAAAATCCGGATGCTGATGTTACCGGTTTAACGGAGGGCAAAGAGTATTTATTCCGTGTAAAAGCTGTTAATAGTGAAGGTGAATCAGAGCCTTTGGTTACAGATATCCCGGTAATGGCAAAGAATCCCTACGATGCCGCGGATACACCGGGCAAGCCGCAAGTTGCCGATTGGTCAGCAAACCATGCGGATCTAAAATGGCGAGCGCCCGATGATGATGGTGGTGCACCTGTTACTGGCTATATAATTGAAAAGAAGGATAATATTACTGGTAAATGGCAAAAGGTGTTGGAAACAAATACACCGGACTGCAAGGCGCGTGTTAACGATTTGATTGAAGGTAAGAAATATCAATTCCGTGTCAAAGCTGTTAATAAAGCTGGTCAAAGTAAGCCATCGGAGCCTTCGGATCAAATGATTGCTAAGGATCGCTTTGCAGCCCCGAAAATCGATAGAACCAATATTAAGGATATAACAATAAAGGCCGGTCAGCCGATACGTTTTGACATTAAAGTTTCGGGTGAGCCGCCAGCGAGTAAAACCTGGTTTCATAATAAAGCCCGAATCGGGGATGATGATGACTACAATATTGATATGGAACCATATCGCACTAAATTGGCTGTACCATTAGCAAAGCGTTTGCATACCGGTAAATATACACTTAAGGCCGAAAATGACTCGGGACATGATGAAGCTTCATTCGAAGTAACCGTCCTCGATAAACCAGCTGCACCCGAAGGCCCGTTACGTGTTACGGATATTCATAAAGAAGGATGCAAATTGAAATGGAATCCACCGCTCGACGATGGTGGTTTGCCTATCGAACATTATGTTGTTGAGAAAATGGATGTGGAGTCGGGACGTTGGTTACCCTCTGGTCGCTTTAAAGAACCATTCGCTGAACTAAATAACTTGGAGCCGGGTCATGAGTACAAGTTTAGGATATTGGCCGTTAATACCGAAGGAGAATCGGAGCCATTAGTTGGCGAACAGTCAATTATTGCAAAGAATCCATTTGATGAACCCGGCAAACCCGGCACTCCGGAACCAGTTGATTGGGACAAGGATCGTGTGGATTTAGTATGGCGTCCTCCACATAATGATGGCGGATCTCCAATTACTGGCTATGTTGTTGAGAAACGTGAAAAAGGAACAGATAAATGGATCAAGGGTGCCGAAATACCCGCTCCCACACTTGGTGAAGAATGTAAGGCGTCAGTGCCCAACCTAGACGAAAATTGCGAGTACGAGTTTCGTGTTAAGGCAATCAATGCCGCTGGACCAGGTGAACCGTCTGATGCAAGCAAATCAGTTATCACTAAGCCAAGGAAACTGGCACCAAAGATTGATCGTAGAAATATACGCACGTATAATGTTAAGGCTGGTGAACCGTTGTTTATTGATATAATTGTGAGTGGTGAACCCGCACCCGACATAAGTTGGACACAAAATGGCAAAACGGTTTATCCAACATCATCCGCATGCCGCATTGAAAATGTTCCCTACAACACAAAATACATCAATGATAATCCAGAGCGTAAGGATACGGGACTGTATAAAATTACTGCTCACAATCTTTATGGTCAAGATCAAGTCGAATTCAATATTAACATTATAAGTAAGTAAAAAAAAATATTTGCCTGAAGTAAAACTAAGTAAACTAAACTTTACAATTACAGCGAAACCTGGAAAGCCCGAGGGTCCACTTGAAGTATCCGACATTCACAAGGATGGCTGCAAACTGAAATGGAAGAAGCCCAAAGACGATGGTGGCGAACCAATCGAAAGTTATTTGATTGAAAAGTTTGATCCCGATACAGGTATTTGGTTGCCTGTTGGTAAGAGTGATGTACCAGAAATGACCGTCGATGGTTTAATACCTGGACACGAATATAAGTTCCGTGTGAAGGCCGTCAATAAAGAAGGTGAATCGGAGCCTCTCGAGACATTGGGTACAATTATCGCAAAAGATCCATTTAGTAAGTATAGACAACCAAACAAAACTAAACCTGAATAATATATTTTTTTTATTACATTTATTTTAGCTGCACCCTCAAAACCAGGTGCTCCAGAGCCAACAGATTGGACAGCCAATAAAGCAGAGTTGGCATGGCAAGCGCCAGCTAGTGATGGCGGCTCACCAATTACCGGTTACATTATTGAGTTTAAAGATAAATACAGTCCATTATGGGAGAAAGCAATTGAAACAGACTCTCCGGAACCCATCGCTACGGTTAACGGATTAATTGAAGGAAATGAATATCAATTCCGAGTAGTTGCCTTGAACAAGGGTGGCCAATCCGAGCCCTCGGATGCAAGCAAGACATTTATAGCAAAACCTCGCTATCTGGCTCCCAAAATCGATCGTAGAAATCTACGTGACATAACAATATCGGCGGGCACTGCTCTAAAGTTGGATGCTATTATTACTGGCGAGCCGGCACCGAAAGTGGAATGGAAATTTTCAAATTATCCATTACAGGCAGGAAAGAATACAACAATCGAAACTCCCGATTATTATACTAAACTCGTTATTCGTCCAACGCAACGTGGTGACTCTGGTGAATATTTAGTAACAGCCACAAACAGCTCGGGAAAAGATAGTGTGCTTATTAATGTTAACATTACCGATAAGCCCCTACCACCTAATGGACCTCTGCAAATATCCGATGTGCATAAGGAAGGTTGCCATCTTAAGTGGAAACGGCCAAACGATGATGGTGGCACACCTATTGAGTACTTCCAAATCGATAAATTAGATCCCGAATCTGGTTGTTGGTTGCCATGCGGCCGGTCAACTGAGCCGCAAGCTGATATCACAGGCCTTACACCGGGTAATGAATATAAATTTAGAGTTTCGGCTGTCAATGCTGAGGGTGAATCGGCTCCGCTAGTGGGTGAGGAATCCATTATTGCCAAGAATCCGTTTGATGAGCCTGGCAAGCCGGAAAATCTAAGGCCAACCGATTGGGATAAGGATCATATTGATTTAGCTTGGACACCACCACTTAGTGATGGTGGTTCACCAATTGTTGGTTACTTAGTGGAGAAGAAAGACAAATATGGGCATTGGGAGAAAGCATTGGAAGTGCCAGCTGATCAATGCAAAGCAACTGTACCGGATTTAACGGAAGGTCAAGCTTATGAATTCCGTGTTAGTGCAATAAATGCCGCTGGTCCTGGAGAACCATCGGATGCGACCGCACCCATTGTTGCCAAATCACGAAATAAACCGCCAGTTATCGACCGTTCCAATCTGATTGAAGTGCGTATCAAGAGTGGACAAGCATTTACATTTGATTGCAAGGTCTCTGGAGAACCAGCACCCAAAACGAAATGGTTACTTAAAAAGAAGGAACTTTATACAAGGGACAACATGAAGGTTACACACATCGACTATAATACTAAATTGAAAATTACAAATGCAACACGCAGTGACTCAGGGCTATATACGGTGCATGCTGAAAATGCTACCGGCGAAGACAGTGCTGATGTTAAGGTCACCGTTATTGATAGGCCATCACCACCCAATGGACCACTTAAAGTGGAAGACGTGCACGCCGAAGGTTGCACACTCAAATGGAGTCCACCAGACGATGATGGCGGTCAGCCAATTGAAAACTATGTTGTTGAGAAATTAGATGAAGTTTCTGGACGTTGGGTACCAGCTGGCGAGACCGATGGACCGACTACTAGTCTGAAAGTCAAAGGCTTAACGCCCGGACACAAATATAAGTTTAGAGTGCGTGCCAAGAATCGTCAGGGTACATCGGATCCACTGACCACACCACATGCGACTGAAGCCAAAAATCCGTATGACGAACCTACCAAACCTGGCACACCGTCAATTAAAGATTTCGATAAAGATTTTGTTGACTTGGAATGGACGAGACCTCAAAATGATGGTGGTTCCCCGATAAGCGGTTATATAATTGAAAAACGTGACAAGTACTCCCCAGACTGGGAGAAGTGTGCAGAGATTGAAGGCGATGAAACAAGTGGTCATGTGCCCGATTTAATTGAAGGTGTCAAATACGAGTTCCGTGTAAGGGCCGTCAATAAAGCGGGCCCCGGTATTCCAAGCGATGCAACTGAGCCGCATGTTGCGCGTGCCAAAAACTTGGCTCCCAAGATCGACAGAAACTTCATGTTGGATATTAAAATACGGGCTGGCAACGTTTTTGAATTTGATGTTCCAGTTATTGGTGAGCCAATTCCTAGCAAGGAATGGTCACATGAAGATAACATGGTTATCAATACGGATCGTGTGAAAATTAGCAATTTCGATGATCGCACAAAATTACGTGTTCTTGATGCTAAGCGGGCAGATACTGGCTCATACACATTGGTTGCACGCAACATCAACGGTGTGGACAGGCATACTGTTAAAGTGACCGTTTTGGATGTTCCAACTGTACCCGAGGGTCCATTACGTGGCGATGATGTAACCAAAAACTCAATGACCCTGCGCTGGCGACCACCACGTGACGACGGTGGTTCGGAAATCACGCATTATATTGTTGAGAAAATGGATAATGAAGCAATGCGTTGGGTACCGGTCGGCGAATGCGCTGGTACTGAGATTCGTGCCGACAATCTGATTGAAAATCATGATTATAACTTTAGAGTACGTGCAGTAAATAAGCAAGGTCAATCGCAACCTTGCACAACGAGTCAAGCAATTACTGCTAAAGATCCATACTCTCATCCCGATAAACCGGGTCAACCACAAGCTGTGGATTGGGGTAAAGATTTTGTCGACTTGGAATGGGCAGCGCCTAAACGCGATAACGGCGCACCAATCACTTCATATATTGTGGAAAAACGACCAAAATTCGGGCAGTGGGAGCGTGCTGCTACAATTCTTGGTAATGAACCTAAGGCACATATACCCGACCTCACTGATGGCGGTGAATACGAGTTCCGCATTATCGCTGTAAATCGTGCCGGGCAGAGTGATCCATCAGATCCTTCGAGTACAATTATTTGCAAGCCTCGATTCTTGGCACCGTACTTTGACAAGTCGTTATTGAACGACATAACCGTTCACGCGGGAAAGAAATTAGGTTGGACACTTCCAATCGAAGCATCACCGCGACCCACTATCACATGGCTATTCAATGGCAAAGAAATTCAGCCTAGTACCCGAATTGAATCAAATCTTTTCCAAAACGAGCTCACTTTTGAAATATCTTCAGCACTACGAACGGACGAAGGTCGTTACACAATATTGCTGAAGAACGAGCACGGTTCATTTGATGCATCAGCACATGCTACGGTTCTGGACCGACCATCAGTACCAAAGGGCCCATTGGATATAACAAAAATCACGAGGGATGGCTGCCATTTGGCATGGCATGTACCCGAAGATGATGGTGGTTCACCCATATTGCATTATATTATTGAAAAAATGGATTTGTCTCGTGGTACATGGTCCGATGCTGGCATGAGCACACATCCCGTACATGATGTAACACGACTTATACATCGCAAAGAATATTTGTTCCGAGTTAAAGCTGTCAATGCTATTGGCGAATCGGAACCATTAGAAGCCTCAAAGAGTATCATTGCAAAGAATGAGTTTGATGAGCCCAGTGCACCTGGTAAACCAAATGTCACCGACTGGGATCGGGATCATGTTGATTTACAATGGGCCGCACCCACATCAGATGGTGGTGCACCCCTTACCGAGTATATTATACAAAAGAAAGAAAAGGGTAGCCCATATTGGGTAAATGTTGTGCATGTACCACCTAGTAAAATAACAGCAACTGTACCCGAACTTGTTGAGGGCCAGGAGTATGAATTTAGAGTGATTGCTGTTAATCAAGCTGGCCAATCCGAACCATCCGAGCCATCCGATATGATAATGGCAAAGCCACGTTATTTAGCACCAAAGATCATAACACCTTTGCATGAAGTACGCATCAAGGCCGGACTTATATTCCACATCGATATTGATTTTATTGGCGAACCCGCGCCTGAAGCAATTTGGACACATAAAAACCAAGCGTTGAAATCAAACGAAAGATCTACAATTACCACA
Source organism: Scaptomyza reducta (assembly GCA_035044485.1). Lineage (NCBI taxonomy): Eukaryota > Metazoa > Arthropoda > Insecta > Diptera > Drosophilidae > Scaptomyza > Scaptomyza reducta. Next base: position 586,460 of record JAWNNV010000463.1, read on the forward strand.
ATTGGACATCACACTGTCGTACACACGGTTAATTGCCAACGGTGCGATTCTGGAGTTTATCATTTGCTGTTGCGCAATGATTCGGGCATTGATGAAGGAAGCTTTGAACTAATTGTACTCGATCGTCCTGGTCCACCCGATGGCCCCCTTGAGTATGAAGAAATTACTGCTAACTCTGTGACTGTGTCATGGAAGCCACCAAAGGATAATGGTGGCTCGGAAATCTCAGCATATTGTATTGAGAAACGTGATCTAACTCATGGTGGTGGTTGGGTCCCAGCCGTTACCTATGTCAATGCGAAATATAATCATGCTGTTGTTCCACGCCTTTTGGAAGGTACCAAATACGAGTTTCGTGTTATGGCTGAAAATCTTCAAGGCCGTTCTGATCCATTGACTTCGGAACAACCGGTCGTAGCTAAAAATCAATACACGGTGCCTGGTGCACCAGGTAAACCCGAACTATCGGACAGCGACAAGGATCATATTACGATTAAATGGAAACAGCCGATAAGCAACGGGGGCTCATCCATTCTGGGCTATGATATTGAGCGTCGTGATGTGAATACCGGACGATGGATTAAAATAAACGGCGAACCTGTACCAACAACTGAATATCGCGATGACCGAGTATCGCCAAATCATCAATATCAGTATAGGGTTTCGGCAGTTAATGCAGCCGGCAATAGCAAACCGTCAGAGCCTTCATCTACACTGAGTGCTCGTCCAATGCGAGAGAAGCCAAGGCTGCATTTAGATGGCCTGGTCGGTAGACGCATTAAGGTTCGAGCCGGTGAGCCAGTTAATGTTAACATACCAATATCGGGTGCTCCAACTCCAACGATAGAATGGAAACGTGGAGATATAAAATTGCCAGAAAGCAAGAGAGTATCATATGAAACTAATTCAGAGCGAACTATTTTCCGCATTGATGATTCGACCAGACAAGATTCGGGCGTCTACAGTGTTACAGCCACTAATGAATTTGGGAAAGACTCGGCGGATATTGAGGTTATTGTTGTGGATAAACCAGCACCTCCCGAAGGTCCATTAACTTACACTGACACGGCTCCGGATCACATATCATTGCAATGGTATTCACCAAAGGATAATGGTGGTAGCGATATAACTGGTTACATTATCGAATTCACCGAATTTGGTGTCGATGATTGGAAGCCAGTTCCGGGCTATTGCCCTAAAACAAATTACACTGTCAAGGGCCTTACAGAAGGTAAAAAGTATATATTCCGTGTAAGGGCCGAAAATATTTATGGTGTTTCTGATGCCTTGGAAGGTAAGCCTGTTGTGGCCAAATCACCATTCGATCCACCAGGTGCACCCACACAGCCTCAAGTTGTTGCGTATACCCCGAGCTCGGCGTCATTGGAATGGCATCCACCCGATTATTGCGGTGGTAAACCAATTTCTGGCTACATTGTCGAACGACGGGAACGCGGTGGTGATTGGATTAAATGTAATAATTATCCGACACCAAATACGAGTTATACTGTGCCCGATTTGCGTGAGGGTGCTCGCTATGAATTCCGCATTATAGCCGTCAATGAAGCTGGTCCTGGAGCCCCTTCGAAGCCATCAGATGCCATAACCGCTGAACTGCAACGGTATCGCCCCGATCCACCAGAGCCACCAAAACCGGATCGTATCACAAAAGATAGTGTCACATTATCATGGCGTCCACCACGCAACGATGGTAAATCTAAAATTAAAGGTTATTATCTTGAAGTGCGCCCTAAAAACTCTAAGGACTGGACACCCGTTAATGAACTCCCAATCAATTCAACGGTGTTTACCGTACCGAATTTAACAGAAGGCGAAGAATATTCATTCCGCGTCATTGCTGAGAATGATGTTGGACGCTCCGATCCATCGAAACCATCACAGCCCATAACGATTGAAGAGCAACCAAATAAGCCTCGCATGGAACTGGGTGGCGTGCGTGATATTATTTGCCGGGCCGGAGACGATTTCAGCATTCATGTGCCGTACGTTGCGTTCCCCAAACCGACCGCATTCTGGTACTCAAATGATTCCATTTTGGATGATGATCAACGTGTGCATCAGCATTTAACCGATGAAGCTGCCTCGTTTGTAGTCAAGAATTCAAAACGTTCGGACTCGGGACAATATCGCTTACAGTTAAAGAATCCACATGGTTTCGATACGGCAACGATCAATGTAAAGGTTTTGGATCGACCTAAACCACCAAATAATTTGCGTGCCGATGAGTTCGCTGGAGATTCATTAACATTATATTGGAATCCGCCACGTGACGACGGTGGTTCACCCATCCAAAACTATATAATTGAGAAAAAAGAAGCGCGTTCCTCGACATGGACAAAGGTCAGTAGTTTCTGTACGGTACCATTTGTACGTGTTCGCAATCTAACAATTGGCAGAGAGTATGATTTCCGTGTAATTGCTGAAAATAAATATGGCCAATCGGATCCGGCAAATACAAGCGAACCGATACGTGCAAGACATCCATTTGATGTACCAAATGCTCCCGGAATACCGCGTGGCATTGACTCCACCGAGGATAGCATAACAATTGCCTGGTCTAAACCAAAACACGATGGCGGTTCACCGATAACCGGATACGTAATTGAGAAACGATTATTAAGCGAAGACAAATGGACCAAAGCCGTGCATGCCATCTGCCCAGATCTTACGTGTAAGATACCCAATCTAATTGAAAATGCTGAATATGAATTTAGAGTTGCGGCTGTAAATGCAGCAGGTCAATCACCATTCAGTGCATCAAGCGATCTTATCTATTGTCGTCGTCCACCACATGCTCCGAAGATAACTTCAGATCTATCGATTCGCGATATGGTTGTTATTGCCGGTGAAGAGTTCCATATTACAGTGCCATATCATGCAAATCCACGACCTACACCCTCATGGAATATTAACGGTATTGAGGTGATTAGCGATGAACGCATACATTTTAATACAGATGATTACAGTTCGGTGTATCATAACAAATGTGCTAAACGATCGGAAACTGGTTCGTATACAATCACGTTAACGAACAGCAAGGGTTCGGACACGGCATCGTGTCATGTAACCGTTGTCGATCGACCAGGACCACCACAAGGACCATTGAATGCCTATGATATTACACCAGACACATGTACATTGGCTTGGAAGACGCCATTGGATGATGGTGGATCACCCATTACCAACTACGTTGTGGAGAAATTGGATATTAGTGGTACATGGGTAAAGGTTAGTAGTTTCGTACGTAATACCCATTACGATGTTATGGGCTTGGAGCCAAATCATAAATACCATTTCCGTGTACGAGCTGAGAATCAATATGGATTATCGGATCCGTTGGATATACCAGAACCAATTACTGCCAAACATCAATTCACCGTACCCGATGAGCCGGGTCAGCCAAAGGTAATTGACTGGGATTCTGGAAATGTAACACTAATATGGACACGACCTGCGAGTGATGGTGGATCACGTATTCAAGGTTATCAAATTGAATACAGAGACATTGTCAATGATTCCTCATGGAATACATATGAGTATTTGATCAAAGACACCAAATATCAATTATACAATTTAGTAAATGGTAGCGAATATGAGTTCCGTATCAAAGCAAAAAATGCTGCCGGCTTTAGTAAGCCATCGCCACCATCGCAAAGGTTCAAGCTTAAGGGTAAATTTAACGTACCCTCACCACCAGGAACACCACAAGTTACGAAAGTGGGCAAGAATTATGTTGATCTCAAGTGGGAGAAGCCAACAAGTGATGGTGGCTCTCGCATTACCGGCTACATTATTGAGCGACGCGATATTGGCGGTGCGGTCTGGGTTAAATGCAATGATTACAATGTATTGGATACCGAATTTACAGTAATCAATCTCATTGAAATGGGTGATTATGAATTCCGCATATTTGCCATCAATGCTGCTGGTCGTTCTGAGCCCAGCCTGTGCACAATGCCCATTAAGGTGTGTGAAGTTTTAGGTGGCGAAAAACCAGATTGGGTAACGCGATTGCAGGATAGGATTGCACCATGCGGCAAAGATTTTACACTACAATGTGCTGCGTCCGGTAAACCAATGCCCACAGCTAGATGGTTGAAAAATGGAAAAGAGATACAAATATCAGCTGGAGGACGTTTCACATGTGACAGCCGGGATGGCATTTTCAGGCTGCACATATGTAATGTGCAGTCCGGTGATGATGGTGACTATACTTGCGAAGCAATTAATTCTTTGGGATTTGTGCATACGTCTGGCTTTTTGAAAATTGGATCGCCACCAATTATTAACCGATGCCCCAATGAGCTGTATATACCCGAGGGTGATAATACTAAAATTAAGGTATATTATTCGGGTGATCAACCACTTTCCGTTAGGATTTCGAAAAATAATGAGCTTATTTCGGATATCGCTGATGAATCACACTTTAAATATACCATATTTGATGATTATATTGCAATATTTATACGTGACATTGTGAAAACAGATGCCGGAAACTATCACATTGAGTTGACCAATGATTCCGGTAGCGCATCAGGACAAATTGATGTACGTATTACTGGCCTACCATCAGCACCCGGTGGACCTATGGGAATATCCCATATCAATAAACATACATGCACATTGACTTGGCGTCCACCAGCCTACGATGGAGGTCTTCGTATCACACATTATGTTGTGGAACGTAAAGATACAGCGTCGCCGCACTGGATAACCGTATCAAGCTCATGCAAGGATACATCCTTTAATGTGCAGGGTCTGATTGAAAATCAAGAGTATATATTCCGAGTTATGGCTGTAAACGAGAACGGTATGGGTGCACCATTGGAGGGCTTGAATGCAATTCGGGCCAAGGACCCAATTGATCCGCCATCACCGCCCGGTATACCACAAATCACTGAAATCGGTGGTGATTTTGCACATCTAGAATGGAGCAAACCGGAATCAGATGGTGGTGCACACATTCAAGGCTATTGGATTGATAAGCGTGAAGTTGGCAGCGATACCTGGCAACGTGTAAACACCATCATTACAGTCACTAATCAAATAAATTGCTCGAATCTAATTGAAGGCCGACAGTATGAATTCCGTGTTTTTGCACAAAACATCGCTGGCTTATCGAAGGAATCGAGCGCATCTCAAGCTGTTAAAATAATCGATCCTAAAGCGGCAACGCCACCAATTATTGTTAAACCATTACGCGATGAGAACTGCATACAAAATCACAATGCACAGTTCACATGCACAATAACGGGCGTACCACGACCAGCGATTACCTGGTATAAGGGTGCTCGTGAGATTTCAAACGGAGCTCGCTATCACATTTACTCGGAGGGTGATAATCATTTCTTGCATATCAATGATATTTTCGGCGAAGATGCTGATGAATATGTTTGCCGTGCTGTTAATAAAGCTGGTGCGAAATCAACTCGTGCAGCTCTTGCGATTATGAGTAAGTGTATTTAATTCATACATAATATTTTCATGAATATTAATTTCATAAAAATTATTTTATTTACAGCTGCACCAAAATTAAATGTGCCACCACGATTTAGAGATACCGCATACTTTGATAAGGGTGAGAATGTTGTTATTAAAATACCATTCACTGGTTTCCCTAAGCCACGCATACATTGGGTTCGAGAGGGAGAGCATATTGAATCGGGTGGTCATTATAATGTTGAGATAAAGGAACGTCATGCTATCTTAACTATACGTGATGGTTCACGTCTGGATTCTGGACCATATCGCATCTCGGCGGAGAATGAGCTTGGCGCCGATACGGCTATAATTCAAGTTCAAATTAGTGATCGACCCGATCCACCACGTTACCCCCTGGTCGAAAGCATTGGCACAGACTCACTGTCGCTGAGCTGGAAGGCACCGGTTTGGGATGGTGGAAGCGATATAACAAACTATCTAGTTGAACGCCGTGAACATCCGTTGAGTTCATGGATACGTGTGGGAAATACACGATTTACATCAATGGCCGTTACTGGTTTGACGCCCGGCAAGGAATATGATTTTAGAATTTTTGCCGATAATGTTTATGGTCGTTCCGATTCTTCCGAAATAAGCACATTGATCAAAACAAAAGATTCGATTAAAAAGAAACCGACCGAACGTAAATGGGAATTAGATGAGAGAGGCAAAAGGATACGCGGCAAAGCTGATGGACCAATTAAAGATTACGATTCATATGTCTTTGATATATATTCGAAATTTGTGCCACAACCTGTGGAAATATCTCAACAAAGTGTTTATGATAAATACGATATACTCGAAGAGATCGGAACTGGTGCATTTGGTGTTGTACACCGATGCCGCGAGCGTAGCACTGGAAATACATTTGCTGCGAAATTTATACCCGTATCACATGCTGTTGAGAAAGATCTGATTCGGCGTGAGATTGATATTATGAATCAGTTGCATCATCAGAAACTTATTAATCTACACGATGCCTTCGAAGATGATGACGAAATGGTTCTCATACTTGAATTGTAAGTAAAGAAAGAAGCGAAAACCACAATTGAGTCTGACACCCTTTTTGTTTTTATTTTCTATATATTCAACAGCTTATCTGGTGGAGAACTCTTTGAGCGCATTACAGCTGATGGCTATGTTATGAGCGAGGCCGAAGTAATCAATTATATGAGACAAATTTGCGAAGGCATTCGACATATGCATGAAAAGAATATTATTCATCTTGATATTAAGCCCGAAAATATTATGTGTCACACGCGCAAAAGTACAAATGTTAAGCTTATTGATTTTGGCTTAGCCACACGATTGGATCCCAATGAAGTGGTTAAAATTACAACAGGGACAGCAGAATTTGCAGCACCCGAAATTGTGAACAGAGAGCCAGTTGGCTTCTACACGGATATGTGGGCAACTGGAGTGCTCGCATATGTTCTGTAAGTATAAAAAGTTTTAAAGGAATTAAATCACATTATTTTGATTATTTTATTTTACAGGCTTAGCGGACTTTCGCCATTCGCTGGAGATAATGATGTACAAACACTAAAGAACGTTAAAGCCTGTGATTGGGACTTTGATATGGATGCATTCAGGCATATTTCCGAAGAAGGCAAAGACTTTATTCGCAAGCTATTGCTCGCAAACAAAGAGAAACGTATGACGGCACACGAATGTCTCTTGCATCCATGGTTATCGGGTGATCATAGTGATCTAACGCAAAAGATAGCACGCGATCGTTATCTGGCATATCGTGAGAAATTGCGCAAGAAGTATGAAGACTTTGAGAAATTCCTGCTACCAATTGGCCGCTTGTCGGAGTATTCGTCGTTACGTAAATTGCTAATGGAAAAGTATAAAATACATGACGCCGTATTCGATCGACGACAGGCAGCACCCCGTTTTGTCATACGGCCATCATCGCAATTCTGCTATGAGGGTCAAAGTGTTAAGTTCTATTGTCGTTGCATTGCGATTGCGACACCAACTTTAACTTGGTCCCACAACAACATTGAGCTAAGGCAAAGTGTTAAATTTATGAAACGTTATGCTGGCGATGATTATTACTTTATTATCAATCGTGTGAAGCTTGATGATCGTGGCGAATACATAATTCGTGCGGAGAATCATTATGGTTCGAGAGAAGAAGTTGTCTTTCTCAATGTACATCCACTGCCAAAAGAACAGCCCAGATATCGAACTGAATCCACGCCGGTTCGCCGACGTGAACCCTTGCCATATACATTCTGGCAGGAAGAATCTGAATCGGCGCCCAGTTTTACATTCCTATTACGTCCACGTGTGATGCAAGCTCGCGACACCTGCAAACTACTCTGTTGCTTAAGTGGCAAACCAGTGCCTACTGTTAAATGGTTTAAAGATGGTCGCGAATTGAGTAAATATGAATATGCAATGACTCATTCGGATGGTGTTGTCACAATGGAAATAATTGATTGCAAACCCTCCGACTCGGGCAAATATACATGCAAAGCGACAAATTGTCATGGAACAGATGAGACCGAGTGTGTCGTTATTGTTGAAGGTAAATTTTTCCAAAACATATAATATATTTTTAGTGGCTCACAGCTTAAAAGTATTCAAATTTGAACACCTTATAGCGATATAAAACAAGTGAAGTGTTGTTATATTAGCGATATACTTAAATTCTCAAAAATATAAAAACTAACCGTACTCTTGACTTTCTGTCTTCCTACAACTTCGATAAACTATCTTCAGGTGAATGGGTTACGCCTGAGCAGGCAGAACTTGCACACAACTTCCTCTACTCAGGAGGTAATTTAAATTTAATAAAATATAATTTTACTTTCTAGCATGCCATAATTCCCTTAAACGCAAACCTATATTTTCTCGTATCCATTGCCTTTTCTTCTTTTCGTGTACAGAGAAATTTGATAACAACACAGGCCAATAAAATGTATTTCAATTTTACAACCAGAAACCAGAAACGGATCGCTTATCAAAGAAAAATATATTTTAAACTAATTTATTGAGGTACCAACAAAAGTTTTAAAAGTTCTTAAATATATTTTTAAAAAATATAAGTATCGACTGGTTTCTGGTAAGCAAGATCTGGTTGGCTTGATATAAATTTGAGGCAAATTCTTGTAATGTAGTGTTACTCCTGATCCTAACTTTATGGCTACTTGTAATTAAATCGGTCCAAATATATGCCAAAAAAAACCCCAGATTTCAGTTATATATAAATACTATGTGACTCTTTTAACAGTTGAGTGAATTGATCAAATTTATTGGTTCCTTTAAAATACCATTAAAAAATCTAATACCGTCACATGAGTTCATTTTAAAAGTGTTAACACAAATCCAATTTGCAAATAAATAATCAATAATTCCATTCCCAGCATGAACTTAGCATTGAGTTTGAAATATTTGATTCTGAATAATGTGCAGCTGAAAATAGGGTTATGCATGATATAATAAAAATAATAAATTATATTAAATTCATTTAATTTACAATTTTTGCATTCAGATCGCAAGTATATAGAACAGCCGATAAAGCCGGCACCACCTCCAATTATAACAGCGCGACAATTTACATCTAGTTACAATCACACGGAACAGACATCAAGCAACAAATCCACATCAGATGGAAAGGTAAGTTTGGTTGAAACCTATTGTAAATAGCATAGGCAACTAAATAAATATTCACGAACATTTTGCAGACGACTTACAGCAATACAATAAATAGCAACACAAGTTCCTCAACAACACAACAGAATAGCATTTCAGGCAAAAAGAAATATGCGGCAAGTTCCTTACAGGCCCCCGGTAGCCCATCACGATCTCGTAGTGCAACCAAAGAGTTAATACGTATGTATTCGTTGAGAATTAATTAATTTCAATTAATTAATTTATTTAATTTCATGTAGTTCCACCCGACGATTCCCTAATGTGTAAGCCAGAGTTTACAAAACCACTGCACGATTTAACAATACGCGATGGCGAACAATTGGTTTTAACTTGCCATGTTAAAGGCGATCCCGAACCACAAATAACGTGGTCGAAAAATGGCAAAACAATTTCATCATCGGAAATAATGGATTTGAAATATAAAAATGGTATTGCAACACTGACAATTCATGAAGTTTTCCCCGAAGATGAAGGCGTTTTCACATGCACAGCGACAAATTCAATTAGCGCAGTCGAAACTAAATGCAAGCTAACTGTTCAACGTAAGTTTGATGATCGAATAATATTCTAACAAACTTGATTTCTATTTCAATTTCATTTGTATTTCTGTTTTAGCTTTGGATAAACAGTCAAGCAAACGTCAAGCCGCTGGTATCAATATGCCACCAAAAATCGTAAGCCACTTGGAATCGAGATTTGTTAAAGATGGCGATGCCGTTACTTTGGCTTGTCGCATAATTGGCGCCAATAAATTTGACGTTGTTTGGCTGCACAATAACAAAGAGATTAAGCCAAGCAAAGATTTCCAATATACAAATGAGGCAAATATATATCGTTTGCAAATTGCCGAAATATTCCCAGAAGATGGCGGCACCTACACTTGTGAAGCTTTCAACGATGCAGGCGAATCGTTCAGTACCTGCACAATAAATGTGACCGTACCCGGAGACGAAGCAAAACACCCAACATTCGTCAAGTTCCCCGTCTCAGTATCTGTTACGGAAGGTGAAACCGCGACTTTTGATTGTGAATTTGACGATGGTGAACTGTTAAAGTTGGCATGGCTAAAGGACGGCAAACCAATCGACGAATCACGCTCTCGTTACTCATTCACTAAAGATGGCAATCGGTATAAGTTTGCTGTAATTAAATGTGCTTTGGATGATGTGGGACAATATCAGGCCAAGGCTGTCGCCAAGAAGGGTGAAAGCTTATGCGCATTTTCAGTAAATGTTCTAAGTGCCGATGTTTAAAAAATTAAATTAATTTCACTTCTTAAGTATATACTATATTTATATGCACACTTATATTCGAATGTGTCTGTAAAAAAAAATTAATTAGACTGCTAATCAAATCGAAATTATCTTTTGTCTACGATAAACTCATCACAGACACATTAGACATACTAATACTAATTGTAAACTACAATTAGTTCACTCTGATGATCGAAAATTAACAATTGTTTACTTAAAGATAAACAAAAATATTAGTGCCGAAACACATTTACACATATAAGGGAAATGTAAAACTTTCAGAATTGTAACAGTTTTTTTTTTATATGTATAAATGTATTTTTTGTATTGAAACTACGATAAACTCACCGAAACATACACATACACGCACACACACAAACGATTTAACGAAAAAGCTAACCAAACAGAGAATCGAGCTATTTTTGAGACTGCTGGCATCCTCAATAACTGTAAAAATACACAATAGTCACAAAAATGGCGCCGGTTCCGTTTGTATTCTGCCGTAACTGTATTTTGTGTCTTATGACTGCGATAAACCTATTACTTCATGTATAAACTATTATTATCTGTGGTACGTTTGCGGCTATTGACTCAAAAATACATTTAATAAATAAATTACAAAGTGCAATGAGTAAAAAGTTGTTAACTATTTATTTACATACCTGGCGTTGTCCGGCTAATAAGATAATTTCTTCAGATCTGCTCGCCTGGTATTTTTCAGATTGGCTTCGTTGTAATTTACCCATTTGCGTAGCAGTAACATTGCTGGCTGGTTGGGCTACCAAAAAAAAAATAATAACAAAATAACATTCACATATCAACACAAATGTTGGCGTAGTATAACTAGTTTATTTACATTCCATATACATTTCAGTTTTATCACATATACGTAAGCATATGTCGATTTTAAACAAATAAGATATTTTTATTCTTACTATTAAGAAGCGAAAAAATGATCAACGATGGAATTCTAACAAAATATAATATATTTTTTTTTATTTTTATTTTTTACTTAATTATAAAATGCTTTCAGTTTAAATCGACAGAAGCGAAATGTTGCTCAATGATTAATTCTTAACAGAACACTTACGAAAAATATTGTGTGAGTCAACAAGAAAAAAAAACTATTTTAGTGACTCGCTCTTAAATTATATTGTATATTTCAGAGTTTGTATGTAGTTTCAAAATGGGTTAGCATTAATTTCACGCCCTTTCCATGCATGAAAAAGTACAAATTTTTCCACCAGTCAATTGTATGAAGCTCTGTTGCAGACTTAAAAAAATAACAAATGTTTTTAGGATTTTTCAAGTTATCAATAGTTTGGGTTGTTCATTCATTCAAGCACAACATATGGCAAAACAATCAATGGTTCATCATTATACGATTGCAGCTGTAGAACTTGATGCCATTCTTTAAACTGTTGGATACGCTTTGTATTATTGGGGTGTGCAGTGTTGTCCATAATCGAACGAATGCCAGTTTTATTTTCAATAGCAGGTTGCATTGGTTCAGAAGACGGCAATATATAATTGCTTCTTTGGTTAAACACAAAACGTTCGAAGTTTTCGGTAATTTCACTTTTTCCATCACTATTGTTGATATTACAGCTTGGTTGTGGTAGTTTCAGCGATCCTTTATGATCCGTATAAATTGCGTCAAATGTTGGCAACATTCCATTGTTGTGTAAACTCAACTCATTTTGCGTATCAATTATTGCATTATCTTTCTTGTCATCTTCACTTCGGGCATCATCATCATCACCAGATAATAAATATGTATCCTCATCATCATTATCATCGTCCTGTTGTTGGTCATCACTGTTCATTACAGATACGTTTTCATCAGTCTCATTCCCAAAATTTTTATAATTTGATTGTTGATTTTCCTCCGCCGATGATAAAGAATCGTCGCCTTCCTCCATTTCGATATCCTCATCTTCACTGCTGCTGTAATTAACAATACGCTCCTTATGTCCCCTTTTATCTTCTCGATTTAATTCATTTGGAAAAAAAAATTTTCGATGAGTTTTCATAGCTTTTCGGGTAGTTGTACCTTGTCCACCTTCATTGAATAAATGTTTTAGGGATATATCGATTTTAGGATCAAGAGAGCAGCAATACCGATAACGACGACGACGTCGATAGCGATAACATCGATGGAAATTATTCAGGCAGGTGTTGGTTTGTGATTTAATAGAATTATTATCGGTTTTCAGCTCTAAAGAAAACGTTTCTCCGATAAGAATATTCGGCTCGGTATGCAGATTATTATTCTTCATCTCCAATGTATTCTCTTCAATTTCAGCAACACTCGTCATACTTGTATTTACTATAGGCGATATTGAGTTAACAGGTGAATTCATTTTACTGGGTGTTTTCTTTATGGTCAAAACAATATGATTGTTACTACCATCGCCCAGCATTGGTCTTTGCACAACGGCATATTCATCATCATTGCTATACTCATATTCGTTCTCCATTTGCCCATCCTCATCAATTGTTGTTGTTGATTGACTTCGATATGATTCATGCTCATGCTCATCTTCACTGGCCGAATGATGGTGATAGTACTCGTTGGATTCATTACTAAAATCACTTTGAGCTTCCTCCACATTCCCCTCCTCATTTTCGTCATCACCATCACTGTTGTCCAGCAATTGTCTTTCACTTGCAACATTACCATTAATCGCAAATTTGATGTGTTTATGTCGTTGCTTTTTATCGATCGAATTGTGGTCATCATTGTTCTTTCGTCGCTTCTTACGATTACGTTCAACAACATTACGTTCCAGCTGTTCGGAACTGACTTTTAATGTCTTTTGATTTCGTAGCTTCTCGTTGATAGAATTCTGTGTTAGGCGTAAGCTCGAATTGCTGCTGTTCGTACTGCTTTTTTGTCGAGTTGTTGTCGTTTGCTCAATTTGAACTTCATCTGCATCTTCCATTTTGTTATTGACCAACTTTAACAAATTATAGCTTAAAGCTGTGTGTGTGCTATTATCCAAACATGTAATTGGCACTTGATTATCATCATTGTTGTTGTTATTATGATGATGATGAATAAAAACTTTTAATGGGTTTAAATCCTGCATTCTTTCAGTCGAGCTCAATAGTTTTGTA